>QUSF01000001.1:65041871-65206268 GCA_003676055.1 Chloebia gouldiae | reverse complement strand
CTTTTAGAAGAGGATGGTAAAAGCTTGGCAGAATTGTAGAGAGTTTTAAGGTCCAAAGGAATTGGGACAGCTGTAATAATGGAATTCTTCCTTCAGACCATTCCTTTATTCTGAATGATCTCTGTTAAGAGCAATATCCAAAAGGAGTGGTAGGCTTTTTCTATAATAAAAATACATGAATGTTATGTTTCTTTCTGTTTTTGAAAGGCTTTTTGTGGTTTTTTGCTAGTAGTAATATTCCTGGTAGTCTAAACTGTATTGTATCATAGTTATTTCAAACAGAACAATTCAGGCTGTAATCCTATGCCTTTAAAGTGACTGATGCTGACTCTTTAAATCTCTCTACATATAAATTTGCATTGGAATCTTAATATGGTGAATAATTTACCTTAGAAGCCTCTGCATAATTGTTTTTGGTTTGGAAAAAATCCCAAGCAAGCAGGATTTTAATTTGCACCTCCTTTTTGTGTGGTGTTAGTGGCTCTGCATGAATCCTTCTTTGATACCTTAAAAAAAATTTCCTAAGCATAGGATGTGTTTGTATCCAGGTTGAGCCTTGTGCTTTTACTCTATGCTAAATCCTAAATAGAAGTGGCCCTAAATTAAGGTGGTAAATGAACAGTGACTTCTGCATCCTTTTGGAAGAGTTTTTTTGGTGACTTTGTTTTTAATTCAAGGCCCACTTTCTCCAGGAGATCTTGTAATCACGTAAGTATTCAATGAAGAATAAAACATTTGGTGCTGATGGTGAAATCTGGCCTTCAGTTCAAAGTGTTCCTCTTGATAAGATCTGAAGAGAAGCCAAGCCAAAGCTACCTGGAAGATTTTCTTTGGGGGGTGTGTGTGTAAACATATGTGGTGTGAAACTTCCACCAGCCACTCTTCAGCTTTTTGAAGGGAAGGGTTAAGTAAGAACTGCACAATAAATCCAGAGTTAGAGTGACATAAAAATCACTGAATCTTGATATTAGTATAAGGAATTAGTGGTTTTGGTTTTACTTTTGATAATAAACACTTAGCTTTGAAGACATGGCCTAATGCAGCTCTCTCCTAATAAAGGAGAAAGAAGGACATAAGGGAAACAGTATTTTACATTGTTTAATATCCTGATGGTCTCTGTATTCATATATCCATATGTCCAGAGAATGCTGCATTATCTGTGTACCAGGAGTGTGAGAAATACAGGTCAGAAGATGCCAATTTGTCTTTTCTGACCAAAACACCCACTAAAGAATCAAAGAGAATTTCAGGGTAGCATCACATACTGAAAAAAGCTGAAATGTTAATGCAGAGTTGATTTTTCTGTTGGCATCTAATGCTTTTCTGATGTAAGTTCTGCATTTCCTAATTTTTAGTGGGCAAGGTGTGGAAGCACAGAAGTGGGGAAGGAGTTGTTGTACTCAACTGGATAGTCACTTCATTCAAATTCTTCACCTGGTTTATATTTTTAAAGAAAATGTTTAATTCTGCATTTGCATCTGAACTGTGAAATAATGTCAGAAAAAAACCCAATTTCTGTATAATTTTAAGGAGTTAGAGTTAAAATTTGTTGCTTTAGTATGTACCTCTTTTTTTCTGCTTTTTTGAAATAATTTTCAAGATGAATGACTGAATCTATGGTCATTTGAAAAGCAGTTTGTAGGAAGGATACAACATTTGGCCTCAGGGCTAAAATTTTCCTAAATAATTCTAGAAGGTTACAGGAACTGAACAAAAGGCTGCTTGCTTTTGGAGAGGTAGAGTTACTGTTCTTGTCAGGCCTCTTAAATGGCAGCAATGTAGAATTTCTGCACATTGGCCCAATTCAGTTAATCCTGGTTTTCATGTTATAAAGCATCCATGTTTTCTCTGTAGCTTATCTGAGGGCTAACTGATGTCACACAGTCTGTTCAGGAAATCCTGGTAACTTTGCATTTTCTTATTTGACAGTTCTCTCATATCATTAAAATTGCCTAAAATGTGTTTTGAAGCAAGGACATGTTTTGATCTGCCCATTGTAATCTCAGATTTCTGAAGAATACAGAAATTTGAAGGAGGGATGGAGTCAGGGATGTGAACAGCCCAAGGAAAAGAAAACCCTTCCAGTACTATGATATTCCTTTTGGTAGAAAGAGAAATGTGCAGGAGAAATATGGTCTTGGATGATGCAAATAATGATACACATGAACCATTTGTAACTTAAATGGGTTGGTTGTTCACAAATTTTTGTTAAAATCAGGAGGCATTAAAAGAAATTACATTGAAATATTCATCTCTAATTGCCGAAACTGTTGGTGTAGTGCATGTTGGAATTTATTTCATTTCGTGGTTTTAATATATACTTTGTACATAGCTTCTGATACATTTTTAACTCCTACACAGACTGCAAATTAAATATTGATTTGTGCATTGCTGGGTTTTGAGCTTCAAAACACTTATGACTAGTGGTTAATTGGTCTCCAACTCCAAACTAACACATGGAGGTTCAGAGACCAAGGCATCTGAATTACAAATTACTGTGTGTTCTACACACATGGTTCATGTATTTAACCAGTTTTACAAACTTAATATTAATTAAGTTTTTGGTGCAATTTGCCCTTCAAAATGCCTGTAAATGTGAAAAGCAAATAAGGATAGAACAAAATAAGAAATAAGCTACAGCTGGCAAGTTTTTAAATGCAAAGGTAATTTTAATTGCATGTAAAATCTTTGAAAATTCCGCATTCTTACCATTGATGTCATCCCTCTCATGCCATTCAGTCTCCCAAAGACCCCAAAAGTCCTAGATTTTTCTGGAGCTTTCAGTCACAAATACCAGTATTTAGGCATTTCTCAGGGCTGCAAATCCAGCCCAGGAGTGTTCCCCAAATAGGTTTCCAGTCAGTTAGTCTTACAACTTAATATACAGGAATTAAATACATTTCATCATCTGTCATGTTTTTCTTGAATTAGAGGATTTTGTCCCTAAAAATAAATTTTTGTGGCTGCTGTCTGAGGCCATATGAGTTGCTTTTAATATTTTATGCTACTTAAAAGGGTTTGGATTTGTTTTCATTTGGTTCTTTATAATGTCAGAGTTGGCCAGAGAACAACAGATGTAGCTCCATCCACCAGCAGTTCATAAGGAGACAAGTGTATCCATTCATTATCTGTATGAAAGGGAGCATCACTGAAACTGTTGTGTGGAAAAAAAAGTCTGTATTTGCTTATCCTCACTGGAAAACCCAACATATTTGCATTTTGAATGATTGTAGTTTTAGGATTTGGAATAGAGGCCAAGGAGACAATGGGGAGTCAAATCCTCTGGAACTTTTAAGTCCTGGAAGAATAAAGTCAGTCCTTTGTTTCTCAGTATGTCTTAGTATTTTTGTGCTTTGAGGAAGATTTTGGAGGAGTTGGAATTTTATGATATTAGTATTATCTTCTACAAAAGCCAGACTTTACAGAAGTAAACATTCTGGGTTTAAGACACTTCAGAAAGTTGAAACTCAGCAGTCTTTGCATGCATCCTTGCTTTGGCAAGAGTTTTTGAGTTGTATTGGGGCAAAGTCACTACCCAACCTCAAAGCTGCATTTCTTGATTTTTGGAACAGTGTCTAATTAATTGGCAGACTTTAAATTTTAGAGCTGTAGGTAATTACCAACCTGTTGACATTGTGTAATGTCTACAAACAGATGTGACAATGTCTTCATTAGAAAAGTCTGTGTGGGAAATAGCCAAAATCCTTTTTGGTTTTGCTTTTTGTGAGGTGAACTAAATGAGTGTTAGCTGGTACACTGTAGTCATACATCACTGGGTTAAGCCTTTTAGTATCTGTGCTCTCTCACAGGTAGTTTGGACCAGATGTTGCCCTTGTTCCCAGCACAGAAACTCCCTTGGACAGGATGAAACCACTGCAAGTCACCACTCTGACATTTCTCTATGGCTGTGTTATTAATGACAGTATTGGCTGCTGTTACCTCAGTTTCCTAAAGGCTTGTGCTGCTTGCCATCTCTGTTATCCTCTCCCCCATCTATTTTTTGGCCATGAACTGCTTCCTACCAAACTCTGCAAGGGGCAGAAGCTTTGAACCATGGCTGAACGCAGCTGCTGATTACAGGCTGCCAACAGCAGCATTCACACCCAGGATCATGGAATCATTTAGGTTGGAAAAGACCTCTGAGATCATCAGTTGCAGAGGTCTTTTCCAACCTAGATGATTCTGTGATTTCCCCTTGGATGTCCCCCAAACTTGGGACATTTGGAGCTTTGAACCATCCAGAGCACTGTGAAGGAGGGGATGGGGGGTCAGGTGAGTTTCAGAACTGTGCTGGCTTTGGATAAAGGGGCACAGTGATGCTGGTGGTGCCTTCTCCTTGCTCAGGGGTGTTCTGAACACTGCCATGGTGTTGAATATAAAGGCGTGTGGTAAATAATGCTTTCTTAATCTACTCAGAAAAGTTTCTCAAATTTAAGTTTCGTGTTTCTTAGCAATGTATTGAAATATTTTAAGAAGGTAAAATTGTGTCGGTGGTGAGGCATTGGCAGGGGTTGCTCAGAGAGGCTGTGGCTGCCCCATCCCTGGAAGTGTTTAAGGCCAGGCTGGATGGGGCTTGGAGCAATCTGGTCTAGGGGAAGGTGTCCATGCTTGTGGTGGACAGGTTGGAATTTAGGTGAACTTTAAAGGTGCTTCCAGCCCAAACCACTCTGTGATTCCAGCCTTGCTGGGTTACTGGGGAATGCTTTAGGCACCTGACAGACCTAATCCAGCCAGATGTGCTCCAGGGACCTGAGGAGTTCAGAGGTCAGAGTTGCCTACTTGACCCCAAATTATTCTCGAGGATTTCTGTGGTTTTTGTCTTGGCTATGGTGACATACTTCATAGGTTTCCTTAGGGCCTCATGACTTTTGTTACTCTGTGATTCAGGAATTGGGGAAAAGGGAGATAAATGGATTTAGTTAAATAGCATTGATGTGGCAGAGAGTTAACATCCCTGTCACTTTGGTGAAAATAATTCTTTTTTGGTCCTTTGAGCTTCCTGTGGTTTGCTCTGAGTTTTCAGTGTCCTGTTACTAAGAACTTGTACATTTCTTCTTCTTCTTCTGCAGCAGACAAATACAAGTAGAAATTATTCCAGCTCCAGTTCTATGACAAGTTGTTTGCATATGCAGCCTGAAATTCCTTTGTACTGTCACAAATGCTTAGTTTGCAGGATGACGAAGTAAATATTAACTGTACCAGAGCTGACACTGGTATAAGTACACACTGCAGTTCTCTAATTTGATCTCTTTCTTCATAAAAAAAGATGTTTTCAGAAGTTCCTGAAATACCTGAACTACAGCCATCCTTGTGCAGTACCTGCCTGATTTTGTGGCAGAATTATTTTAATGTATTTAAGGAAATTTAAGTTTGTGTCCCTCTGAAACTGATTAGTTCTTTAAGGGATTGAAAATGAGTATCTTTAATAATTACTGGAAATTTGGATAAGGTTTTTAATTTGGACCATTTTCTTTCTCATTTATGCCTCAAGCTTGAACTCACAGAGTGAGTCTTACAGTAGGTTCAGGAGCAATTTGGAGAGGGAAGACTGGGAAACTGGAGACCTTGATGAACTGAATGTTTTTTCAATATTTCAATTTAAAATTTTTAATAAACATTGCATATATATTCTGCACATTATGAGAGGTAGAAGATACAGTTACAATGTATGCTAAATAATTCAGTGTGCTGGGGTACCTGACACTTCATACGTGATAAATTGAAAATTAGATTATAGAGTAATTAAAAAAATGTTCACCTTCTTCCTGTTACTGAGGTTAGAAGTGCATGAAACAACTGTCAGTTCTGCTCTGGATCATCATTGTGACCAACTTCAGTTCTTTGTTCTCACTCTGGTGGGATTCAGTGACATCTGACTGTCCAAATTGGATCAGAAACAGAGAAAGCTGGAGAGATTTCTTTTAGCTCATCTTCCCTGTTTTCATGTGTAATGAATGACCAGAAATGGAAAAGCTTTTTAGAGAATAAGGCTCAGATAATCTATCCTTTTTTGAAATAACAAAAGAGGTGAGCTGATGTATTTTCATTCTTGTGAAATGGTGGGGCAAGGAATAAACTGCAGTATCAGTGAAGAATTTTAAAAGCTTAACAATGTTTTTCTTGGTTTAGGTTTTATTACTCTTGCTGTCCTTTCTTACGGATTATATTGTGGTACAAAAGATTTATGTTTTTCTGCCTCCCAGCACTCATTGCTGAGGCAAAAGCCACATTTATACTGTACACTTATTTGTGTCTTGAATTCTTATCTTTGTGCAGAAAATACTTTTCACTGAGTCCAGCCTACACAGGACTGTACTAAATACCCTTATATAATTAGGATATTTGTGGCTCTTTTCTGTTTATTCTTAAAGGACTGTATCATGATTTCCTTTATGCTCCAGCTAGCTTGGCTTGCTGATAAGGAATTGTTAGATATCAGCAGGGTAGGTATTCACCATTAGTATTACGTTTTATATATCAACAAAACAAGTTGAAGTAAGATGTAATTGTACAAGTGTATACACTATGTAATCCCTTGACAAAAATGGAAAAAGCTGTTACTGAAATATTTGTACTTTTCAAGTGAAGCAACACTGTTGCTTAACATCAGGAGGAATAATACATTTCAGACTGTTTTAACAGTAGATGCATTTTGTATTTGATTTTTCTAAGTCATGTCTAGATACAAAATCATAGCTTTAAAAGACATTTCAAATAAACTTGTAATACTCTACTTAAATACTTACAAGGCAAGTCAGAGTTTCTAAGGGACTTAGTGATTCTCAGCTAAGAAAGTAATGAGTGTGCTTTGTGAGCAGCACGCCATCAGGATTCTTCTCCCTGCCACTGCCCGTAAAATTGGCTTGTTAGTTATTTATGAGGAAAATTGGTTTGACAGCCCTGAAGGCAGAAGTGTTCCATTCACAGTACAAGTTGTGCCATGGTGCTCTAGCTCTGGCCATGGGATGAGGACAGCTGCTTCTTGGAAAATCAGCTCCAACCCTGGGACCATTTGGGTGCCTCCTGCTCTGGGACTGAACTGTGGATGTGTCTCCTGTAACTTGAGTTACCGTGGAGCTTCTGACTGTCTGTAGAGACCTTCAAACATACTTATGTGTCAGCTTTCTGTCACTGTCTTTTCCTCTCCTGCAGATAATCTAACTAGATAAAATTGAATTTTGGGTAGGGGTGTAAGCTATTTGTTATTTCATCCTGGACCTAGAACATGTTCTCTTCTTACCTGTGCCTTTATCCAGCCGGGGTTTGGCCAGAAGCCTACACAGGAGAAGTTGTCTTTGCTGTCCTTGTTCCTTCTCCCTACTGTCTGTGGAGTTTGTCAGCGTGGTACAAAATAGTATTTTAGGAAATCTGACTTCAAAAATCACAGTCATGCCTTGTGTAGGAAGCGTGACTCGGGTTAGCTGCTGGGGGGTAATTGCAGCATTAACTAAAACCCACAGCTTTTAGACTTAGAGTTTATAGCATATCTAATATTTATCTACCACCCAATATGTAATGAATCTTAAATCTTTCTGCAAGTATTTCTGGTGGTCTTAATCTGTTTCATGCCAGAGGCAGGGAGAAATAATGCTTTCAATTTTGTCAAATTAAGTTTTTACTGTGCATTAAATTGATTAAATAGGGCAGCAGATTAAGGCGAAAAATGCTATCTTAAATTGCAGTTCAGGGCTGATAGAATCTTAATGATGCCAAGCTGAAATTTTTCAGTGGGTTTGTGGAAATGAGAATCCATTAATCATACACGCTTGACTTTGCACGGTGCCGGATTGGAAACAAACTCTCTGCCTTGTTGCCTTTGCCCAGATGAGAAATGGCCGAGCTGGGAAGGTGCAGCCAACAGGACATGGGAGCTGCACGTGTGCTGTGTTCTGTCAGACCAACTGGGTTCCTGTTTGATCAGGTTCTTGCAGAGAACAGAGGTGTTTGGGGTTTCCTGTTACAGCAGCACTGCTGTCTTTGCGCCGCTCTCCGACGGTGACGTGACACAACCAGTTAGGAGAAGAAAGCCTGCCTCACCTTGTGTGCTGCAGTTCTTCTGTCTGCACTTTTGTTCCCCCACTACCCCCTTTACCTTCATAATCTACTGTTGTCAGTCTTCTCTTTGGGTTTCTTTGTCCTGACGTACATGTGTATTTTTTCTTTTCTTGATTTTTTTTTTTTATTCTGCCCATAGTTCCTACCTGCCTCACTTGTCACAATTTTTTGCTGTCTTAATTCATTCTGTCTATTTTCAGTCTGGAAAACTTTATAAAAGTGGACAGAGAAAGCAGAGGAGGAGCTAGGGAAAAGTTTTTTCTCTATTTCTGCAGGTGCATCAACATTCTGGTCTGAGGAGAGAACCAGCCTAACACAACTACTGCTAACATGCGACATATTAAGAAAAAATAATTTTGTCAGTTTAGATGAGTACATAATATATTGCTCTGTAATGTCTCTTCTGCTTTTTCCTGATTTGTTTTCTTCTGTTGCCCCTAAACTCCTGTTTACCCTCTGAGGTAGGATCTGTGTCTTTTTGGCTTATGAAGAACCTGTATATTCTTGTGAAATGACAGAAATAACATTTGGTTTTATTGCTTTGCCAATTCTCATTGCCTCGTCTATACTCTGGTGTTTGACAAATAATTTACTTGACTTAGATGCTTCTGGAGTCAATGTTCCTTTGTAATCCAGAGATTTTGGAAATCTTTTTTTGACTTTTTATTAAAACCTCCCCACAGCAGAATGACATTCAGCAGCATGGTGTGTCTCCAAACACTACAGTAGTTGGAAGTGGTGTAATCTGTGTTCCTGGGAGAATCTGTAAGAACTTGTGGAAACACCCAGATGGCATTAAAGGAGTTTTTTCCCATGCATACAGTGGTGAATTTTCTGGACTTTTGCTGTCACAGTGAGTGTCCTTAGTTCTCTTATTTCTTACACGGTTAAGATCCAAAACTGTCATGTCTTCACTGCAGAACTGATTTCAGCCTCTGTAGCTCTGGCTGTAAATGCCCATTTGTTGTGAAGGGGTGTTGAGCTGCACTTTGAGAACAAGCTCCAGCTGAAGCAAATATTTTTCTCCATCCAGGTGTCACAGCTGGGCTAAGAAAACCCCAGTATTCTCATTACAAATACATTTCATCTTATTTATTGAGGGAGGTTTCTGTACAGAGCAAAACTTGTACAACTGCTGTCAAACTCTCTCTGAACACTTCGGAGTAATCCCATTGTAAGCAATAAAACATGGTATTTCTTAGGCACTGTGTCAGTCTTTTCATGGAAGGAAGTGTTGAAGCCCCCCTCCTTTTTTTTTGTGAGTTTTTTGTTGTTTTGGGGGTGTTTTTTTGTTCTAGGTAAGAAAAATGAGTGTGCAAAGGTGATAATCTTCTGTTAAACTTCTGACAAACTACTTCATGAGTGTTCTTTACTGGAAAATTCTTAAATATTTTGTTCTCCCTCTGTGTGAATTATTTTCAACCTTCTTTCACTCATCTGTAACTTCAAATAAGAAAAATTTAAAACTTTAATTCTAGCTCCTGAAAAACTGCTGTAACAATGGAATTCATGTATGGTGTGGGCCAGAACCATGGAAACAGCATAATTTTACAGTGGTGAAACATGAAAGGAAGTGACTCGCCCAACTTTCTAAGAACTTGTGTTTTAACAAGAAAAAAACACTCAAAACTTGCAAAATACTGTTCTAATGTTCCAAAAAAAGAAACTTTGAGTGGTTTTTTTTTTTATGTTATTAATCTGTTATTCTAAATTCTTCTAACTAGTTACTGTTTTAAAATGAAAATCAAACTCTCACTTGACCCTCTCTAAAAAAAACAGTCTTCTCTTATATTGTGGTCTGGAGCGTGCAGCTCTGTGTTGAGCTTTTTAATATTTTGCCTGAAGTAGTTCCTCCTCATTCTCACCCCTTCTGGTTGTGCCCTTGGCACAACTCATTTCTGTACCTGGAAACACATTTATTTTACATTCTGGAACACCTTCGTGCTCTGAGCTAAATTCATACCAAAGCACAAACCAGCCTTCACTGACATGTAGAGCTAATTTGTATTTCAGTACAGGAACGACACAATCCTGTCACCTTTTGAAGACGTGGGTGACTTGTGGTGGCACATTGTGTGTCACAAGTCCTTCACGGAAAATGACAAGGGAGCTTCAATCATAGCAAGCAATGTCAAGACAATGTTTCTTGAAAGAGAAACATCCACTAAAGCTATCACTTGGAAGAACAAGAACTCTGTAGTACAAATAGGGGGTAGCTACACACGTATAGAATACTTGTCTACAGCTTTCCCTAAGCCTGCCCGAGGGCCTGAATTGTTATGTTCATAAAATGTCACAATATTTCCATCAGGATTATGTGATCACAGATCATAGTGCTGGAGATACTCCTGATAGATCTGAGCTACTGCCAGCACACACATGTCCCTCCTTAAACATCTTAAATGCTTTTAAAGTTTTCTGGGCTTGTTTAAACAAATCTCATTTTGTGATAAACCATTAAAAGATAAGAATATTCCTGTAATGTGGCTGGCATTCTTAGAACAGTACTTTTGATTGAGTAGGTGTTCTTACAGGTAATGTTTAAGCTCACAGAGCCATGATAGGCAGTTTAAGACCATGAGAATGTCAAAATCATTTTAGTGTGAAAAGGCCTTTAAAATTGGTAGTTCCGGCTGTCAACCCAGCAGTGCCAAGGCCACCACTCAGCCATGTTCCCAGCAGCATCTTCCTGTGTTCTACTGCCCTTTCTGTGAAAGAGCTCTTCCTAACCAGGCTGAACTTCCCCTGACACAACTTGAGGCCATTTCCCTTTGTCCTATTGTTTGTTACTTGGGAAAGTGACTGGCCTCCCCCTGCTTCCAATCTTCTGTCAGGGAATTGTAGAGAGAGAGAGGGAAGATCCCCTCTGAGCCTCCTTTTCTCCAAGCTGAGCCCCACAGCTCTCTCAGCTGCTCCCTATGGGATTTGTGCTCCAGCCCCTTCCCCAGCTCTGTTCCCTTCTCTGGATATGCTCCAGCCCCTCAATGTCTTGTCTGGTCATGAGAGGCCCAAATCTGAGCACAGGATTTGAGTTGTGGTCTCCCCAGTGCCCAGCACAGGGGGCAATCACAGCCACAGTATTACTGATACAGGACATGCTGCTAAATGAGACCAGTGACTGCCCAGCCCAGCACTGGCCCTTGATGGCAGCAGAAAATGTTATTTACATAGAGTTTGCATGCCTGGCCCAGTGGCTGGTGGCACCTCTCTCCACACATTTCTCTTGCAGGAATTGCAGGGAGCTCAGTGCCAGCTGTGGGGAAGGCACTCTTACTGGTTTGAACCTAATCTCCAGTAATTTCCTCAAATGCTCCCTAATGCTCAGACTGGCAGGATGTGTTGAATCATGGTGCTGCATTGATTTGCGTTTTGTTTTTCTATTCTTTTTCCTCCCTTCTTCCCCTACCCCCTCCACTTGTGCTGTGATCATGTTCACCCTGAGCTTCATGTCCTCCCTGCTGAGGGGGCCCCAGATTTGGTAATTTGGGATTCCTTGGCAGCTGCTCCATCCCTTGATCGCTTCAGCTGCCCAGCTCCAGACATCTCTGCCTCCTTCTGGTGCAGAGACCAGAACAGGACACAAAATGTTGATGATTTTTTGTTTTGCACAGTAATACGTTTAAATGCCATGTTTTCAGTACCCTTTCTAATGAGACACAATGTTTTATTGCCTTTGGCATGCTACTCTAGTTTGAGCTGATGATTTCAGAGAAAACAGTGACTCAGCCTTCCTCCCGCAGTTGGAACTGGAGAAAGCACAAGTGTTACTTGGTTAAGGAGGCATTGCTCAGAATTTTTTCCCCAGATGCATTACATCACAGCCCTGTGTTGAAGTGCAGCTGCTGTCTTAGCAACTTGCTTAATTTTGTGAGATCCTTGTTGGTTTTTTCCCTCCATTGATATGACTTTTGCTGACCCATAAGAGCTTAATATGACCTGCAGACTTGGAGAGTTCACTTACCTGTGTTGTGATGCTGAATAAAACCAATTATTGGGGAGCTACACCATCCTCTTCTCTATCCAAACATCTCTTTCCCATAGGCAAAAGGTGCATGTAGTACTTGTGTAGGTACTGAGACTAAATTCTTTACATGAGTTGCTTAGATACTGCATGTTCTGTAACTCAGTATGTAATGAGATTGATCCCACCTGCCCTGAATAATGACTGAGTGATTTCTCTTGCTCTTCTTAATCTCCTTAAATGTAACTTCCACCAGAACCTTTTCATTTAATAGCCTACTGTTCAGTGTGCCTGGTTGAAAATTTGGCTCCTGGTGGCTGTACAGCTAACTCAATGGTCATGCTCAGTGATGTGGTGTAAATGAATTTGAAGTGTTAAGGTGCATACAGAGTTCAGGGCAGAGTTCAGCTGAGATGGAGGAAAACACAGGTGGATTATTCTGATGTTCTTAATCATCATGTATTTTTTCTATTTCAAAAAACTAGCATTTAAGAAGCATAAGCAGAGTGATTTTGAAGGAGTATGAGAGGGGAAGTTGAGATTTGAAACTGTTGAATGGTTGGTTTTTTTTGCTCTAAATGCAATAAGCTAAGGAGACTCAATACCGATTTTGTTTTCAAATAGGAAGAGGAAAGCAGGTACTTATGAAAGAGTGGGGTAGTGAGAGGAATGTGACAGTGAAGTGACAACAAATGGAGAAATTATGAAAGTAGATATGAACTGAAGGTGTTCCTGAGGTGTGGGATGAATCAGCTGCTACTTGTACTGGTGTAATACCACTAAGCTTTTGCATATTTAAAGCCACTTGAGGTATGTCTGATGTGGTGATGATCACACCACAGATGTACTTGTACCTGTTTTATCAACCAAACACTTAATCTGAAAAAAAACTCTTCGTGTTCTTGCAGTATTTCAGTTGGCCCTCTCATTTTTCCTTGCTAAATTTTGTGTGCTTTTTGTGTTTCCGAGGCAGCAGCTTGCCTTAGAATTTCTGAGTGGTTAAAGAGAACTTCTCAAAAGCACAGCACAGGCTGTGCACGTTGCAGGGTGTCACAGCGGTTCATTGTTGGCTGCTTGCTCGTTAACCTTTTCAGCAGACAGAAATGAGAGCATTAAATCATTACTGCTGATAACTCACAGCTGAAGCAAAGATTTAAACCAAGATAATAAGGGACTCCAGTACAACGTGGATCTCCTGTGAAGCAGGGCTGTAAACAGAAGATGTGTGGTTTTGTAATGCTGAATTTCTTCTGATCTGGCTAAAGCACAAAAGAACTGCTGCCAGGTTTAGTGGGTGGAAGTGTCTGTCCTGTAACTGTCCCACCTCCATCTCTCCCCAGGGTAACAGATGAAGATTTGCAGCTAAACTGGATACTCAGCTGCTGCTGTGCCTAAGGCAAATGCAATAAATATGTCAATAGGGGGGAAAAACTCTGATCTGAATAAGCAAATGGTGGTTTTAGTGCTGTTATGATTGACATTTGAATACTGTGTCAGGTATTGGTGCTTGCAAATTGGGGCTGCTACTGAAAACCAAAACAGTTGGAGCATTTAAAGACTTGTGAGAATAATGGAATGTTTAGGAAAAATGGTCCTTTACAATGAGGCACTTCTGCCTCTCATTGTACATAGCTAGTAAATGAAAAGATTTTACTGAGTTGCATTGAAAATTGCCCTAAAAAACTGCCTTAATGTGAAATGATATAATAAAAGATTGTTAACATTCAGTCCTGCAGATTGCTAAATTAGAAGTAGGTCAGATGAGGTTACAAAGGAGATGCACTTTTAATGATGAAGGGAAAAAATACATATATGGAACAATGCAACTGGTGGTTTATACAATCTTTTAATCATACTGTAAAACTTTTTAATAGCTTTTCCCTAATAGGTGTGCTGTCAGGATGAATTCATTGTGTCTCCAAGGTCTTTGTTCAGTAGATCAGATGGTCATGGATAAATCCTTGAGTTTTTCAAAACATGTAATTTTCCAAAGCACATTTTTTAAAAGATAACTTGTGTTTTGTGTTTATTTGCTCTTAAAAAAAAAATTCATTTACATAGATGATGAGATCTCAATTTCATTAAAGATGGGAGGGACATCCTTTTTAGCCTGCCAGAGAATATAGGAAAGGTGACTTCCAGGTGTTTAGATCCAGCCTCTAAGACAAAATCCTTCAGGACCAGCCACAAAAAGGCTAAAAGCTGAATATGCATCTGTATTCCTAAATTATTTTGGTACTTTGGCTAAATAGGAAAATCGCATTTTATGTTCAGTCTGTGATATTCTTGATTTAGTTGCAAGGATTGCTCTCCAATAACATGTGCTGCTTGGCTTCTTCAAGGCTGTGGTTGTGTGCTGCAAGCCTTCACTCTTCCCTAGAAAGAGAGACTGGTTTGTGAATTGAATATCTGAATTAATTTTAAGGGAATGCTGTTATGCTGGAGTCAGCCAGCTCTTGCTACAGGAGAATAGGATTAAATTTCTTGTGGTCTGCTGCTTACCACAGTGCTGGAAAGAGATCAGTGCTGCAGATGGGGCAGAGTCTGAGCCTCTGGAGTTGTCCACAGGGTCATATTCTTGTTTTACCTTGAGGCAGGAATAGGAAATCACAAAACAGTCCTGTTTTTGATGATTAGATGTTACTCTTGGAAGGAAGATTTAAAGTTGCAGTTCCATTTTTAAGAAAACATTCATTGAAACCCCACAATGTAAAATGCAGTTTTATAAAAGCAAATACAGTGGTAGAGAGATCTGGTCCTCAGGGCATCCATAAATCAGAAAGAACTATTGGTGCTGGGATCCACAAAGTCTATTTGAGAACTGTAGTGCCCAAAACCGTCTTGGTGCATACAGAAGAAATAGTAATATTCTTTCTTTAAAATACTGTCCTTTCTGTTCCTTGATGAATTTATGTACATAACTGATTTACTTGGCAAATTTTCTTTGGCTGAGGAACTTTCTTATTTTTTAGCACCTCTAATGTAATTTCAGCTTGTTCATGGTCTGTTACAATAATTTGTGTCCAATATTACAGAAACCTTGCTTGGAAAGGAGCTCTTGAGGCCATCTGCTCCATCCTCCCAATATCTACATGGGATAAAATCAGTTTTCTCTGAGAACTGATTAGCCTTTACAAAGTATGTAAAAGTTTGGGTATGATAAAGAATATGATGTGAAAGTAATTTTTCTTTCTGCCTGTTCAAACTGGCAGTTTGCTCCCTGCCTAGTAGCACAGGGAGATGCTTAAGAATATAAATGCAGAACATGAGTGATCCCTTGAAAGGATCAGTAGGAGCAGCAGCACTTGAAATATGATTCATTTTAGATTTCCCTTTGAAGAACTACTTCGGAGCAGATAAAAAAGTAAGATTGTACAGCTGCTGTACAATGTAGTGTTGTACAACTGCTGTAGATGTGGTTTGTGTGACAGCACTCCAAGCACTCAGAAACTGAGTTGTAGGAGAAAAGTCAGTCCAGGCCTCCCTGATGTGAGGGAATCCTTCCCAACAGGACAGCTCTGCTCTCCAGAATGCTCTCAAGCTTCTCATTTTAGACCCAAACCAGATTAAAACCCTAACTTTAAGAGTTTTTCCTCTTCAAATCTCAGCTGTTTGAATTTCTCCTCTCTAGAGTTTGTAATGTTGTAGTGTGCTGCAGAAAGGGGAAGTTTTACACAGCAGGGGAGGCAAGTTTGTAAATGTAACCTGGAGTGAATGGCTACCTGAGTGTGTTCTCTCAGTTTACCTCTCTGTAAAGGAAGTTTATAAAGTGTGGCTAGAATCCACTCATCTTTTTTCAGTGTTAGATTTTAAATGAAAAACTGTATTTGCAAATAAAGCTAAGAGGCTTCAAGCCAGAAAATATGAGACTGAGCTGTAGAGATGGGCAAACTCAATGACAAGAAGATTCCTGAAGTGACTCCAGACTTACAGGAACAACTGAAGGTAGTGAGCATTTCACTTATTATTGTGGTGTCTGGATACACAAAGGAGTGGAATTGTTACCATTATCTTTGGAATTGTGAAATATTTATTTCATTTCTGAATTGATATTTCTGTAGTAGCTGGTGTTTGCTAAAATTAGAAGACTTTGTGCTTAATGGAAATGATTGAGTAATACCATACAAGTAACCTGCTAAGTGCACATAGGCACTTTTGAGTATACTGATACAACCTTCAGGCTTCAATTTCTTCTGTCCAGCTTGTTTTTAGATCTAATGGTAGAAAACAGTCTCATGCACTACACTGTAATAGAAGAAGGTGCAGTTGCAGGAAGCTGTTCACTAAACTTGTCCCAGGGGTGCAGCATCTCTTCAGTTAATGCACTTGTGGGACTAATTTGCAGTGGAAGTAAGTAAGAAATCTTCACAGTGTTTGACTTAAATATAGCAGCAGTGCTGATGGTGTCAGTGCCCCATTTTGGGAAGGTCCTGATGCAGTAACAGGAGCCACATGTGTGAGCACTGGCAGGGAGAGGGGACAGCAGAAACAGCAGCTCAGGTGTTAGGGACAAACACTGGGATATGATCAGGTCATTCTGGAAGTTAAAAATCTTTGTGCGTGTCTTAGCTGCACAGCTTTTCCCTGTTTAAATTCTGAGATGTAAGTGATTGTTTTCTGCCTGTGTGTATATAATAAAAATAATAACATATTTTTCTGGGGGTTATGTTTGTCATTATTTTCCTGACATCTGTTATGTAGGCACATTTAACCAAAGAGTCTGCTTCAAAAGTAATAAATGCTGTGATAAAACATCCCCAATACACAAAATTTAAAATATTTTAATGTACTTTAAAGTATTTGTAGTAGCTTAAACATTTCAGTAGTTGTTAATTAAAAATGGAATTTAAACATACATTTCTGTCACTGTAGAAAAATTAAAATCAAACATGATATTTTTTAATCCACAGTTTTAAATGCATTATTGATGTGGCTGCAGTTGCACTGTATAGCCTAGCGGCAAGCAGGAATTTTTTCTGTGACTTCATAAAAAAAAAGCATGGAAAAAATTAAACATACACAAACAACAAGTGATGCAACATTTATCTTCATGTAACTTTCCAAATTAATTGTCATTGCAAATCTCTTTCTGATGGATGAAAGCTCCATTCCATATGTGCTGATTTGGATTCTGTGCAGGAGCTGTTGGGTTTTTTGCTTCCTGCAGTTCCTGTGTCTCCTTGGCTGCATCACCTGTCTCAGGGCATATATTACGTGTAAAATGGTTTTGTTCCTAAGCAGACAGCATGATAAGCATCTTTTAAATGCAATTTACTATCTTCTAAAATATTGTGTTCTACCAGACTAAAGCATTCAGTCTTTTCTCTGAGTGTTTTGTGGTGTCCTGTTTGCCTTTGATTTCCCGCTTTAAGTGCATTTCAGCTTTCTGTGTTGCTGTTTCATCTTCTCCTCAGAGTAGTGCAATCAATATTTGAAATTTTTCATAGGCAGCCTTTAAATTTTAGGTGTAATTCTCTTTGTTATTCAAGTTTCATCATGTTTTCTGGGCACAGACATGAATTGTAACAATCTGTTGGTGAGAGCAGGGCAAATAAATTTATTAAACCTCATTATTTCTTCTAATAGGTAGCAAAGCAGTGACCATCTGCCCCAGTAATCTCTGCATCTGTTTAAGCTGCTGCACCTGTGGTTAAAGTTCAGTTTCCATGTGGATTTTGTACCCAGTGTGACAATTTATTATTCAACTTTGCTGTTTCCATTAACCCAATAACTGTGCAGACCTTTTTCTTAGGTTCTGTTCAGTTTTTCTCTCATTTATTTTACTGGTTCCCCTTTCTCACCCACCCCCTCCAACAACTTGTATTTATTTCAGCTTTTATTAACTCTGTGATGTGTGTCCCCAGTCCACGTCCTTACAGACTTGAGTAATTCTTTCTTTCTAGTTCTTTGTTGGTTCTAGTTTCTGTTCTGAACTCTCACCTCAGGTCCCAGTCATGATGATGTGTACTTGAGATGACAATAGAAAAGGAGGCAGGAACAATGTAATGACTTACAGTTTAATATAATGTCTTATTTTTTTTGAGTATAATTTTTATATGTTCTATTTAGACTCTGAGACAGTGGGGTCATTGTTTGCAGCTCAAGACAGCCTTAGCATTCACTGTAAAAATGTTCAGCAATTGTCTCTAATGTGCATTGGTGACAAAAATCAGTGTCTTTTCTTTTAATACTATTTTTTGTGTTCTGTGCTTATCTGCTTGCAAGCTTGGCTACTTCTTCTCTAAAGAGTTAAGGATAAAGAAAACATTCTTTAGAATCCTCTTCATTTGCAAAGACTATCCCTGACACTTTGAGCTCTGAAATTCTGTAGGTGATGAGGGTGAATTTTACATGTAGCATTTCATTTCTGTGTAGTGACCTGTATTCTGCTGCAGTAATTACAGTCATTGCCTTCAGTATAATCTTTGTCCTTCAGTTAGGTGAGCAAAGCATAATTCTGTTAATGAATAGGGTGAGACAAGGAAAATGCTTTTGATTTGCATGTGGCATTCTTAGCAGCCAGCAAATTGCTTCAGATAATGTGCTTTAGTAAACAAGTATGGCCTTGCAGAAAAATGATGAGGTCAATGCAGTTGTAGAGCTATTTTTTTCATCTGTTTCTAAATGTATTTCTTTATTGTTACAGATATTTCAAGACTTCCCTTGCCAGCAGGTAAGTTCTTTTTTTTTTCAGTTATATCTTGATGTGACAGCAGGCAGCTTTTAAGGCCCTGCTTACAATACAGACATGCTTTTATATAATCAGAATATTGGTTGTTATTGGCACTGTCGTGGTAGTCATGTGGGGATCTGAGGTCAAAACAAAACCTGTTGAGGTACAGATTTTTTTTCCATTTAAATGGTGTATTTTGACAAAGGGAGGAGGTAACTGAGGTGTAGTTATAGGCAGTTGTTAAATATGTGTGTGAGATAGTTAATGCTTAAAGCAACTCAGCAGAACGTGGGATACAGCTGGCAGGGGAGCAGATTAGGAGCAGCCACAAATGGTATTACTGGTGGTTCAGAGGGGCAGAGTGCAAGGAAATGGGCTTGGGGGGTTTATGGGTGGAAGGAATCTCCCCAGGTCATAGTAGGGAAGGTGTTCACTTGGCTGGAGTCACGGGTGACTTGTCTGAGCTGCTCTAATGGACTCTTTTATCAATGGTGTTTAAAAATTTAAAACCCCTAAACTCAAAAATAGACAACAAAACTCCCCAAACACATGGACCCCACAAAAAAAAACCCCAACCCTGCTGATCTGATTTTTTTAAAATAGCATTTTTTGTTTATTACATTTGGCCTTCAACAAAGTTTTAAAATTCTTGCATTCATTTGTGCTGTGGGCTGGAGATGTGATGCAGAGCTCAGAGTGAGGATGTCTCCTGCTCCATGGCAGGCAGAATTTGTCACGTATTCCCTGTTTGCAGTGTGAATTCTGGAATCCTGTCTGAAGTGCACTTTTACTTCTGATTGATCAAGGGATTGGATATTTGCTCTTAGGCCTGCTGCCTTTTATCCTTGCCCTCTGCCTTGGTGATGTTGCTTATGTATCAATTCTTTCATTTGTTCTTGCTGATATTAACACCTGATGTGAAGGTAGCTGCTCTTTTGTCTTGGAATCAAATGGCAATTTGAATTAAAAGCTTGATAGCTGATATGTTGTAGTCTTTACCACAAGAACTTCAGAGCATCTCTTCTGAAAAAAAGAATCATGTTTTCTTGAAGCAGTGAAGAGAAGCTTAAATGTGGAAGTCTTCTTTTCAAGGTGACATCTTTAAAATTGAGTGCTGCGAGTGGTTGTAAAGCAGGCACTTATGGAAAATGTTGGAAAAATAAATACCTAGTGTTTAGGTCAGACTGACAGGAAGATAAGGATTGTTGTTAGGTTTTATTCTGCAGCTTCTAGGACAAGGATGTGTGATGAAACTTTTTCTGAGTTTATATTTGGGACTTGAAGAGTTTGTGTGGTGTGAATCTGAGTCACAATGAGATTATTCTTTTCAATTTAAGTCTGTGTGTGGGAGTGTCCTAACTATACTCCTTAACTGTGTCTTGCAAGTATTGATAGAGGGCAGAAGTTTTCCCAGGATTTTCAAAGGATGAGCTTTTCCCATGGCATGGCAAGAACACTTTAGAGAGGATATAAAAATTACACACCATGGCTTACCTGTAGCAGAGATTTGGCAGTACCTCCTGGCAAGGAAACTTCATTTAAAAACATGCTTTAAATACTGTCAGAAGGGAAGGCTGGAGTCTCACAGAGGTTCTGTGGTATTGCAGTGTTTTTCTTAATGACCATTAAAATGGACTTGATTTGTCTTTATCTGCTTGTAACACCAACACAGAAAGAGTTTCGAGCACACTGGATGATGTGATTAAAATTCAAAAGAAATTTGATAAATTGACAAAGCAGCTTGGATAAAAGACATAATTGAATAGACTTGAGGTTCTGCATTCAAATGGGAAGTTTTAATCATCAAAACTTATCTTTGCAATAAATAATGGTATTTTCTTATTTAGAGTTTTAAAGAACTTTTCTCACCTGAGTGCCACTTTCAGCAGTGAACAATAGATGTCACTAGAAATGTTCTCACTTTTGCCACCTAGTTTTAGTGCTCTAAATTTTCATCACCATATGGTGAGGGGGGGCTTTTGCAGTGTTTGAAGATATTGCAGTAAGGATACTACTTCAGGTGGTGTTTTTATTGTAGTGTCTTGTTTGAGGTTGGATTATACATAAATTTGATATAGGCAGTGGTATATCAAGGTCATCCAGAACACCTATTTCATAGCAAAACCTTGCAAGGAAGGATTGTTTCTGTGCTGGAGAATGCATTAGTTGATGAAGTTGTTAGTTAAATCATTACTCAGGAGAGTTACCCTGAATTAATCTGTATCACTGCTTTGAAGTTCATGGGTAACTTGAGTTTTTACTGTCTTGTAATTGAGGCTATGGAGATGAGCATAGAGCATTTTTGGAATGCCAACCAGGAGGAGTTTTGAGAACAATTTGCTAAAATGTAATTTTGAAGGTGGGTAGAGAACACAGTTCTTGTGTCTATAAATGAAGTTCTCTTGCAACACAAGTGTGTTCACAGCATGCCTGGGGGCATGAAAGACTGACTTCCTCTGGTAAATGCAGTTAAACTTCTCTGTTGACACTGCTGGGATTAAAAGCAATCTCTCCTGGATTTTGTCTCGCTCTGAATTTAAAACAGCTCTAGCATCTGTGTGATGTAGCTGACTCTTCCTAAGAGCTGGTCCTTTGTTCCTGATCTGCAGTGAAAATATGTCTCCATTACCAGAATGAATAAATAGTAAGGAAGAAAGAAACTCTGCCAAAGAACTAGAGGAAATAAAGACAAATATAAAAAACAAGAATATACTGTATTTTTGGTTTAAAGTTCAAGAAAAAAATTTTGCCAGAATTGAATCTCAGGTACAGTTGTTTGTTCTTGATGACTCCTCCAGATAATATCTGGTGAATCAAATCTTGCTGACTCCTAATATAAAGTATTGAAAAATTAATAGGAAATACACATCTTTTGTCTAGGTCTTATTTTAGATGTGCAGCATATTTTAAGTCTGATGAGTTTGTGTTCACTTTTTGCTATACAATGTACAGTTTAGGTAAGCACCATTTGCACACTGTCATTGTTATCTTGAAATATTAAATGGTTTTGTAACTATTTTTACTTCCAAGTCCTCATTTAGGACAACCAAAAAAGAAAAAAGTTACACAATTTCAGCTCAACCTAAAGATGTTTCTGAATTAAAGGCATGTCCTCATTCAGTCTGTTGGTGTGTTTGGCCTTGTTGCTTACACAGGGCCTGCTCATGATCCACTTAAGGAAATCAGATTCACCTCCTGGCACTTTCCACAGCCTTGGAAGAACCTCCTGCTTCCCCTTCCTCTTACCCACTGGGCAGGAGAGGTTTAATGTTGTGCTGTGCAAAAGATCTTCCTTACCCTAAACCTACACCTGCCTGTGTGATGAACTTAAACACAAGAACCAGAATTTCAAAAGCCCCAAAGGGTTGGGTTCTTCCTACGATGTTAAAAGACAGAAAATTAAAAATCGGTTGAGGTATTGCCAGAGTTGCAGTAGGCAAGAATTGACAGAATTGAGGTTATGCAGATCTCTTAAAATAAATGTTCACATGTATTACAGAGGGTAATAAATTATGCAACGATTATTCATGCAGCTGAGAATAAACTCAGTAGCATGAGCAGAGAACTGTTGTTAATATCCCTGCTTAAAGGGGGGGAAAGGTAACCAACTGTGTAGGCAGAAGTAAAAAAAAGTACAAAATAGTGTTTTTTTTGATTTGTCACTTCAGTTTTAAGTAAGAATTAAATACAAGCTGCACTAAGACTGAACAGTTCTCTCACTTTAGAATCCCTAGCATGGTGCTGAAGGGATTTTACAAGGAAACCTGTACTTCTTCTCTAAAAGCTGTACTTTCAGTAATCCCTTTGAAAATCAGGATTTTTTTTCCTAGGAATCTTTGCAAATGTTACTAAAAAAATCTGTTTTTTAAGCAACAGTAAACTTAGTTTTCATATATTTGTAATGGCTTGGGTTGTAATGATTTTGTGTGATGAGTATGAGACTGAAAACAGTTGATAAAATGCTAGTGCTGTCAAGTTAGAATAGCTGCCTGCATGCCTTGTACAGCTCTGAAAATGTGAGAGGACTTTTTTTTTGATGCAGGTACGGCCAGTAGCTTGAATTCTTTTCACCACCAGCAAGGCAGGTGTTATTGATAGATTTCCAAATTCCCTATCATGAAACTGTTATTACTACTGGATGAATTTATTGCTGACAAAGCTTAAATGTCACTTGGAAGAAGTTTTTCTTGTTATTTGTGCATGAAATCTTCCTATTTTAGATTTTTTTTGAGTAGTTTTAAAAGGTTAATCATCTATACCTCATAAAATGCATTTTCCCATTGTTATATACCTCTGATATTAGGAAAAGCAACGTATTTATATTGGTAAACTATTACTGTCTTATATTGGTAAACTATCACTGTCAAGTGTCTCATGTTTTTGTGTTGAAGGCTTGGGGAAGTGACAGCTTGACCTTGACATGAAATCTGTGTATTTGCCACCAGTGAAACTTTCTTGGCTTATTTTGTCTGTGCTTATGACACTGCCCTCTTCCCTGCATTCCCATCTGTATTTTATAGCTAACTGCCCACACAGGGCAAGAGCAACAGCATGATTTGGTAAGAAAAATGTTTTTATTAGTGAGACTGACCTGTGTAGTAATACTGAGGTGATGAGATATATTAAACACCTTCAGAAACTGCAAATTAGCTAAATTGTAGTCTATTCCCTTTAGAAATTTTAGCCTGACAGTCCAGACATTTTCCAGGCCATCTGTCCATTTATTCAGTCCATAACTTCATCAGTTTATCTATTATGGTGCTGTCATGGGAGACAGTGTTGAAAGTCTTGCTGAAGTTAAGAGAAATGACAAATCTTCATCTGCCAAGCTTGTATTTTAATCAGAGAAGTTCATTAGGTTGATCAGGCATGTTTTCCCTTTCATAAAGCCTTGCTATTTCTAATCACCTTATTGTTCTCATTTGTTTAGAAATGGCTGCCAGTGTTGTTACTTCCATCACTTTGTCCCTTCCCTCTTCAAGTTCCATTTGTTTTCTTCCAGCTGTCAGGAACCTCCCCCATTTGCCAGGACAGCCTGTGAAATGATTTATAGTTAAGAAACTTGCCCTGGCTGCAGAACATCGTTTTTCTGGGATTGGGTATGGGGATAGAGGAAAAAGGAGAAGAGAGGGTAGAACAAAGGAAGTTTCAATATAGAGAATTGAGAGTGTGTATTAAAAAAAAAAAAATCAGGACATAAGCCAGTTTTATTGGGAATGATGTGGCATCCCTGGTATCTGCTCTAGACTGATTTTATGCTCAAAGAAAGTGAAATTTGATATATTGGGTACTTAATGGGACTGTGACATGATTGCATGAGGAAACAGGGAGTAAGATTTGATGACATGAAAGGTCCTTCAAGTCTTCTGTCCCATGCCTCTATGAATCTTAACAAGCTGGATCAATAAAGTCTGACACTTTAAAATAAACAAAAAAATCAGCAGTTCAGCACATTCCCCTATCATTTCCTGTAGTTCTGGCTCCTATGGTTTTGGAGGCATCCACACTGCTGTGAGGATTGTTCTTGCCTTCTTCCTGGGCAGTCATCTCAAAATGGAAGAATTCCAGCAATCAAGGGTGCATCATATGCAAATGTACCACTTGAATGTATAGTATCTAAGATATTTTTCTTTGTTTTAATTATTTTCTTTGTATTTAATTAATTTAGAACAAACTGGAATTTGTTATCTGCTTCCTTAGAAATTGCTACTGCAAACTACATGTTTAGGAATTATGCTGTTTGGAGATATAAGGATACTTTTCCTAGGGAAAATTGTTCTACTTCTTTTTGCAAGTGGCAGAAAAAGGTGTGGCTGCTCCACTTGAAATATCCTGATTTACAGTTATGCAGTTCAGCTTTGAATGAAGTCAGCTGCAAATACTCTTCATTCTTTTAGATAGTGTATGTGATTTTATTCCTAGTTTGAATGTTTGTTTTAGAAATAATGAAATAATATTTATTTTCTCGTTGAGGATGGACAAGAAACTTGAGCCTCAGTGTCATGTGGGCACCTGGTGACAGTTCTCAGCCGGGTTTACCAGGGAGAGATTTGTCAGTCTTCCATCTCAAAGGTAGCTAATTTGGCTTGTGTAGTTAAGGGTGCAAGGAGTGGGGATCATTCAGGGCTTTATTTTAAACATACTAACAGTTGGCATTCTTCTTTAAAACACACACACACACAAAAAAAAAAGGCAAGTTACAGAGCTTTCGGACAAAATATAAAAGAAGATAACCATGAAAATTCTTCAGGGTTTATTTTTTTTTGTGGGGGGGAAGGGACACCTTGGACAGACTATTGAATCTGAACTACAGATTTTTCTTGGTACAATATCAGAGGAATTGCAGCGGAACTTAGAGCTCTGTACTACATGCTGTCAAAAAATAAATAACTTGTAGTAATGTTTTGCTTGGAGCAGAATGCTTATGTAGTCTGAGAAGATGTTTACCTGGTTTGGTGTCAAAGGAATACGGAACAAAAATGGTTCCTTGTGGGTTCTGTGCCATTAAGTGTGGTGGATATGCAGGACCTGGCAGTTCACACTCAGCTGAGGCATTCCCTAAGTGAGGAAAGTTCTTTGCACTCTGTACAGCCACATGGATGTTCTTCCTGGCAAACTGGCTGGTGATGGTTGTGCAGAAACAGCTGGAGGGATGTTGGCAAGGGTTATTCTAATGATATACTTGGAGATTTGAATTAAAATTTTGTCTGGACTCTTTCAAAGTTACAAAAATGGGACATTGGGTGGTTGCACATTTTAAAAGGATTTTTAAAGGGTTTTTGATAAGTGGTTAGGGGTTTCAGGATTGTTTTTTACTTTTGTCCCACCAGGTTTTTCTTGTTCATAAAAGTTTTTGTAAAGGCATGGTAGAGGATGTGTATCTGCTAAGAGTGATTGGAGAATTCATCTATCTTCTTTTACAGGAGAAAAAAACAAATCCAAGAACAGAGCCAGCCTCACACATGGAGAGCAGTGTGCTATAATCAGGGCATCAGGATACTGGGAATGAGCTTCTGCTGCTCCTTTACAGCACAAAACCTTCAGTGGCAGTCACTGAAAGTGTTTTGTTCTGGTGCAGAATTATTTAAGGATAAGATGAAATTTGGCAACCTGAAGAGTCCAATAAACATGGTTCCTAAATATGTGTTCTTTAGTCTGTTCTGCTGATGCTCATGATGCATTCACTGTTTTTATTCAGGAACTGCAGCTTCTGTGAATTTCTGTAACCCCTTGCTGCAGTGTTGGAGTGTGTTACTACCCAGGGTCTTCACAGCAACAGCTATGGAGTAAAGGAATGGTGGGGATAACACTGTGACTGAAAGAAAGAATCTGAATATCAAGCTGGATCTTGTGTACTTGGCTTCTACAAAATGTTAGTTATTAGTGTGTGTTTTGTTCTGCAAGACCTGGGCTGGGAGTGGGTTGGGATCTTCTCCCAAAATACACATGAGCTTGTTTGAAGAGGAACATCACTGACTACAGTGAACCAAGAGGAAAAACATTGCATGGTGAACTTTAATCAACTGTTTTGTTCTAAGTTACGCCTAAAATGACCATAAATAAAGGATTATATGATCTTTCCTTTGGTTTATTTTTACATCCTTAATGTATAGTTTGAACATTCTCCTCGTGTCCTTAGCTCGTAACTTGTTTGTTCTGGCTTTGTTTGCAAAGACTGGGAAAAGGAAATAAGAACAAAAATTGATACCTATGACTCCTCTTCTTCCCTTTTTTATTTTCAGAAGAAAATATTAAATTTAATATTTAAAATAACATATTTAAGAAAATATCCCATCACCTTATGGTATATATGATAGCTGTGGTGTGTCTTGCAGGTCTTTTCCCTGGGGATCACTAATTTGAATATGAAAAACTGCAAAAATCCTTTTGTCAGGTATAAAGCTGATGTTCTTCAGGTTTTTATATGGACGGGTCAAATTTAACACCAATAAAGTCTGTTCTTGTAGCAAGCACATTTTTCCTCAGGACTTTACTCTGAAAAAGGGTCAGGATAACAGAAGAGGGCTATTAAATGCCTGTGCTTCCATTAGTGGGCTGTAATTACACTTGAGATAGATGGGAAACTTCTTAAGAAATTCTTACATTGTTTAACTCTGGCACAAAGATGTTTTGCAGATTATATCTTTGTGCACTAATTATTCGTTTAAGAAGATCTTTACTGTTTCTAGTTATTGTCCATTCAACTGGAATGGTTTCACGTGGTTTGATTTTTTTTTCCCATGACAATTGAGGAGAATTATCTGTAATTACTCTTTTTTGTGAAAGCCTTAATACAGAGAAATACTGGAACTGTATTTCTAGGATTAATAGACTTTATGTTGTGATTCACATTGTCTTCAGATGTTTTAGTGAAGCCAATTTTCATGGATTTGAAGAGCGGCTCAACTGGTATCTCTGATCTCCACTAGGGATCTCTTCTCTGTGGTAACCAGTGACAGGAGCCAAGGCAATGGCCTGAAACTGTGTCAGGGGAGGTTTAGGTTGGATATTGGGAAAAGGTTCTTAACCCAGAGGGTGGTGAGGGACTGGAAGAGATTCCCCAGGGAAATGGTCACAGTCACAGCACCACTCCTGAGTGTTTGGACAACTCTCTCAGGTACGTGGTGGGATTGTCTGGGTTGTCCTGTGCTGGGCCAGGAGTTGGACTCAGTGATTCTTGTGGGTCCCTTCCAACTCAGGGCATTTTATGATACTAAGGAAAGGTTAGACTGCTACTAGGGCTTTTAGTCCCAGTAAAAAAATTATTGATCAGCACTGAAATTCCTGCTGACTGTTCCCTGGTCATCTGTGTGCCCTCCAAGAGGTGGAGTAAAAGGTATTATTGAAACTTGGGGCTTTGCAATAGAGAAGGGTGAGGGAGCCGAATGATTCAGTGAGGTGTTAGAGGTAGTGACCACCATTGAGGTTCTGGAAACATCAGCAACATAATTACTGAGATTTTTTTATATAGAACTTCTAAAAGTAGAGTATTAAGAAGAAATTTTAAGGACAGTGATCAGGCTTTGCCTAATGACTTCAGAACTTAAGGGGTGAAGGAATTCTGTCCTACCTCAAGGCAGATGTGAGTTAAGTCATTCCTTGAATATATTTAACCTATTAAGATGACAGTTTCACATCTTCTGCAATTTAAAAATTCTTACTTGGTATTTATTTCAGGGTCCTTGAACTTTACTACTCCCAGTTTAAGTTTATGACATTTCTTATTCGTGTCTGTGTGGCAGGACAAGGTTTCTATTCTTCCTCTGTTTATGCAGTCACTGATATTTCTTTGTCCTTGTCTCATGTTCACTTAAAAGCTTGAGTACAGTCTTGAAATGCATCAAATGGGATTGTGGAGAGCAGTACCAGAGGTTTTTTGGAAGCTGTGCTCTGCAGCTCAGAACTGTGCAAGAGATGAGCTCTTGGCCCTGTCAGATGCTGTTACATGCTGACAGTGTTGGCCCTGTGATGTTTGGTAAAGTAGGTCATTCAGGCTGCCATCCGAAAGGAGTTTTTTTTTGCTTTTTGATGTTTTGTTTACCATCTGAAGACACAGGATGCTTATTTAACACCACTTCTTCAGATCTGAAAAAGGGCTGTGCCCAAACATCTTTCCCAGCTGTATCAGTTGGTTTTGTACATCTTGGTCTTGCCTATTTTCATTTTTATATCAGCATTCTTGCACATCTGTTTTCAGCTTCATCAAAGCCTTTTGTGCTGAAGTTGTCAAGTCACTGGGTAAAGCTTACTACACTTAAAGCTCAGCTGAGTTTGGAGCTACAGAGCAGAAGTTGCATGGTCTGCTCATCAATTTACTGCTATGAAAGGATGCAGAGAGGGGATATGTGCTGCCTTTGACACACTGAATGCTGCTCCATCCTGGAACAGCTGGTCACCTGCACTAACTTGAGCTGCATTTGGCGGTGAGCTCCTGGAAGTCTTTTTTTAAAATGAAGCAACAAGTTCTTTAGTTTCAGAGCTCTTTGACACCACTCTGCAGGCATTTGCCTAGGTAAACAGAACTTGTTCAGCAGAACTGTGCAGTCTTGTGTAATTGGAGGAGCAAATGAGGCTATTTAAGGTGGTGGATTTTGCATTGAAGAAAAGATTTTGTGTTAGCTGAGGATCACCTTTGAGTCTCTGAAACAGCATAAAATGACTGCCTGAGGAGTCATTTCCTTCCAGTTCCTTGGAAGTTTATTGCTGGTCTCATGAAGCAGCAATGTAGCTGAAAGTTCCTGAAAAGTGGTACAAAATAGGAAGAGGGGCTGATTAAAGTTAGTAGGAATTGAATTTTCTGTGGCTTGCAGGCTCAGCTACACCTGGCCTCTACTAGAGGTTCTCCTAAACAAAACATAATTTTTAAAAATTTTTCAATCCAAATTTTACTAATTACAAAGGGAAAGGGGATTTGTGCCTATTTAACAATATTTTTTTATTTTTTAAAATATGCTTTTCTTTGCTTGATAGCTTAGGCACTGAATTTTCTTGGTAATAGAACAGCATTAATGTTTGTGTTATAAAACTTTAAAAAGATGTTCTGTAAAAATCAAAAATTAATTTTTAATTTTCTGCTTTCTTAGACTTGAGGGGTATTGGCATTGGTCTGTTAATTTATTCTGTGACTCCAGAATTTTAAACTTAAATAGCACTTTGTTTTTTGTTTTAGCCTATCAGAGTTTGTTTATATATAAGGGATTTATGCTATGCTCATCCTTCACTAAGATATGAACTGTTTCACCGGTGTGGAAAAGTTTGTTTTCATACATAAATGGAAAAATATTGCATTATTGTGAGGTCATGAATTACTGTTTTATTCAGTTTGTAATTGCATTTAATAGCTTGGGAGCCTGAGGAGTTGCTGATGTTATATATGTGGGTTATGTAACACTGGGAGTCAGGTTAAACTTTTTCCTAAAAAGATGTTTGCAACTAAAAGTATTTTGATGAGCTGTTGTTTTAGCTTTGTATTTGGCACCTGGTGGAGAAGCAGGACAAGGAAGACACATCCAGGTGACACCATTTCTGGTAAATAACTGGGCTCTACGTGGCTGCACACTTTCTTACTTTCTTTTGTTTACTTGGTCCTTAGATAGATAGGAGAGAAAGGAGCCCAGATACAACGAGACACTGAAGAGATTTGCTGACCCAGAAGCAATTTCATTTTCCTATATCCCTCTTAGAAGATGTGGCTAATTACTTCTAGGTTTCCCTTGAATTGATAAAGGTGGATTTTAAGAATCTCTAAGGTTAACCAATCCACTCTAGGATCCTCTCTACTGAACAAAAGTAATCCTCACAGAATGCAATTTCTTTAAGCAGCATCAAAGGCCTGGGTCCTTCCCCTTCAGATACCTTCTGCAGTGTTTACCTCATAAATGGAAGGGTTTTGCCATAAAAAAGGGAAATTTTATAAGGTCAAGAAAGGTTCTGGTGACCATTTGGATTGCTTTGTCTCACTCCTTCTCCAGTCACCCCACATTGGAGGCTGCAGGTATGCAATGCAAACTGATAAGCACAGTGAATCTGTCACAGACCAAAATGATCAGATTTTATTTTGCAGTAAAATAAGGAATAGCATGTATAGGATTCACTTTTTCTCTTTTTTTTTTTTTTTCACTTCTTCCCTCCAGGTGTCCATGAAGCAGATTTTAGCTTTAAGCAATGGAATAGTGAATGAACTTCTCAAAGATGTCTTGAGGATAGAAATTGTTTTGTTGGGTGGATTTTTTGTAAATAGCCTGGAACAAGAAGAAGCAGAGATTCTGAATCAGTGTCCTAAGGAAGGAGTAATTTTAAACCTTTTTGAGCTTTCATGGCATTGACTTTATCCTTTTCTACAGTGAAGTCTTCACAAGTAAATGGAAGGAAGTAGAAGATGAGCAGCTTAGTCCACCCACAAGGAAATCTGGTACAGCTTTCATGCCTGAAAACTAATACAACCCATATGGGTTTAAAAAATGGCTAGTCTTTATTTATGGAATAATAAAAATAAAGTTAATTTAGTGTCCCTTTTAACATCTGTTGTCTTAACAGCATAGGCTGGGAGGCTGCACTGCTGCCTGCTCTGCTCCACAGCATCACAGGATCCCTTGGGAAGGGGAGGTTTGGGAAACCTCCTTAACACTGAATTCCTCCTGCTCTCTCCTAACACCCTGATCTATTTTGCTCCCCACCTTACTACTACCAATAGGTTAGGATTTGGAAAGCAAATCAGTGAATTCTGTCAACTACTATTTTAAAATGTAGCTCAGATGATCCTAAGGCTAAACAGGTGACCATGGTTCAGAAGCTCACAAAGTATTGTTTTAAAACTCCATACTTCTTGGGAATACCCAACAAGTATGGAGTTTTATCCTATTATTAAGCTCACCAAATGGAGAAATATAACAATAAATTCAGTATTGTACTGACTTTTTGCCAGAAGAATGTCTTAAGAGATCCTCAGCAGTTTATATTCTAGAATGAGTTTATGGAAGTGCTCTCTATCTTTCTTCATCAGGAGAAAAATGGTCTAATGTAGTCTGGAGCATAGAATTAGAGTTTGCTCATATTGCAAAGTCTAAACTGATAACACAGAGGTGCTGCTGCTTCTCAGTTGTACTGAATCATTTCTGTTGAAAAACTGGGCTTGGATTTTGACACTTAAAGTAAAATACCATTTTTTTTTTCAGTTCTGCCTGTCAGAATGATCAGATTTAAATAAGAAAGACCATCTCTGGTGGCAGGATAATGATGACAGAGCTTCTCAGTCTGCAGAGACCCTTGGAGGTCCTGGAGCCTTTTCTCCTCTGTGCCCTTTGGCAGAGGGTGTTCAGGAGGAAACTGAGCTAGAGAAGGTGTGGGTGGAGCAGAAAGGGGCTGCTTAGGGGCAAGGATGATAGATTTAGAGACCAGGTAATCCAAGGCAGATTTCCAAAACAGCCTTAGCAAATCTGAGTTTAGAGTAAGGCAGAGGTGGGGAGTTGTCATTTCAGATTTGTTAAAATTACAGTGCACCATTTTCAGTAGTTCTGTGAACAAAGATGATGTTTGTTTTACTCTGGCTGAGAGGAAACTTAGGGTAGATAATATTTTCCACTTTTAAATAATGTGTACACACAAAAAATAATTCTAATATTTAGAAAAAACTCATACCAAGAGCTAACTTGAGGGGATGAAGATGAATGAAGATTACAGTGCAGTTACAATGTCTGGACAGCATGTTTGGGGAATTCTGGATACTAACATGGAAAAGCAAATTAATTTGGATGCAGAAGATTGTCACTTGATCAATAAACATGTTTTAATTTTTGGAACATTCATCAGGCACTCTCAAATTTATGGGCTGCAATTGTGACAGTAGAAAGTATTTTTGGCTTTACCAAAAATATCTTTCACTTGTTCTTAGGGTAAACTTTGTTTGAAAACTTTATCAGCTAGATGACTTTAATGAACACTTCTTCAGTCTCCTACAGGAATATGCAGATCTCCTTCAAAACTGTGTCCTTGTTCTTCAGCTTCTAGGAACTACTAGAGTGATGTTGGAGTGTTACCACAGTCACCTTAGACCAGCCCAGCTCACAGCTCCATCCAGCCTGGCCTTGAACACTTACAGGGATGGAACATCCACGATTTCTCTGGATGTGTTTCACCATCCTCATAGAGAAGAATATCTTCCTAATAATTTAGACGCTTACTCTTTCAGTTCAAAGCCATTAGTCCTTGTCCTGTCACCATGTGCTGTTGTCAGAAGTCTCTCTCCAGGCACTGGAAGGGGCTCTAAGGTCTCCCTGGAGCCTTCTCCAGGCTGAACATTCCCCACTCTCTCATCCTGTCTCCAGCGTAATGCTGATGTCATGGCTGTGCTCTGGGCTGTAGCTCTTCATTTTTGTTATAACAAGTGAATCTTTTCTCCCTCGAAGGAGATCTCTCTTGTTGTTCTGTTCATTTGGTGGCTGAGGTGTTGCAGGAGAGGAACTGAAAAGCAAATTTCTGTTCTGCTCTCCAACACTGCCCTGGTACCAATCTGTTTTCTTCACAGTTTCCAAATCCTGTTTGATTTCTCAGCACAGTGGAACTTGGACAAGTATTCCCTGTTTGGATCTGTCGTAGTCTCCTTCCTAACAATGTTCCAACTTGCCAGCCAGTTTGATCAAAATTTGAATGGAGATATTAACTGTTCTGAAAAAAATTAGTTGAATAGCAGAGAGTTCCTAATGATGGCATTTACTGAGGGAGAAACTGGGGTCAGTTCTGTGTCAGTGAGAATCTCTGGGACACCCCCAGGAGCTCTGGCTCTGGACATGGCCATGGAGAAAGCCGAGGTTTGCCAGTTTGTCTGATGGTCCTGATCTTTATTTTTGTTTGGATAAGCTTGAGTGGAAAAAATTAGACAACCTTTTATATGTCTCAAAATTGTAAAAAACAAAACCCTGTTATTTAACCCTTTGTTCCCCAGAGCGTTTTGGTTTTTGAAGGCGAAATCAATAGGAGACAGGCTCAGCACTACAAAGAAAATTTTAAAAACTTAGTACCTTGATAAAATTCAAAAAATGCTTCTGACTTTTTCCTCCCCTCTTGCTTTCCAAAAGCTGATAATCAGTAGTCTTTAAAAGCAGGCTGAAATTGAGCAACCAAAATCATAGTCATAGCAGAAAAGTCTTAACTTGAATTTCCTTGGGGCAGAATGCCATTTCTTAGCTGACCTTGGCCTGTCTGTTGTTATTGGGGTAGTCTGAGCTTTTTTCCTGCTTAGAATGTGTGCTTCAGGAAAGTGGCTAGTGCTTCTACATATTCACAGTAAAAACTTATGAATTCTTCTTTTTGTAATAAATACTTTTTTAGGTTTTTTTTTTGATAGCTGTCATCATCATTGCTTACACAGAGACTACTACACAGATACTATCAGTGTGTGTCAGCAAATGCATCTTGCCAAGATGCAAGAACCATCTACTGTTCCACAGCCCTGATTTCTGACAGATGTTTCTTACCTCAGTAAATGGTATAATCTGATTGGCATTACTTAAAACAGATTACTTTACATAAATGCTACTCAGATACCTACTTGATGAGTAGTATTTATAAAATGTTGTAAATACTCAATATTAAGTATACTGGAGATGTATTTAACTTCTCAAGTTTGTTTTTTTACTTTGTGCCTTGTATGCTGCTGCTTCGATGCCTGCCTTCTTCCCTGCAACTTGGAATTTTGGGGTCTTTGAACATCTCCAGAACATAAATTTTATGCTTTTGGCTTTTTTTTTTTTTTGGTGCAGAAAAAGATTCTCATGTTATTTGAAAGAAGCGAATGAGCATATGTAACAAATAGATATTAAGTATTTTTTTAAAGGCATCAAGGAAGCGCTTGGTTTTAGTGAAAAATCACATATTCAGGGTGTAAAATGTTGGACAGCTTCTAAAATTGAATTTAAAAAATTCTCATGTTATGAAGTACTTAGTTTTCGCCTTCATTTTGTAGCCTAATACAAGAAAAAGAAGGTATGACCTTGAGAAGAATGAATATAATACTGGTATTATATGAGCAGGCAGTATCTCTTGACACTTGGATTGATAATCTGTATTAGCCTCATCTGTTGAAAGTGTAAAGAATACAGAATCCACACATTCTGTCTATTAAAACTCTCCTTGGCAATGCACTTACCAGTTGATATTTAAAGGATTTTGTTTTCATAAATAAAATGGAATTTAGACCTTCCCCTTTTTATTTCTTGATATTTTTTTATCTACTTTTCCGGAAAACATTTTATTTTCATGGAAGAAACACCTTTTAAAAATATATATTTTACACCCTAGAGCACAGATCAAACCAATTTAAGGAAAACTGAAGAAGTATCTGCAGTTTCCTTTTTGTAAGGAAACAAGTGTGACTTGCTCAAGGTCACTGAGGAAGCCCATGGCAGAGCTGGGTGTGTGAGAGCAGCTTCCCTGCCCCAGCTGCAGCATCAACCAGAGAGCCTGTCTGTGCCCCTTCTGTACCCACACAACTACAATAATTGGGGTTTAAATATTACTGTAGCATGTTTTGCTTTATTATTGAAGGTAAATATAATCGACCTTGTCAGTAGAAGTGTTTGTCTGTCTGTGTAGCACTGAGGAGCTTGGAAAACTTTGTGGTGGGGGGAGGAAGGCACCCAGGCATGTCTTCAGTTCCCTTTGGCTTTCTTCAGCCCCAGAAAGAGCTTTGTGCCTGAGCAGTGATGCAGAACATCTGATGGGCCTGGTTGTGGCCTAATCTCTCTCTCCCTTTTTTTTTTTTTTCTCCCAGTGAATATTTTTTCTCGTTTAAATAAAGAAGCAGACAATAGTTAAATGCAATTGCTGTTTCCTTTCTTCTTTTTTTTTTTTTAATTAAGAATTTTGACATACACCACTAATTCTGCAAGGCCAGTCAGAATATTGAGAAATGAGATGGCAGTAAAGAATGGTAATTAAACATACGCTCTAGACGAGTGCATGCTGCTACAAGTAGGCAGATAGGTTAAGTTGAAGGCTGCTGGCTTTAGATTAATTCCCTTTTGGTTCTAGTCTTGGATAAGCCTTACGCTTTACTGCTGAGGGCTAGGAGTGAGAAGAGATTACCGTGGAATATATAAAGAGCTTTAATGAGAAGTGTGAATCTTGCTCCTGTTGATTTTTAATACGTGTTCTAGCGGAATCAGTTATTTATAATTTTTATGAAATACTTTGCTGTAAAACTGATATTTGCTTTATTTCCGTATATGCATTCTGCCTGGTTGTGTGATTATTATAAACATCAGCTTTTGCAATATTTACACTCAACATTTTAAAAGAAAACTGTAAGCAATTTTGGTGTTAGGTGCTAGAGAGTTCAGAAGAAACAAAGGCCGTTCACCATCTGGGGTGAATGTTTGAGGTGACCTTTGCCTTCTGCTGAGAAGTCAATAAAGAAGCCCCGGCTTCAGAGGGGGCTGGATGTGGCACTGACTAAGGACTGGCGTGAGCTGCGATATTCATCCTTCAGGGCAAAGCAGCACTGCCAGGCTTCTTCCATCCATAATCCCGTGGAGTGAGGCAAGTGCTGATGGAGGGTGTGTGACCCCAATTCCTGCTGAAGTTTGGGAAAGTTCTCCAGCGCTTAGAGGGAAGTTCCCGTGCGCTTAGAGGGAAGTTTTGCGCTCGCAGGACGCCTGGTGCTTTATCGGTAAGCGATGGCAGAACGCGGGCGCGGCAGGGAAGGGGCGGTGCGGGCAGCCGGGAACAGAACATCGGCGGGGCGAAGCGAGGCCGGTGCGCAGCCGGGCCGGGCGGCGTTTCCAGCGCCGCCTTTGCGCAGAGGGTGAACCGGAGACTGCCGGGCGCGGGCAGCAGACGGGGATTAGCATATTAATGGCAGCCGGGTAATCGCCTCCCACCCCTGCCCGCCCTCCTCCGCAGGGCTCACTCCGCCTCGGCGGCTCCCAGCGAGGAGGAGGACGAGGAGGTGGAGGATGCTCCGGGGCGGGGGGAGATGAGGCAGCGGCGCGGCTTCCCCGCAGCGGAGCGCGCCGGAGCCCCGGGCGGGCCGGGGCACCGCGCTCCCCCCGCAGCCAGGTGAAGCCGCACCGCCCCGGGCAGGGCCGGGGCTCCCTCCTCTCCCGGGATCCGGCACGTCCAGGCGGCTCCAGCCTCCCCCCGCGGGAGCCCGGAGCGCTGAATCGGGACATTGTGTGCCGGAGCTGGCCGGCGGCGAGCGCGCTCCGTGTATGTGGCTGCTGGAGGTGGCCGGGCAGCAGCCCCCGAGGCGGGCAGGTGCGGGCTGCATGGAGAAAAGCGGCTGCAGCCCGTTCCCCATGTGCTGGGCTAAAGGTACTCCGACCTTTTATTTTTAAATAAATCTGTGTGTATAGATATATATATATACGTATCTGTATGCATTTCTCTCTCCCTCTTAATTTAACGTTTTACCACCTGTGGTTCTATGTTTTGTTGTTTTTTTTTTTCCCTATCAAAGCCAAGCTAGAAAATAAGTATTCTGGTCATGAGCTTGCAGTGCGGAGCTGCCCCTCCGCGGGAGCTGCTTCACCTGACAGCTAGGATGCTTCGGGATTTTTTTTTTTTTCTCTCTCTCTGCTTTTAAGAATGATTTGAAATGAAAAGAGCGCTTGAGCTGTTTGGTTTGTACTTGGACTGATGTGAGGATCTGACATCTTTCTTTGTGATCTTTGTATGTTTGAAGCCGCTGCGAGGGTGATTCTGCTTTCAGTCACCTTCTAAAAGAAATAGTTTTTAAGTGTCTGATCCTGATCGTAGGGAGCGTTTGCAGTGGAAGACTTACATGTTTTTATATGATGGCTCCGAATTTACCACCCCTATTTTCCACTCCCAAACTGAGACAATAAGTGGCCACAGAGCATGAATTTATTACAATGAGAGCGCTGGACTTGAAATTGATGCTTAACAATAGTTAGATGGACATGGGAAAGTCATTCACGTGATAATCTTAGTTTGCACCCCAAGACTTTAATATTTATTGTATTATCATCTGGACGTTATTTGTATACTGGAGTTGTGGATATGGGTGTACAGGGATTAAGGTCGAAATTCTGTTAGTAGCCAAAGAATCAAATCTTCCTTAGATGGAAAACAACTGTAAAAAGTTGAATGTTGTCGGTTCTAAGCATAACCTTCCTCTTGCTTGCTTTCGTTTCAATGTACTTTCTTTTTTGGAAGAGAAACTGGCAGTGAAGTATTACGTCACTGTAATCTTGGATCACGGACAGCCAGTTACTTCAGAAGTACAGGGCAAACGTATCCGAACTAAGGATTTGATAGGCATAGCTGCTGATTAGTTGTCTTGAAAAAAAATTAAATTTATTTACAGTTTTTATTGTCTAGTGATTAGGAGACCACACGAAGAAGCATTTAACACTGTCTTTGTCTTGCCTGCTTTCTGTACCTTTCAGAAATATTCAGGCTAAACTAGTCCCTGCCACACATTGATTAACTACAGCACAGGGTAGAAACGACTTAGAAATGGGGGAAGTGTGGAACACCACACCCTGGTTTCATGAAGTGCAGAACCTGTCAGCTCACTAGGGAATGATATTTAGTAAACAATGAGTAACAGTAGCAGGAAGCAAAGCTAATGCAGAGTGTCCTTTGCTTTCAGTAAAACTTGTTTACTGTGAAGGGGTAACAACAATGCCAGATCTGTGTGTCATAAATTGGATAACAGAAGTGTTGGATGAAATTGGGATTCATCTCCTTGGACTGTTGTGGGGTCAGGATGAAGGTACCTCCCAGAAAGTAACTTTTAAAAGTAGGGAAGAAGAATCTTCTGAATGTAAAAGCAAGCTTTTGCCATCTGCTGTTCAGGCTGGTTAGTATTGAAGTATCAATTTCCCCCCCCTACTCCAGTCCCAGAGGATGCCCCAGCAGGGCTGGGGATGGCTGCATTGGGCCATGATAAAAGGTATTGATTCCCCCCACCCATTCCAGCAACTGAAATGAATGAAAAATGATCTCACCTCTTCCTCTGGTCGCCTGTTGTGTTCTCAGAACATAACTTCAGGGAGATTGCTTGTCCATCCCCTCTGCCCCAAATATGGAGAGCAGCCCTGTAATCTCTTGTTATTCCTGTGGGGGGGAGAAGGGAACACCAGGGGTTGCATAAGAGGACAAAGGCACCAGGATCTTCACAGCTGCCAGTTGTGATGATTTCTGGAAAAAGCTTCATCACAGCCTCCCAAAAAAATAGGACAGATGAGAAATAGCTTGAGCTATATTTGTCATTGAATGGTGGCCATGCCTTAGTCGATGATTACTTTGTGTACTGTTCACCGGCTTAACCGTAGGGAAATGAGACGGATCTGGCCTACTTTGATAAGGGCTGCGAGATATCTGCAGTCCAAGAAAGGTAATATATTGATGACAGAACCATTTAGTTCTGATGTCTTTATTCTGCTTCTTTGTTTTTTCTGTTGAAGTGTCAGGTTACCTGTAGCAAAAACTGATACAACTTTTAAGTATTTCATAAAATGGGATCTTGAAGTGTATGTTTTATTATCCATAACTTCTTTCTAAGTGCTCTGTTCTCTTTTGAATGGGACAGATTGAACTTCCATTGTACCAGGTGTGATCTCAGCAAATGTTTGTTCTTTGAAAAGGCTTTGAAATATTTCAGCGAGTCTGTGTTCATACACAATTTTTTTTAGCGTTCTTAAATCTGAAATTGTCAAATCTTCTTAGCGATAGCGTGGGATGACCTAATTGCAGCCAATTCTGTGGCTCTGTAGGACTGCTACAGAGAATAAGATGTTTGCTTGCTTTAGAAAGTATTTGTGTAAATCTGTGTTGTTGTTCTTTTGCCTCCTCTCCACATCTAAATCTAATCTAAGTACTGTTACTGAATTGCATAATTTAGTCTGGATCTGCACACTCCAGATTTGAGGGTGTTCTGATGGGTGTATGAAGAGAAAGTGTGTACTTCATTGCTGACATATTTTTTCTCAGTAAGTCTGTATTACTTTAGTCAGGATAGGACATTTTTGGCTGCTTCCTCCCTCTCATTAAGTAATTTGATGTCAGGTCTTGTGGACTAATCATCCTCAAGCTCATTTATAACTTTGGGGGATGTTGAAGTGGGTGTCTTGATCCCTGAGCAGTCCCCACTCCTTTCCCAGCTAAGTGCTGAAACTTTGTGCTGGTATTATTCAGGGATGTTTCCTTTCTGCCTGTAACAGCAGACTAGCAAGTAGTCATGGATCATTAAAGGCTTTTCACTAACATCTCTGAAATTTGTTAAAATCATTAATAGTGTAATGTATTCCACTTCGACCTAGATACTTCTGCTGGTGAACTTCTTTCTTATTTTTCCTGTGAATTCCTGCTGTTTTAACCTTGCACAATAACTGGGTGAAAGAAGTGTAAACGTGACAGCCAAGGGTAGTTGGGCAGCTCTGCTATAGGTCTGTGAATTATCCGCCCCAAGGAGGAGGAAGTTTCTTGAATATCTTCCAGAGGAGCTCTGTTTAGTCATTTATGAACAATTAATTGATGTAATTCAATGTGCCATGTGAGTTGTTACTGCAGGGTGATCAGTCCTTGAACTCAGCCATTCAAGTGAACATGGAAAGTCTATACTGGCTTAAAACAATTAAACCAAATTCAGTTAAAAACCCCGTCTTCATTAGAATAAATATTTAAAAAATTAACCTATGTTGTGAAATGTATTTAATTTGCTGAGAAAGAGTTTTGCCCTATTGCAAATGTTGCAATCTTTTTTTAAGAGAGAAGCATTTCCAAGTTAAGCGTTGTGGGTTTGTTTTTTGGTAAGCCCTGCTGATCGAGGGGGTGTGTTCAGATGGGACCTGCTGGTCATGTGTTGAATACGAGCAGGATTGTTGGATGCATAAGAGGTCAGAGCTGTTCCTCCTTCATTTCGATGACATAGATCTCTGCTGTTTTGCTGACAGTGATAACTTTCAATCCATCAGGCCCTTAGGTTTTTAGGTGATAGGTGGTCATAGAAAATGGAATAAGGGAAGTTGCTGATACTATGAAGGTTGTAGGCAGGTAAATAATCTCTAAAGCATGACACTGCTTCTTTGACATTGACATTGTATATGTAACATGGAAATATAATTGTTCTTGTGTATAGAAAGGAAAAAAAGCAATTCTCTTTGTATGAGTGTTTTGCTCCATCTTCTCAGCTTCAGTTGAAGTGACTGGAGGGCAGCACCTGCTCTTGCATTTATTCTTTGCTCTCTGGGTGTAGTTTAGGAGTGACATTAGGTGCTTTTCCCTTGGTGTCTGAGGGGAAAACAACGAGGAGAAGTCTGGTCTGTCATTTGACAGTGTTGTTGACTTACTACATGGGCTACATTGGCCATTTCCTTCTGAATGGTGATCTTGCCTAAACTTTTGTTAAACTTAGTAATAACTTTGTAGCTTCTAGAGCTATGAGGTTTGCAAAGCATGAAAAGCATCTCTTCAATTCCTGGGTTTTTCTGGGAAGTTTTTGTAGAAAGAAGAAAAATAACATTTATCTCATAAAACCACTAATTTTCAAAGGCAGAAAGTTAATAGAATTACAGAATGGACCTTAAAGCTCCCCTGCCATGGACAGGGGCACCTTCCACCAGACTGGATTGCTCAGAGTATCATATTCCTGATATGCCTGTCTATATAAAGGTGGAAGATAATCTGGAAAAGCAAGGGGGGTTCTCCCCTTCAGTGTTACAGCACAGCGTGTGATAGCTCAATATTCTTAAAAATAAAGGAACTGTGCAGCTCCGGGAGTCTGCTGCATTCCCACTGGGGTGATTGTTCCATATTCAAAGACGACTGGAATGGAAGATGGAGCTTGAGATATTTTTACAAGAAAGGAAAGTGATTGTTTTAAGGGCTGGGGGAGCATTTGGCGTTCCCTGGGTAATGGAGATGTGTGATCTTATCAGTTGTAGCACCTGGTAATGAGCCAGTGAACCAGCTTGGAATTAAATTCCGAGCTGCCTGGAAAAAACCTAAAACTTCAGTAAGGAAAACAAAATGTTTGAAATGTCCTCTTAAAGAAACATTGGAAAACAAACCTATAAGAGCAAAGTGTGGAAGTTGGCACCCGAGTGACTCTTTCATTGTTGGCAATGATGCATTAAGCAGAAGTTAACCAGGAGTTTATAGCCCTGATTGCTTTCTTACTCAGTTTGTATTTGAAGTTTCTCTATCACAACTCCCGTTGTGTGTTTGTGTATATTTCTTTTCTGTATGTAAAATACATCTACAGACACGTGCATGATTTGGTTTGCCCAGATGGTCTGGCAACACTTGCAGTATTTCAACATTAGATATCAAAAATTATCTCTTACCTGTTTTTGTGTTTTTAGCAAATGGAATTCGTTGGGCAATGTCTTTTTTGGAAGCTTTTCTTGGTAGGACTGTGGTACTGAAATGAGCTTTTGTGACTGGTGTTATATTTGTAAGAAATGTATTGGGTTGTCTCAATCCTTCACTTGCTGTAGTGTTGCTGAAATAGAATAGTTGTAAATTCATGTCTTGTAGAAATGTTGATGTGCCTGTAAAGAGTATGTATTTTTCATTAATTGTCTGGGGAAAAACCCCTCACTAGTCTTCCTGAATTCATGACCTGTTATGGATTTGTTCATGGAATTATTAAAAACTGGAGACATTACAGATTAATATACACTGTAACAATACAGTAGGGAAACCTGTACAAGCTGCTGAATTCTATAACCCAGCAGAGCAAACAAAAGCCAGAGATAAGGAAATATTTGTAACCGTTACATTTATGATGTCCTGTACTTAAGCTTCTTTTAATGTATTTTATTAGAGTAGGTTGCAGAAATATTGTATCATTCATGAAGATTTCATCATCATGCAAAAGCAATGAGATCCCTGCAGTATCTCCTGTTGAATCAGTGTTGAGAAGTGCCAGTGGCAGTTTTCCCTGATGGGTTGTCAAGGACGGGGTTTACTGAGGTATGGAAGTAATTGAGGGGTTGCTGAGGTATGGAGGTGGTGGTTGCCCAGCACTGGGTGATTCTGTATTTATTGACATATGGAAAGAGAGGGTAGGATTGTCCTCTGCTGATATTTAATGTAGCTTAGCACAGATATTAAGAAAAGCATTTCTGTGTGTATTCAATCCTGCTGAGTCATTTTATTGAAAATAACCTGTAAACAAACTCCCTTTTTTCATTTATTGATTTGATAACTGAGGTTTGTTACTTTGCCAGAAGGGAGATTGCTTAATTCTCTCCCCAGGCACTGTCACTGCTTTCTGAAGTGGTGTTTCTCCTACCAATGATTTCAGATCCATAACAGCTAGCACTAGGGGTTTGTACTTTCTGTTTAAATTGGAACCTGCAAGTGAAGTGTTGTCCCTTGCTTTACCAATGAAATGTTTAAGGAGCTTTTTCCATGGCCCAAGTCTCCTCATCTTGACTAAATACAGGAGTAAAATCAGTTTGTGCTTCAGTTCTGCTGTGATTTGGGGTAGAGGCTCACAGCAACTGCAGTGATGTCCTGTGCAGGGTCACATCAGCAGGGGATGAGGGTAATGAACTAAAGAGTGGCATTTTGAGACTCAAAGTTGAACTTTTTACTTCACTTGGCTGTGCTGTAGAACTAAAAACTAGACTTCCCTCACTTGAACAATACCTCTTGAAGCAAAATTAAATCACTTAATTGCCAGTGTTTGGTCATGGATTCCCATACCGTTTGAGTTTTGTCCTTTAACATCATTGAAGCAAGGAACATTTCCATCATAAGTGATTGCAGGGTGAGTAATGGTCTGCAGTCCTGTTACATCTTTATTTCTGGGAAGGAGAGTGGGAAGGAACTGGGTGTGTTCTGTAGCTTCTCAGCTGATTTTGGAAGATAAGGGGTAATAGGATTTAAACTCTTCTCACAGACTTTCTGCTAATATGTTTGCAACTCAGCAATGATCTGTTCTTGCTGGTATGGGGAGATAGTAGGAATCATGTTCCTGAAATCTCAGTGTGTTCAGCTCAAAGGGGGTTTTGTCTCAGCTGTGTCACGATGGTTGGTAAAGATAATCTGAAGAATTGCAACAAAGATACTTTGGAGTAGAGCAGCCTTTCAATTTGATCCTAACAAATGATTCCCATGCAACAAATTGCATTGCCAGGTACTTGAACAGCAGCTTTTTGTCCATTCAGGTGTTTGATTGCAGCAGTCTTGACTCATCCTGGCAGAATTAAAAGGTCTCTGATTTATGGTTGTATATAGCTGTACCTGTCAAATAGAAGCATGTGTGTGCTGCAGATACCCATCCCAGCCCCTTCCCAGAGGGAAAAGGCACTGCTCAGGTGACAGGAGCTGTGTATCTGTTCCCAGTTCAGGGCTCATTCCTGTGTCATCTTTATCACAAGAGCTGCAAAGAAATTAAGATTTGCACCCTGAGCTGTTCCTATCAGTGTCCTCTGGCAAGGAAATGTGATGGGCACATAAGAGTGGTGCCTGTCAGGTCAGTAAGTTAATGTTTTATCAACTAACCAGGTTTAGCAGGTGGACTTTCCTGCATGTGTTTCTGAACCTAAAATTAAGGGAATTTTGTTCTGGTTGTAATTGTGAGGACTCAGCTGCCTGTGGTTTTCTTAAACAGAGTTGGGAGGATGCCACAGAATCCCAGAATGGTTTGGGTTGGAAGGAATCTCCAAGATAATTTCATTCCAACCCCCTCAGCCATGGGCAGGGACACCTTCCACTATCCCAGGTTGCTCCAAGTCCCATCCAACCTGGCCTGGAACACTTCAGGGACGGGGCAGGCACAGCTTCTCTGGGAAATCTGTGCCAGGGCCTCACCACTAGAGAATTTCTTCCTTGTTCCTGTTCTGTCCTTGAAATGAAAGGTTTGCTCCTTCAATATTTTGCTTTTACTTTTATATTTTTTTAAATACATACACATAGTACTTCATAAAGTATCTAATATAAAATAGAAAGTATATTATATAAGGTTTTCTAGATACAGGATATAAAAACTGAATATATGAATACAAGGCATCATCAGATCTTTGGTAGGAAAATGCCCATTACTTTTCTTCCTTCCAGAGTAATTTTGGTGTTTGTATAGGTTCTGGTTTTATGTGATACTGAATAAACTTTTTGCTGGTTTGGGTTGCATTAATTTAGTTTTCCTGGAACAAGCTGTGTGACCTGTATTGACCAGTAGTGTTGGACTTCATGTTTGAAGTACCAAATTTGCACATCGAAATGTAATTTAAATATCTTTTGTCAGTCTGGAGGTGCAATAAAAATGCTTTTGGAATAATGCTCGTCTGCCACATCTCACTTCTCTTCCCAGCTCTGGCTGTGATACATTTGGGCAGTTTAAGTAGTGTCCCACACTGATGAAAACCAAGGTATTGCATTAGGAACAGGAGCACTGGCTGTGGCTGCCAAATAATTTCTATAATAAACCATTCTTCATGTAGTCTTCTACTCAGAATTATCCAAGTCCTTAATTGCTTTTGCTGAAATCAGTCTGGAATCTCTGAAATTGTTCATTCCTAAAATTTGAAGGGGAAATAGTTGTGCTTTTTCTGCCTCTGGTCTGTTCTGGGAGGGAGCAGTGACTGTTGGAGATGGGAGAGAGAACAAGCTGGAAATGGGAATTATCTGAAATCAGGAACAAGCACACCCTGGATACTCCTGGACACACAGCAAGGTCATGTCCACAATTCCTGTTCTGTCCTGTAGGAAAAGCTGGGCAAGTTAAAACACACTTAATGTTTATGCAGTACAGAAAAGCAATGACAACTAGGCAATTCTGTTTAATCCAGATTTATCTCTAGTTTGGTTTTTTTTTAATGTTAAAATCACAGTCAAGCCAAAGTAAAATAAACCACAGTGGGAGGGTTTGGGTATAAATATCTCAGGAACAAGAAAAAAACCATCAAAATGGGGGAAAAGCTCTCATACTTGAAACTGGCCCAAAGATGGGATCATACTTGGGGCTGTATTTATGAGTTCACAGTCAAAAATTGTGGCTGAAGGATTTTTACATTCAGGTGTCTCAAATTACTTGTGTGGTTGCAAGGGCTTGTGCATCTTCAGAAGAATGAGAAATGAAGTCAGATTTGAAACTTGCAGTCGCAAATCTTCTGTCTTTCTTCAGCATGGCATTGGGAAATTCAGGAAAGTTTAGTATGAGCACAGTATTTGGAGACCTAAAATAAAGAGGGAGAGCAACAAACCTCAACTTAAAATAGTTTTTTTTATGTCTGCCAAGAATAATAATTTTATTTTATGAATCAATCACTGATGTCTCAATCTAGTGAGTATTTTCCTGTTCAGTGGTAGGAACATAAACAAGAGGTTGTGATTTTTTGGAATAATGCTACATTTTGGGAAGTGAGAGTCATTCCCTTTCCCCAGTGTGGGAATGATCATTAATTTCTGGTTTGTTTCTGTCTGTGGTGTAGGTGATGCTTCAGCCCTACAATAATCATACAAAGCAGAAGTTAATCTGTAACTTTTCATAGGTTATTACCATAAAATTTGTGAATATTTTTCCTTCCTCTGTATATCCAGTCTGCACTCACATTACTAATGTTGCTCTAGTTTTGTTGTAAATGGGAATAAAAACGTGCTGCTTTATTTCTTTTCTCTACTAGGAGAAGTATCTCCCAGATCAGGCAGTAGGCAGGACGTGAGCTGTGCCCTTCTGTTCTGCCAAGGGCAGCCTCCTGCACTACAATAAAGTTGCTCATAAAACGTGTCCTTTGTGACTGACTGGGCAGATTTTATAGGGCTGGGTCCTTTCAGGTGCTGAATGCTTCCTCCTTCCTCATCCATGTGCACTCAGCTATTCCAGCTCTCAGCCCCAGCAGCACTTTTGTGTATTCCAGTCTGCTGGAAATCCACAGGGGTGGGCGCTGCTTTGCAGAATTAAGGCCCTACTGAAGAAGAAAGTGGATCTGGAACACTTTAGGTTGTGGATTTGTTAATTCTGGCCTCTATTTTCTTTGATATTGGTGGTACAGTGTAATTTGGCCCTGAATTTTTAGATGGACTATTATTTTTTTTTTTGCTTTAATTATTACTTTGTGTTTTTTTCTTTTTTTCTCTTTCATTTCAGACCAGAGAGGTGCTGTTTGTTTTATCACTGTGAACTGTTTTGTTTAGCATGTAAGAGAAGATTATATAAATGTTATAATAACTTGATTTATTAGTTCAGAGCTTTCTGTCAAAACATGTTCACAGTCATATACTCCCACCCTAATTTGTTATCTCCCTTTAACCTTAATTTTCTTGCACTGAAACAAATAAACATGGAATTTAAGCCTCTCCTGCAAGATGTCCTATAAGAATTAACCAATTCTATGCAAAATAATTTCTTTGTAAATACCTTTTATTGGTATACACCTTTGCTAAGTGCCTTTTAAAACATCAAGATGAATTTGTATGTTTAATATATGCTGTACAGCAATATATTGTCTTTTTAAAATTAGACTCTGAAAGAAAAAATCCAATTTTAAATTTATGTCTTACATCTGGTAAAATGAGGAAAAAAGGTATTTAGCTGCTTTTTTTTTTTTTTTTTCTGGACATTTGTCCAGTTTATAAAAGCAAAAACTCTGATTTTAGGTTACTTTTTTTAATATCAGAAGTTGCAGGTGACAGAACTTAACAGTGAAGGCAGACACACCAGGGAAATAATTTAACTTTTTTCAAGTCCTGTTCTTTTAAATGCTCTGACTGTATTGTGATAACCAAGGGAGGGAAGAGGGATAAGAGATATTTTTAATCAATTACCTTGTATATCATAAAAGTGAAGTAAATAGAAATTGAACAAGGGTTGTGTTTAGTTTTGGTATTAGTTGTCTACATCTCCAAAATCTTTATGCTGTGAGTTTCTTTTAATTGAAGCAGTGAAGAATCTTGAGTTGTCTAGTTAAAAACAAAATAAAAATGAGCATGCATTGGTGTTGAGAAAAGTCTGCCACAGTTCGAGTTGGCCCCAGAAACCTCCAGTCTGCTGAAGAAGTCCTGAGAGAAGTGGGAGCTTTGTGACCCTGAGCCTGGTGGGGATCCTTACAGCGAGTGGGGAATTGGGGCTGGTGAGTTTTTTATCTTGCCTAAAGGGATAGAGTAAACCATGAAGTCTCATCAAGTATGCTGTTCTGTGCTCTTCTTTGTATTAGCAAAGTATTCTTCTGTTCACCTCTTAAAGTGGGAAAACTAATTTCCTTCTGGAGTGTGAAAATCATTTGCAGCTCATTTCTTCAGAGAAAATTGTATTAACTCTTAATGTCTCAGAGTTTCCTCTGAGTGGTGTTGTCTTTGACAGGAGAACATAACTGCGTTTTAAGTGAGCTTTTCTTGTTGAATTCCTGTCAGCCATGAAACTCACTTGCTCACTGAAATATTCTGCAGCTGATTAAAATGTAATGAAATCATGTTTCTGACAAATGCCAAGCATCTTTAAAGACCATACTTTGACATTTGCAAAATAATGGGAAATAATTAGAGGTTAGTTGTGCTTATGCTGCTGTTGACTGCGCCAGGCATATCTCAAATTAACCTTTTCTTTACATTTCATTGTAGTTACTTGTTCTGTCTTGTGTTCAGTTGGTCTCTGGTGTAAAAGAAGCACCTCATTACCTGTTAAAAGTTCCTGTTACCTCTTTAAATTCCAGTGCCTGACTGGAGACCTGTGGATGGTGCCATGATAGTCAGTGATCAGCTGTTTTGTTGATTTTGGTGCAAATTACAGGGGCTCATCAGCTTCTCTGTATCAGATGCAAACAAGCCTTACTTGTCTATCCTGTTCCTGAGAATTCCATCAACTTCTGCCCCTGTTAAAGATTCTTGGTCTTTTTATTCACATCTGTCCATTTAGTTGGTCAAACTTCTCCGGGTACCAGCTAAGAGCTGATAAATGTCTTTAAAGAAAGAGGAAAAAGGGGAGGTTGGAGATTACACTTGAATTTGTAATACTGGTATTGTCACCAAATAATTTTTGCCTTCTTAATCATTGCAGTGGAATAGTTCTTCATCTCCTACCTGTTCTCTGCCCCACCTTTGTCTTTCCTCTTCACCTCTTTCTTGACCAGGTATTGAAAATCACTAAATGCTATTGAACAGTTTCGCTGCAGAGGCTTAGAAGTGTCAGTTTTAGATTGTGAGCCCCAAGAAAAACTAAACCCCCACCAAAACTAGAAAAAAGTAGGCCCAGAATGATTTATTCTGTCTTGATGTGTAAAAGCAGCTCAAAAATCATTTAAGCAGCAGTAGCAGGAGGACTCAGAGGGAAGCAAGGGCTCCATGGTTGGGAAGAGTAGATGAGGAAATGCTTGGCAGGGAGGAAAGAGGTAGCAAGTTCTGCAGCTTTGGCAGCAGCAAGGGCAAATTATTCAGTTGGTGAAGCAGCCTCTGGTGACAACTTACTTGCCTCTGAAAAATTAACTCAAACCTCTGTACAAATGCACTCTTCAGAAATGATCATACATCAGTTTTGTAGCTTCTAACACAGGCATGTCTGAGAAACCAGACAAATTCCTTTAATGATATTTGGATGTTAAATGATACATGAGAACTTAAACTGTGTGCAAGAAAATATTTTTTTAAAAACTTGAAAAATAAGGCTTGAATGATGGGACATCTTCAGTTTTCTTAGTTTTTGTTGTTTTGTTTTTTTTTTTTTAAATACACTTATATGAACCCTTTAAAGAATCAAAATATACAGTTTAGGCTTTTTGGATGTGTTAATAGATGGGCTTTTTTTATAGGGTTGTTTATTTTTGTGATTTGTTCTATAATAAAAATGTTATTTGACTTCTATTAGTTTTCTGACTTGATTTCAGACTTTTCTAAGTGTGAACATCATCGTCTTGCACTGGCATCTATTGCCTTGATGAATGTAGTCTATGGGAAAGCTGCCAAAGCTGTGTACTGAACTATTGGGAAGCCCCAAAGGTTATATTTTACCTTTGGAACAAGTCCAGGGGAGGCCATTAAGTTGATAATGGGGCTGATGCACCTTGGCTGTGGAGACAGACCAGGAGAGTTGGGGCTGTTCAACCTGGAGAAGAAAAGGCTCCAGAGACACCTTGGGGCCCCTTCCAGTGCCTGAGGGGCTACAGGAGAGTTGGAGAGGGATTTGGGACAAGGTCCTGGGGTGGCAGGAGGAGGAGGAACCACCTTAATATGAAGGAGAGGAGGTTTAGATCAGATATTAGGAAGAAATTCTTCCCTGTGAGGGTGGTGAGGCCCTGGCACAGGTTGCTCAGAGAGGCTGTGGATGTCCCATCCCTGGAAGTGTTTTAGGCCAGGTTGGATGGGACTTGGAGCAACCTTGGGATAGTGGAAGGTGTCCCTGCCCATGGCAGGGGCTGAAATTAGATCATCTTGAAGCTGATTCCAGCTCAAACAATTCCATAATTCTGTATTTCAGCTTCAATAACAGAGTCAAAAAGTGAAGTTTTTATGGATGTTCTTAATGTAAAAATAATTTAACCCATCAGTGATTCAGTCTCTCTGGACAGCATCTCCTACTTGTGACTCTCTCAGGAGACTGTGTGAGCATCACTTTTGTCTACAGCCTGTCATGTTTCTTCAATATCCACTGCATTAGAGATTTTTAGAGAATCTTTTATATCAGTTTATTTATCCTCATGGATCTTGCAAATATAGATCAAGTTCTCACCTGGAGTCCTGACTTTTTAAGGTTCCCTTCGCAAGGCTCCTGCTCTACCCCTTCATTATTTTAGTTGTGCTTCTTTGGACAGTACAGAAGATGTTCTGAAAGTTCCATTGATTTTTCTGTTGAACCTTGGGACTAAAATAGAAAAAACTTAATCCATAATTCTCTGCTGGCAAGGGGTTGTGTGATGCTGAAGACACCCACCCTTTGCCTTTAGTAAGGATAGACAGAACCTCTTCTAAGTCACAAAGATCCCAATACCCAATTTCATGCTAAAATTGGTGAAATACTGTATTCTTTGTTTAGAATATTTCATAATTTTGTCAGTTTATTCAGTTTTTCCTAATGCTTGCTCCTGTTCAGTTTGTGTAGGGTTTTAAGTGTTCCAGGTACTTCTGACCCAGGTACCTCTGACTTGCTGCATGTTTGTGGTGTGGAAGGTGTATTGTCACAACAACGTTCAGGTTTTGTGCAGAAATATTTTCATACATACTAAAGCACACACACTCCTTACTGAAGGAGATTGTTCTTCTATTTTCTCTCTAGCTATTGTGAGGTATTTATTTGAAAATAAATTCAAGTGTATTAAGAGCACAGATTGCAAATGTGTAACAACTCTGCTTCCTGAAGCTCATGTGCAAAGGTGTTTTAATTGCCAGATCCTTTTGGATTGTGTTCTCAGGCCAAGTCAATTCAGCATTTAACAACTGCACATGTTCAAGTGCATCCCCCCTCTCCAGTTAATATTCCGGTATGTTCTAATGGAAACTTGAAGGGGGATGGATTGATATCTCTGTGTGTGTGCTGTTAGCTTATGGAGGTGTCTTGTTTGTGTAACACCAACTTAATTTATTACCACCTGCTGTTGCTGCAAATGGTGAGATTGTCGCACACAAATTGCATGTTTCATCACTGTGATGGTGGGAATTGATTTATTGTTTCCAGGGAAATAATTGAATAGAAGAAAAATGCACTGTAAAGTAAGTTGCATCTTTATGAGCTTCTTACTTAATACCTGTCCATGATCAAATAGATTCTAAAAAGGTGCATTAATTTATTGTGGGGCTAGTGAAACCTGCTGACTTCATGCCTTCAGTAGTGCCTGAAATTCTCTACCATGAAGGTGTAAAACCAGTTACCCTTGTCTGCTTTGCTCCCCTGCCATGGTGAGGATATGCTCATGTTGGTAGTTTGGGACCTCACTGCTGCTGGGTCTGTGCTTGTGTCTGTGTTAATTCACCGTGGATGGGCTGTCACAGAACCTCTGGAGACTGAATTTTACTTTTGGTTTTGAAATGTGTAGCAGTTGAATTAGATATTTCTGATATTTCTGACCCCACTCCCTGTTGTTTTAAATCAGATTACTGCCAGTAATAAATAAATATCTGAGTTATCTCAGGTGGGATGAGATGGACTAGGTGGAGCAACCCAAACAATTGCTTTAGTGGAAGAGGCTGATGTGGGTTTTGGCACAGGCTTGTTTATTTGTGACTCATGTGTTGCAAAGCTTGATGAGGTTTTGACCCAGGATGACTCCTGCCAGGAGAGGTTGGAGAGGAGATGAAAACAGTGCCACGTGTACCATGATTGATTATTCTTGTGGTGTTCCTGCATGATTCCTTCCACAATTGGAAGTGACAAAACTGAGGAAGCTTAATTGTACTGAAGCTTGTCTTGCTTTAGGAGATTGAACCCACCTCTTCCAGGTTCCAATTAATTTTTCTACCACAGACCAAATATTTTATCCTTTTAAGTACTAAATTCCACTTTCAGAGAACTCTCTTGAAAGAAGCCCTAAATTAAATGTATTTCAACTGGTTAAGGCCAGTTCTTTCTTCCCCTAGTTTATAAACTTCAGGAAGTAGTGACTCAGTTGGAAGTAGAATGGTCTAATTGCTGCTGTTACCTTCTTCAGCTCAGAAATTTTACCCCTTTTGGTCATTTGTGTCTCATGCAAGGCCAAATTTTTAGACAGACATATTGGAGATGGTTCTAGGAAAAATGAATTTGTCTTTCTAACATCAGTTCTTTGGTAAGCTGTTGTCTGACTCCTCTCTGTTTACTGCAGGTTGAGGAAACCGCCAAAACACACATTCTGAACCACTTTATATTGTAATTGTTATTTAAGTGAGAGCTTTCCCTTAAGATTGAATTCCTTATTTCTCAGTACAGCATAAATGTCAAACTTCAAGACCTGTGGTATATCAGACATGCTTTAATTAATCTAAACTCAGAGGCTGTTGTTACTGGCTTTGAAAAACACCTGAGCCAGAAGAGACCTAAGGAAAACTTCTTGCAGATCATTGAATTTTGCAATAGGCCATTGCCCTGCAAGCAGCAGCAAGGCTGTTGTCATGCTGTTCCTCATGAGCACTTAAGTGCCTTTTATCTGACAGTTAAAATTATTAAAGGGGGTTAAACATTAAAAGATAGTTGGAACATTTTGAATTATAGGCTGGGATGGTGTCATTCAGTAATATAAAACCAGGAAATCCCAGATAAAATCTAATGGTGGCCAAAGCCAAATGTGTTAAGCCTTGATGGTGCATAGCCAGGATACCTCATTGCTCTCCTCAGCTGCCTTGAGTTCCAGGCACTTCGGATTTTTAATTTTGGAGAAGCACACTTGCATCATCACCAATTCTCATTAGTTTTTATTATTGTAGAAGGACAATAAACTCTCCCTGCTTCTATTTGCTTCTAAAGCTGTTTGGAAGAAGAGCTGTGCTATGTGGATCCTCCTTGGAGCAGTATTTCAGACAGGAGTGTTAGAAAAGATTGTTTGAATTCATACAGTTTCCTTCAGTCTCTTATTCAAATATTTGTAGGAAGAGCTGCTGCCAACAAGTAGTGCAGCTTCAAAATACATAGAAATTAATTTAAATCTTTATTTTTAAATGGCACAGTTGGTACTTGCTCATTTCTCTGGTGCCTTTTGAAATAAAACTGCACCCCTGTAATTCTCTAGAGCTTGCTAGAAGCAAGCAACAGAAAATGCAAGGGGAGATTAATGTTTATTTGAATTTTAGTGGTGCCAAGGGACCACAGTTAAAGTTCAGAGTGCTGTTGAGAAATTAGGCGAGTATCTAACTGGATACTGTGTTCTAATTAAAGCTTGTACAGACATTGATTTTCTTGTATTCCCAACACAACTGATGTTTCCTCACTATTTAATTTTTTAATATTAAAAATAGAAAACGGTGCTAACTCCAAAGGGAATTGCTGATAGCGCAGATTATGTAATGTTACAATAAAATTGGGTTAAACTGAGTATTTAAAGGTACATTAGTGCTTAATCCTGTGGGATTTTTAGTGAGAAGGATGGGTGGTGTTTTGAATGCAGGGTAGACAAGAACATCTTGGGACATTTGGAAAATTGCTGCTTGACAGGACAATCGTTTAACCATTGTCAGACCCCTGAAACTTTCTCAGTTCCTTCATCCCAAGGTGCAGCTACCCAGCAACAGCTACTGCTTCTTTGGAACTCAGCAAAATCCACTCCGAGTTCTTCAGCAGCCTTTGTCCATAGCAGCTGTACAGGGAATGTGCCATTGTTTCATTTAATTAGGTGATACATTTATTTATATCTTTATTATTGATTTCTAGTGAGTTATACTTGTCTTACATTTACAGGCCCAGGATTGTCATATTGCTTTGCTTCATGTGGGTTTGTAGTTCATGCTGTCTCTGAATTCCTCCTTCATGCTCCCTTGAACATTTCATCTCCTGAAACATTGTTATAATTGAAATAAATCTTCCCATATTGGCAATTTGTATTGCTAAACTTGTTTTGACTTTGGTCTGTATTATCTTTGAACTGTATTGAGACATAGATTTAGTAACTGTTCAGACAATATTCCCTGAGGGGAAAAAAATGGAATTGCCAGTACTGTTTTTCTATTTAATACTGATATCGTGAAGCACTTGGTGAGATGATTTAGGCTAAAATAGGTACTAACAACTTGATTTTAAAATTGTTTTAATGTGTCTCACTTTATACTTTGACCTGACAGCCTTGATAAATGCTTTTGGCTACAAGTACTATACTTAGAAGTGCATATATTTGGAGGAGTAGGGAGAAAGCAGTGACCAGGAAGAGATTAAAAAGAGGCAGCAAGAGAAATAAATAAACAAATAAATAAATAAATAAATGTGTTCCTGGGTGTAGTCGTAGCAAATATTACCAAAAACAGTGAGCATAGCTGAAAGGCAGGGTAAAGTGGAACAAAGGAATGCTCCTTTTTTCTTCTGCTTTTGAACATCAGCATTAGCTGAAAGAAGAAGTACAAGAAAAATAAACTCAGCAGGGAACAAACAGGGACATTGCAACGTGACTTATGGAAACAGCTGAAATTACTGAATGTCTTTGAAGGCTAAAGTGATGATAAAAGGAAAAAATAGCCCTTCTCCTTTCTTTCTGCATATGTCCCTACTTTGAAATCACAAACCTAATGGTTTTCTCTTCATCCTTAAAAGTGTAACAAGATGTTGACATCAAGGAAATGCAAAAAGGACTTGTTACACACCTGGCACGTTTGCTGCTTCTCTGCTGTGGTGTGGATGTGTTTGTATCAGGTGATGGAATACCAAAAGTCATCAATGTGCTGATTCTAAACATAGGCTCCAAAAATACAGGCTTTGTCATGGGGATCGTAGTTAAAATTGTACTTAACACCTTTCCTGTCTGTGAGGTTGAGATAGTCAAGTTAATATTTGCAAGGTGAGTTACAGCAGGATTTAATACAAGCTGTGAAAATGGATTGAGCTTGAAATGCACAAGATGTTTACTCTCTGATGTGAGATGTATTCTGGATAATTTATGATTTTAGGGTGTGAAATAAGTCCTTAATTTAGTTTTTATCTCCAAATAACAAAATTTCAGAGGTTGTAAGGCACCTGTGGAGCTTTACCCTCCTCTGCCTCTGCTCAGAGCAGGGTCAGCCTACAGCAGGTTGCTCATGACTGTGTCCAGCTGTGATTTGAATGTCCACAGATGGAGATACCACAACCTCTGGGCAACCTGTTGCAGTGTTCAGCCTCCTGTGTACTGCAAAAACTCTCTCTTAATACTTAAAATGGGAATTTCTGTTTTGTCCCTTCATGTCCTTGCCGGGCACCACTGGGAGCAGTCTGGCTCTATCTTTACTGGTATTTATACACATTTGGAAGATCCCCCTCAGCTTTTTTTCCCCAGGCCAAACCATCCCATTTTTCTGTGCCTTTCCTTGTGTGACACAGACACTCAAATTCCTGAACTGTTTTTGTGGTCCTTCATTGGACTGTGTCCATAATGTCCATGTCTCTCTTGTCAGGATGGTAACAAAGCCCAGGAGCCTGGTGGTTGCAAGGACACTTTGCTGGCTCATGGTTGGCTTGTTGTCCACCAAGACATCCAGGTCCTCTGGAAAGCTGCTTTCCAGTCAGTCTGTCCAGTAAAGCAATGTTGTTTGTCAAAGGTGCAAGCAATCTAAAGGCTTTTATTTACTTTAAGAATTGTAATATATGGAAGTATTTTAAATCCTGCAGTAGGATTATTACACCAGGACCACAGAACAAAATTAACTCTGAGTTTTTTCTGTATTTTTATATATTCTTAACTTTTCTAATAGATTTTATAGATTCTTTCAGATTTGTTGAATTTAGATGGACCAAGTTATTTTGCAGAAATGGCACCTGGAAGGGGCTTTACCTCATAGATGTTGATGCCTTCAGGCCTAAGATGGGGATCAGAATGTGGAAGTTAAAGAATAATGAGATTTCATGCTATCTACAAACAACGTGGACAATGTGGAGTCACAGTGTGAATAATGAGAATAATTACAGCTTGGTTCCTTGTAACATGAACTTGTTAGCACTGCATTATTGGCCATCAGCCAACACTAATAAGAGAAAGTGTTGCTTATTTTTTAATTATATTTTTATTATAAAACTGCTGATGTTGAAGACATTATTTGTATTGAAACCATTTTCCTTGTGAGATGACTCTACTATCACTTTATTAACCAATTTGCAGTTAATGGATTTAAATATTTTTAATGACTTTTGACTGTCTCGTTAGTGGAAATGATTTAATTTCTGAGTACTCAAAGCTCATAGTGAAACGTGACTCAGAACTTTGATTGTGCTACTGGAAGTCATAACACTGACTTTGTTTTTGATATAGTCAGCAGAAGTGTGAATGTTTCAGGAGGAGTCACATTGAGAGGAAATGACTTCTAGACAGATTCAACTTGCCTAAATTTCAGGTACTCCCACCACAGTAAAGAAAACCATCTGAGCAATAATACTTCTTGTATTGTAGTCTGGTAACAACGGCAGCATCTCAGCAGACCCACTCAGTATCACCAGGCCAGGGCTGGTTTGCTTTGCTCCTCCCCAAATCTTGGAATAGTCCTTGACATTTCCAAGACTGAGAAATCACACGGATTTCTCTGAAGTGCAAGCACTGGGAGAACAATAGTCTTTCCTCTTGGAAGCTCTAAGGGCTGCTGGCACAGAGCCTTGCATACAAAGAAATTTGACCATGCTTGACCTTAGACCATTTGCTTTTTACACTACAAGATCCAATAAAATACAGTAGAATTAAGTCATTGAATCGTGGAATGGTTTTGTTTGGGAGGGACCTTGAAGACCATCTAGTTCCAACTTCCCTGCCATGAGCAAGAGCTCCTTCCACTACACCAGGTTGCTCTGTCCAAAATTTCTGATTTATAGATCATCTAAATCTGCCTTCTTTTAGTTGACTGTAGTTTGTTTCTGGCCCATGGTAGCACACACTACCTGTCTGTTTAATACCAAGAGGATTAAAGCTGCTCATTTAAACTGAGATGTGTAATTGCAGCATTACACACCAATCTGGTTTGAATTTAGAACAGCCCAAATAAGCATCCTGGTGTTATCTGAGCTTTCTTTGTATCATAAAACAACCCAGCAGCTCTTGTAAAATAGTTGTTTAACAGCAGCTGTGTTTTACAAAGTTTTGGCCTAGGGCAGAGTTTTACAGTCACATTACAAGCTCAAACCCAGGCGCTGGTTTTAATGGGAATGTTAACAGGTCCATAACCAGAGATATGGCATGTGTTTCTATACTTGGAGCTATCAGATTTATTGGTGTTTCATAAAGTAAATGTTGGGCTTTTTAAAAGAAGTTGTAAGTGATGATCAAAATCCAGAGGAAAACTGCTAATCTAATATTGTGTGTGGGGGTTGCTTTACTTTGAAAAACCTCTGTGAAATATAACCTTGTGAAAACTGCCCCTGTATCCAGTACTGTCAGTCTGATGTCTAATTCCACATTTTGGTGAATATGGAAACACTGTTATAGTGTTTTGCCTGTCCATTGAAATGACACCTTGTATAAGAGCACTTCAGTGTGTAGGTACTGCAGTCTTGTATTGCTTTCCTGTTTGCTGCTCCCAAGGGCTGTAGATTGTCCATATTTAAGCCTATGGCTAGACATCCAAATGCTTGGTTTGGTGTTTCCCTGATAGCTTTTCTCCCTTGATAGCAGTTCTTCAACCACATAAAAACCTGATGAATGTTTGTATTAAGTGGATGGAGTGTGGTGAATTAATTCTAAGGCAGGCATTATTTTGGTTCTCTGTGAAGAAATGACTCATTTCTGCATTGTGTTGTAGCAGTTCTCCCTGCTGTGTGCTTATGTAAACTTTAAATAAAGCTCAGCAGCCTCACCAGTGACCTTGAGGTAGGGTGGGTTGTTCTGAAGGATGCAGAGCATCCTGCACAAGGGCAGCAGCCTTGTCTGAGCCTGAAAACTACAATTTCATTCCAAACAGTTGGAAGTTGGACTTCATCTGCCTGAGTTTGTCCTGGTGAAACTCCCTACCCTGCAGACCTTTGGGGTTTAGCAATGGCTATTTTAACCTTACAGGAAAGGAGTCCTGCAGTTCGGAGCTTGCACAGTCTTGTTGTCTTGGTGTTAGTATACCAGAGGGGAGATTTTGGTGCCTGTTTCAAGTTTAAAGCCAATGTTTGTGTAAAAACAGCTCACAGGCTCCTTTGGTGAGAAGTCCAAGAGTTCCTGAGGGGCTCCTGGCATTTTCAGATCTGTGCCTGTTCATGAGAGGTGAGGAGGAGGAGAGGCTTTAATGGGGGTTTAAGATTGGATTAATTCATTTGTATTGATGGTCAGAAAAGAGGAACAATAAAGCTGTAGTGATTTCTTGAGTTTTCACAGAGATGGGAAACTCTGGCAGGTGGGAGAAGTCTCTCAAGGGTCAGACACTTGGGGGAGTGTTGGGAGAAGCTTCTCCTTGGCTTCTCTTGCCATCTTCCCTGAGGGCAGGACATGAGAGGCCTTTTGTCTGTCCTGTGTAAGTTCCTACCCTTCCCTTGGATGAATGCAATTCAGCCATTTATTCATGAGGTAAAGACATTCTGCCCAGATGAGCTGTTGTTTCTTATCTGGTGGGTCTGAATTAGATGCTTAAGACTTCCAGTCTGGTTTTAGCCTCTAAAATGTTATCTCCAATCTGAAGATTTCAAGCCTTGATATTGCTGGTGCTAATTCCTGTTAGCTGAGCTGGTGGTGTGTTCTGGCCCTGGCTGGTGTTACCACTGCTGCTGCTGGAGGGGAGATGCTCTCCCTCACCCTCATCACTGCTGCTTCTGCTTCTCTTCCTTTTCAGCAACTTCAGGCAGCCGTGGCATGGACCTAAGCCAGTCCTGAAAACCAGATCACCTGGGGTTTTGTTTTGATTTTGTTTTTCCCTAATAGTTTTCTGAGCCGGTATTCTGGGGGGTCAGCAGAGCACCGTGGCAGGTGGCTGGGCAATGGCTGAAGCTCTGAGGGGCAGCCAGGCATTGCAGGAGCTCAGCTGGGAGCAGGGGTCTCTCTTGTGCCTCTCAGTGAAGGAAACCGGGGCTCAGGCATTCAGTTTACTACCAGCAAAGTAGTTCAGAGCCCCATGCCAAAAAGATCAAGTTTAGTTTATTTTTAACTTCACATTTTCCAAACTGCCTCCCTACTGGCTGCTCGCTGTGAGGAGGAGGAGGAGGAGGTAGGGAAGGCTCTGTGCACTTGTCCAAGGCCTGGAGCAGAGCCCTGCAGTGCTTTGCTCTCTGCAGCCAGCAGACTGGAATGATGCTCTGGACTGGCAGGCAGGGAGGAGGTGCTCTTTGCTCTTTTTCTCTTGGACTGCATTGATTTCACAGACACCATCTGCTTGTGGCTGACTAATTAGGAGCAGTAGCCAAGAGGCAATTTTCTTCTTTCTCCTTTGACATGCAGACTCATACCACTTTGCCATCAGACTTTGAAATCAGGCCTGGTGGAAGATAAAACTTAGCCACTTGTTCAGGAATTGCTGAGAGGAGGGATAGCTGTGTTCTTAATGGTTCCTCACTGAATAATGAACTTTGATCTGGCTGATTTTGTGTCTCACTGATTGCAAACTAGCACAAAACGAGTGAAGTTTTCATTGTTTCAGCCTTGAAATAGGAGAGCCTGGTGTTGGTGTGTGGCTTGTTAGTGGAGAGCCTCCAGTTCAGTGCTGGGGTTTCCTTATGCCTCTTCAGAGGTTTGTTGTAAGACCAGACTTGGCAGATTCTAGGGATGAAAACTGAACTGAAAGCTGGTATTTGGTGTTAAAGGCTTTGTCAGGGACCTGGGTTAAGCCACTGAGAAACACATGGAAGAGATTTTAATAAAGATACCACTCTGTAAATAACTGTGGTGTTCAAGTTCAGATCACTTGCTCCAAGGGGCTTGCAGTTCCTCTGGTAGTCATCTGGGTAGGTTTTATGTTTGTAGATACATAAATATTTTAGTTGCTTTCCAGAAAAGGAATTGAATCTTCACGATTTTCTGGTAAATGCTTTGTAGGAAGAAGTAGAAGCTTGATGCACAATAAAATTAATTTCTTTCTTGTTTCCCTTTCCCTAGAATATGACAGATACCTAGCATCTAGCAAAACCATGGCAGCAGCTTATCTTGACCCAAACTTGAATCACACCCCAAGTTCAGGTGCAAAGACTCACCTCAGTACTGGGATGGAGCGTTCCCCAGGGGCCATGGAACGAGTCCTGAAGGTTTTCCACTACTTTGAAAACAGCAGTGAACCGACCACGTGGGCCAGCATTATCCGGCATGGAGATGCTACTGATGTCCGAGTAAGTCCCTTTTTAGCATTCTTATGCCATCCTTAGCTTAAGTGTTATCTTCAAAATGGGAGATAAAAATCTGGAGGCAAACAAACACAAATGTTTCGTGGTTTATTTTAAAAGAATCTTGACCTGTTGTATATTTTGAGTAAATTCAGGAACTTTAAGTGATACCGACCTGTGTGACACATCAAGGGAGGAATGAGAGCTGGGATGAAAGTGACATTAAATGACATCTTGCATGTTTTAAAGAAATAATAAGAAATGGATGTGTTTAATTGTAAGATGTGTATATTCATGTGCTTAAAATGTTTAAATATAATGTGTACATCACTCAGGGAAAGAAATGCTGTTTGGAAACTTAATCCCCTGTAGTGAGGAAAATGGAGCTCTGAGGAGGCCCTTTTTTCTCCCCATGGTCTGTTTGTCCATCCTCTCCCCCTGCTAGTTACCTGCTGCTTATATTTTTACAATATTGTCCTTCATTTCATCTATGGAAAAAACCCAAAGGTTCTGACTTTTTGAAGAATAAATATCTATAATCTTAGAGTTCTGTGGAAATGTTATATATGCATGAAAATACTTTATTGTGAACTTACATCCTCTCTAGTGCTGAGATCTTACCTTTTCTGCATTTGTCCTTTAAATTTTTGAGGTATTGTGGTATCTAAAGTGTAACTAAGCCCAGTTTAACGTGTCAAATGCTTTTGTGGTTTGCTTGTTTTTTAATTATCCTTCAAGAGCAGAATCTTGCAGGGTGGTAGGTGGTGTGTGGGGTTGTTCTCTGCTGTGAGGTACTTGCTGTGAAAGCAGGTCCCCATCTGCTCCCTCCTTCCAACAGTTCTTCAAATTCCACTGCAAAGATGTGATTCTGCTGGAGAGAGAGAGTTGTCATGGAGTGAAGGAGACTTGCTTGCTCCTTCTGTCCTCTATTAAGTTTCCTTTGTGCAAGAGAAAATTAAACTAATAAAAAAAATGAAGAGTTTTGAATGTTTATCTCCCTTTCCCACTGTTTGTTTCCTAGCATGGCTGCATGTGCCAAGGCCCAAGAGCATTCTCAGTGCAGGAGGTCTTGTGATCTTGAACACAGACCTGCAAAATCCAGGGATTTTCATTGCTGATGATTAGAAAATCTGTCTCTTTTCAATTCACTAAGCTCCTCTCTGTGTTTGGGGATAATGTGATGAGTGGACAGTTCAGAGGTAAACCATCATCATCAATAGCATGTATTTTTTTACATGGAGTAAAAATTTTTTTGGGTGCCACTTGAAATGTTTTTTGCTCCCCGACTTAAGTATTAATGGTTTGCTATCTCTAATCTGATTGATTTGTTTCATAAAGTACATTACTTGGTACAAGAGCAGGAAAACTATGTCTCAGTACGTTTTTAACCTTGGAAACCTCTCCTGTGGATAAATGTCCAGGGCTCTTAATGTGGTACTTGAAATGGAGGCTGTCTTTCCAGAGAAGTATGTAAAACCTTGGAAAACAAAAGCAGAGATTAAAGCTGGTTTTTTTCCAGCTCAGGAATACCTGTGGTTATGGGCTTTAAGGTTGCAAAACTTGAAGTTGCTAAGAAATTCAGTGCAGAGTTCAGTTGGCAGTTATGTATCATTTTTTAAAACAAAAATATGCCAGTTTTTAATAAAAGCAGGATCAAAAGAACAGGCACCTAGCAGTTAGTTACTCGATGCTTTCCTTAATTTTTAATTTTACATGCACTTGTAATTGGATGGATGTTTCCAAAAAGAATGGGATTTTTGTATTGTTCTGATGGGTAGCTGTTAAACTTCCTTATTTTAGCAAATGTCCTTCCTTTGTTATTTTGTTCAACTGGGGCAATGACTGTTGAATGTGAATGTGCAGGTAGTAAAGGTCTAGCACTGATGTATTACCATGACATTTATTTTAGAAACAGTAAACCCTTGTTGGAGTACAAGCCTACATTCCATTGGAATGACTGCTGTTCCACCAAGCTGAATAATTTAAGATTAAAATAGCCTGTAAGGTTTTTATGCCTCCTTTTGTGGAGGAGATGTCTGCCATTTCTTCTGAATTACAGCCTGAGGGAGGAGACTGGAGCTGGGTTTGTTTCCAAGGAGCTCTGAAGGAATCAAAGGTGAATGTCTTTGAGACAGTTCTGCAATTAAAAGGAAAATAAATAAGGTATTCCAAGATTACTCCCTGCTCAACACAGCTGCTGGGGTGATAGCTGGGAAACATTTTCACTATTTGGGATACATTTCCAGTGTTAGAAGTTAGACTTGATCTGAAATCTCCAGATGAGCCAATTAAAGGTGTTTCTTCTGCTAAAGCCAAAGGACTTTATGGAATGTACCCAGGGGAAGTAAAGTTGGAATCTTCTTTCCTGATTTGTGGCTCCTGACATCTTCTGTTTCTAACAAAGTGTGGTTTGCTTTTGTGAATGAAGGATGTGTTTGACAGTCAAAACAGCAATGGGTCTTTTCCTCAACAAAAAGGGAGAGAAAAATTATATCCTAGAGCATAGAAACAGTGATTTAGCTGTATACCTTCTACAAAATTCCTTGGCTATAGAGAGAAACACTTCTCATTAAAACTCAAGTGGTTAAGCTCATATGAACAGAAATCAGCTTTCTGTGGGAGTCCCTTAAAAGGCTGGACTGTGATTTCTTTGTTGTTCATCTTAAAATATCTTTCACCAAGACAACAGTGTGGCTACTGGCTACACCTAAGCTTTGCTTTGAGGAGAGCTCAGGGCTGTGGACCTCTGCTTATTCTGGATGGATTTAGTCCCTCAAAGACTGCTGTTTCCTCAGAAGGATGAAGGCTGTGCTCTGCTGTGGATGCAAGAGCAGCTTCTCAATTCTGGGAAGTGCATGCTTGGCTTTCAAAGAACTGGCATGCTCTCATTACCCTCTTTTTCTTTGGTGTTACACTAAAGACATGCTTCATTTCCAAAAGAAAGAAAAGGCTTTTATGAATGTGCAAACAGTAGTCTCCTCCTGTGAATGTGTATGTAGACACAGCCAAGCATTTGCCAGGGGAAGAAAAGTTGTTTATCTTCCTTGTTTATCTTGGTAGGGCTTGTTTGGATGTGGTGTCTAGGTGCTTGTGCACAAAGGGATTTCCAGGCTTCGGGCTTGGAGAGAATGCAGGGCATTCTCTGCCCTGCTCCCAGCCTCAGGTGTGGCATGTGAGGAGGTGGGTGTTGCTGAGATGGAATTTTTTGGTCTTAAGTGCACCCTGAAAGTAAATACTGCCACTGGGTCTTGATCAGCACTTAGGAGAAAATCACCTCTGTTTTCAGATGTGGTTGAAGCAGAACTGTAACCATAATTAAGGAAAAAGAAAAAAAAAATACTGCAATGCATGTAGCAGATTGAATGGGTAGCGGAGATTTTTAGAAAACAGGCATTGGGAAGCCTTGTATGAGTCCTTACAGGTGACTTTTGGTGAAGTGCAGATCTGTGCAGTCTCCTTTTCCACCCCAGAGGTGCTCAGCTTGCCTTGATTATACCTTTTTTAAAAACTTTTAGCCTTTAAATCTTGTCCTTGAATCTTAACTAGTAGTTGTGAGAAGTAAAGACATTATTTACGTGGAAATTACGACCACAAATCTCAAACCAGGTTATTGCCAGACATGTGTTGTACCTTGATTATCAGGAAGGTTTTTTTCCTTCCAATTTTGTTATACTGTCTAAAACCTAAGCTGGATAGAGTTAGCATTAAAACTTTTAACCTGTCAGATTAGTTCTTATTTTTGTGGTTGGAGAGAAGCATGATTAGAGCTCTTGAACAAATAAAGATAGTGTTTGGGGCTCTCTTAACCTGTTCACAATTCAAATATCTTTTTCTTCCTTTCGAGGTACAGTACCACCTTGAAATGTCAGCTTCCTTAATGTTGACAGAATAAGAGCTCAAAAAGCTGATTTTAAAAAGTACATCCTTAGCTAAGGGGAAGGATATTATCTAACTTAAAAAAAAACCAACAAAACAACCAAAAAGTAAATACCTAAATGCAAGAACCATTGGCTACATCCCATCCCATTTGTGAAAAGACCAGAGCAAATTCATCAGCTTCTCTACCCACCTGCAAAATCTTAATCCTCACAGGTAGAAGGGCTGTGTGCAGTTGGAAAGGGTGTATATGCTGGTCTGTTCCCTAAGCTGAGTGCTTTAGGGGAAGGGCTGAAGCACATTTAACTGGGTCTTCACTAAAGCAGGTAATTGAGCTGTGTTCCTGTGTTCCTGTGTGTTGCATCTTCTTTCCTGTTTGCCTCTCCCGTTCAATCCTTGCTGTACTTTCACCTATTGGTGCAAGAGAGCAGAGTATTTGATTGGAGATGCCTTTTGTGGTGGAGGAATGGAAAGATCCTGCAAAGGTCTGCAGGATTCAAATGCTGTGCTGGTTAAGACACGTGTTTCATCTGGCAGCTGTGCCAGCTTCCTTCTTGCTGTTTGTTTTCTCATGCTGCCACCCTAGCTGTGCTGGCATAGGTGGTGTGACTGTTTTGGCAAACTCAATCCAAGTTAAAATGAATGATTGTTTTGCTGTTGTTTTAAATCCAGATCAGTTCGGTAATCTTGTTAGCTGCATTGTCTTGCAGACTGACACAGCTGAGAAAGGCTGGGGGGAGAAAGGAAATGCCTGTTTATGCTGGCACCGTGCTGCTACTGCACCACGAGGGGACTGAGTATTAAAGCCTTACTGATGAACATCCCTTGTCATCCACAGCAACATTCCTGGTTTCCAAACACTTCCCAAGAAGGATATTGCCTGTTCTGAAAAAGGGCAAGAGGCTTGTCAGTCCAACCTCAGTTCCAGATGTGATTCCACTCGCTCCCCTCCAAATCTCTCCCTCTTTTTCAAAGCCATGGTATTTAGAGCCAATATCTGGACAAAAGGTGCCAGACATCTACTGTGGCTACTCTGGAGCAGATCTGGGCCACACAGTACTGATCCTGACTGACAGGTCAGTAGTTGAACTTGCTGCTACCCAGCTGTGGAATGGCCAGATGTGCTTCATTGCTGCTCAGTGCCTCCCAAGCCAGAAGCTTGAAGAGTTGTAGGAGAATGGGCATGGAGATGCTCTGGTGTGTCTACTGCAATCTGTAAAGGAGATACAAATATATTAATTGGATGAGTTTTTATCTCCTGGGTTTCTTTTTTAAAGTAGATTCCTACTAGCAGCTTGGTCACACAAAGCTCTGTGGAAAGAGGCTGTGAGTGCTGGCAGGAGTCAAAGCTGGATTAGTATTTTTTGGTGAAGTCAGCTCTTTACAGCAATGGTTACATATTCAAATCTCATTTCTACATGTGTACAGTGATATATGTGCTTTGAAGCAGTGGAACTATTTGCTGTATAGAAGCAGACTGGAGTGCAGCGATTTAAACATCAAATAGATGTGTGTAAAAATGTATAAAATCGTTCCTGGTCTAGTATAAGAGCTAGAAAATTGGTGTGATTTACCTTTTTTTCCTTCCTTTTCTCTGCTGTGTGCCTGCATGAATTGTACCAGATAACAAGGCATGGTTGTATTGTTATTTTGTAGGTGCCTCCCTTCCGAGAACCTGAGAAAGGTAGCAAGAATTCACAATTATGGATCTTGAAATGTAAACAAAAAGTTGTATGATATAATCAGTATACTAAGACAAAAGTGTCCTATGGTACCTTTCCAAAACTGGCTTTGGGATGCCTGTTTTACTTTTGCAAAATACTCATGATACCCTTAGATGAGACACACATGCAAAATAACATTTTAAACCTAATCTCAATAGCCCTTTGACATTTTTCTGAAAACATCTAGATCTGTAGATGGCTTCAAGTCAGCATCCTGCATCAGTGTTTAACTGTACAAAAACTGCATCCAAGGGGGCTCTTTGACTTTGCCAGAGCATCTGAGGATAGGGAGTAGTGAAATATAGAATCACAGAAAAATCTGGGTTAGAAAGGACATTTAAAGGTTATCTATTCCAGCCCTGCTGCAACGAGCAGGGACATTCTCAACTAGATCAGGTTGCTCAGAGCCCAGTCTAACCTGGCCTTGAGTGTTTCTGGGGATGGGGCATCCACCACATCTCTGGGCAGCCTGGTCCAGTGTTTTACCCCCTCATTGTAAAAAACTTCATTGTAATATCTAACCTGAACCTTCTCTCTTTCTATTTAAAGCCATTTGCCTGTATCCTATCATTTCATACCCTTGCAAAAAGTCCCCCTACAGCTCTGTTGGAACCCCTTTAGGCACAGGAAGGGGTTTTAAGTTCTCCCTGGAGCTTCTCTTCTCCAGGCTTAGCAGCCCCGGCTCGCTCAGCCTGGCTCCATGGGGGAGCTGCTCCATCTCTGATAGTCTTGGTGGCCTCCTGGACCTGTTCCAGGAGCTCCCTGTTCTTCCTGTGCTGGGCCCCCAAAGTTGGATGCAGCTCTGCAGGTGGGGTCTCACCAGAGGGGACAGAGGGGCAGAATCCCCTCCCTCACCCTCCTGCCCACACTGCTTTGAATGTTAAGCTTTTGGGAAGCCAAATTTATTGTCAGCTTTTAAAACAGCATTGCATTAATTTGGGAAGTGTGCAGTAGGATCAGAAAAGTGCTGATTAATCCAAGAAGCTTAGAAAGCAGGGCTGTACCAGCTCTGCTCTGCCAGTGCTGTCAGTGTGTGCTTGGAAGGTTCCTTGTGGAATTCTGTGTGGGTGTGGAGAGGTATTTGTGATGACAGATCCGAGTATGGTTGACTCTGAAAGGCTCTGAGGCACTTGGGTGGTGGGTGTGTTGCTGGAGCTGAGGTGTCTCTGTGCTGGAATGGTGACAGGATCCTGGCCAGCAGGACAGCCTGGCTTCAGGCTGTGCTTTCAGTATGAACTTGTTGGGCTTCAGGGCCAGAGTTCTTGTGCAGCCTCATCAGTTTCCCAATCTTGTTTACCATATGAGACACCAATGTGCTTGCTGGGTAAGCACAGTAATGAGAAAAAGAGGAATGTGGGCTTTGTGCTTTGACTGTCAGTGTTGTCAGAGGACAGATTTTGGTGTAGTGGGCACATTCTAGAGTTCTCCTTTTTGGAAATTATAAATTAATTTTCATCATATTGGCCATTTACTTTTGTTCAGCTTTTCATTTAAGCCCCCCCATATAAATCTGTCATCAGGAGTTACAGTACTTGATATATAAATAGTGTTTGGCATATTTGAAGTGCTGCACAAACATTAGCATGCTGTGCCCATGTCAGAGTTGCTACTTAACGACTTTTTCTGGTGCAAGAAACTCTCTCCTTCCAACTAAATAAGGAAATTAGGTTTGTAGTCACACTGGGAGTATATTATTCTGTCTTCAATTTATTCATAGTAGCACATCAGTCTTATTAATTTACAAGCAATCAATTAAATTTCACTCATTTACAGAAGTGAAGTATTATTGATACATACTGGGAGAGCCAAGGGTACTGTGTGCCTTTCAGCCTTTCTCTGGTCTGTCTTGATTTTTCAACATTCTCCTAAATATACTGTCCTGTAAATTTGAATTTTGGGCACACTCCTAATTTAGGGCAGATATTAATCTGTTTTTTAAATTAACTGTGATTTATATCTGGGGGTTCTTTAGATAAATGAGGAAAAATGAGTGCTATCCAGTTTTCTACCTATAGAAAAAGCTTTTTCTTCTTCACTCTGGGGTAAAGGGATGGAAAGGTCACCTATCCCTTGCCTGTTATTGATAAGAAATTCCTCTGAAGGCTTCCCACTGTCTCTTGCTCAGCTGTACTAGTCTATTTTATGTTCAGGATGTAAATGTCAGCTTCAGAAACTTAATTAAAATCAATGTGATTATACTGAACCGCATTCAAGTGGCAAATGATTGTGTGACTGCCTTGCAGTTGTAGGGAGCTGCTAACAGACACATGAAAACTCCTCTTGGGAATTTATATTCATGCAGGGATCCCCTGTACCCAAAGTGAAATCTCATTCTGGAGCAGGTTTCTGCTGGAGTTGAGCTCTCCAACAAGTACTTCTAGCTGTGATTAATTTGAGGTCAGAAGTTTGTGGTCCAGGTTGAAACTGATGGTCCTTACCTGTTTTTTTCCCACTCAGCAATCCATCTGAGGAGTTTCCTGAGCTGAAAGGCTGGTTGCAGTAGAGTCTGGAGAGATTTCAGATTTCTTTGGCCGTGCTTTCCTCTAAAAGATTGTGGTGACATGTCTCAGCAGGATGCTGGAGTTGCTATTGTGCAGTGGTTAAGCAGTTGTTTGTGTGGAAACTTCTGATTAAACATTCTCATCACTGCCACAGAGAACACCAGGCTGCTTTGGCAGGGCTCCTCACAGAGCCACTGTGGAAGGCACAGAGGCTGTCACCCATCCTGGGGTGATGGCAGTGGCTTTGTTGGACACTCCAGGCATCTCCCCTGGGTCTGTGGAGGTTGCCCAGGACCCGAGGAGACTCAGCATGTTGTTTACTACTGGTGGGAGTTAAATGCACCGACCTGATGGTGGCTGCAGTGCCAGTGCAAGCCTTGGGGATTAATCTTGGAATGTTTGGGAAGAGCAGCCAGGGCTGGGCAAGTCCCTGGGGCTGGATGAGCCTCCTTGTTCTGTGCTGAGTTCTCCTGATGGGCCATGAGGCTCTAAATGTTTTAAAATTCAAATCCTCTGGTTTATTAATAAAAAACTACATAAGCAAATAGATGTTTTACTTGAGACTGTAAACCAGCCATTTTGAGGGTCTAAATCACCATGTTTTCTTATTTCTCCAGTGTTTGATTCTGACTGTGATTTGGTAGCACCTGGAATGAGCTCTGCAGCTTTCCTAAACAGCAAAGAGAAGCACTTGATGTGTTTGTTGCATATAAAGCACCACTTCTTCCTTCCTGACAATACATGGCTTTTTAGAATATATTTTCCAACACTTGCACTTGACCTCCTGTGCACCTGTTCTGTCTCCTTGGGGTTTGTGCTTTTTCTTGAGTTGCAGCATGTACTAATTGTTGCTAATTGTTTTCTTGGGCTGACAACAACCTTGCTACATCACCATTCATAAATAAATCAGAAAATATGTCTATATTTATTTTTGATTTTTGATGCTGTGATAGGTTTAGACTTGATTGATGATACAAAAAAGAGGTTTAAAATCTTGCTCGATTTTGGAGGGAATTGGACATCTAACTTCTTCAGTCCTTTTGAAATGCCAGCCTGAAGAGTAGAGGGGGTCTGAGATGTCCATGAGTAAGCACTAATGGTTTCAGCTCAGCCTTACACATCAGTAGCCTCAGTAGTTCATGGCCGTAGATAATTTTACCATAATTCTTTCCTTCCCAAAGCCATTTCTTATCACAGCAGGAGTAACTATCATCTGAGAACATGAACCTCCATTTTCATTATCCAGTGATAGTGTCAGAGATGGGGGGAGGGATGGATTTCCAAAATGCTGCATGCTCTGTGCAGGGTGTAGGAAGGGATGAGGATGAGTGAATCTCTTCTGTTTGCATAGAGAAAAGCTGGCACTATTCCCTTGGGATGAGAGCTTGCCTGCCAAAATGTTAGGCTTTACTAACTAAGCAGAGCCTGCCCTTTGGGTGAAGAAGTGGTTAAATGTGCCTCTGTCTCTTCTGAGAGTACTTGGTGGTGGTGAGTGTTTCCAGGGATACAGGCAACTGTTCTCCTTTGTAGTTTGTGATACAAAGAGCCTCAAATGCAGGCAAGAAACAAACTTAAACAACTTACATTAAATGCAGATTTAAAACCTGTTCACTGACCTGATAATAGACCTTTGGAATTGCTGGGGAAGGTTGCAAAAAGTGAACTGCTTTAAGAGGAGACAGGATGAGTAATTGGAAGAGTTTCACTGAAGGCTGATGAATGACAGAAACAATGCTTGGCTTGGGAAATCCACTGGGATAAAAATAGTCTGAGGTTAGGAGAGCACTTGGGGGAAGTGTTCCCTTGTGCTTGCCTGGTGTTGCCTCATCCCCTGGCACCCATCTGTGGCCTCTGGTTCCTCCTTGAGTTGTTTTACCGAGGTGCCTGCAGGGAGCTGCTCCTTTACATCAGACCTTTGTCTGTCAGCTCGGGCACCTTCTGGCTGTCGGGACAGGCTGTGGCTGGTGAGTCTGTGGTGCTGCCAGCAGCTTGAAAGCTTGGATTTGCCCACAGTGTTGTGAAGTTTCCCTCCCACACAATACTGGCCTCTGCAAGCCTCCTGTTTGCTTTGCTGCTGTCCATCTTCCTTCAGGTCTGGGCTCGCCATCCTCTCCACACTGGATGTCCAACCCCAGGGCATGGGAGACAAGGGAAATCTGGGGCACTGCAGGCTCTGAACCAAAAAGATGCTTCTGAGGGTGCTCACATTGCTGCTCTTGGACAGAGGGTCCTGTTGGGCTTGATGGAACCTCTTCTAACTCAGTCTTCATGAACTTACTAAACATGGCTCATGTTTCCTTCCTGTAGGCTTGAAAGAATTTTGTTTTACATTTCTCTGTGCACTGTATTGCTTCTGAGAGATTATTTAAAGGTTGCAGTTTGAGGAGATGTGTGAGCTGATTTAACAGCTTGATATCACCTCACCAACAGCATGATTCCACTCCTACATGTGTCATCTTCCCCCTCTATTCAGATTTAATGCTTTCTTAATTCTCTTTTTGCAGTTAGTTTTCTGCTTGCTTAATTTGCAGAATCAGGATTTTAAACAAATTCTTTGGGGTATAAAACAATAAATTTTGGGAACCAGTCAGAGTCATTTAGGTTAGGAAAGACTGCTTAGGTCATCAGATCCAGCAATGAGCCCACCACCATGACCAGGTTCACCACTAAACAATGTCCTCAAGTGCTACATCTACATGGTTTTTGAATACTTCAAAGCATGATGACTCTACCACTTCCACAGGCCAGCCACTTCCAAGGCTTTTACCCTTTCATGAAGAAATTGTTCCTAATACCCAGTCTAAACCTTCCTTGGTACAGCTTGGGGCCATTTCCTCTCATCCTGTCCCTTGTTCTGTGAGAGAAGAGCCTGATCCCCTCCTGGCTTCACCTTCCTGTCAGGGACTTGAGGAGAGCATTAATACCCCCAGGCTGACAGTACCATCCTATAGAAAATCCTCTCACCTGACTCACTCCAGAAGGTCACCTCTGGCTCCTGTAGAGCTCCCACTGGTTATGTGCTGATGTTTTGTTGGAATCCTGAGCAAGAATCACTTGTGATCTCTGTGTGTGTGTACCTGTGAGTCTGGGAGCTGCTGAGCTCTGAGCTCCTGCAGCAGGGATCTGCTGCCTTGCAGAGATGTGGCTTCCCTGGCACAGGGCTGTGAGGAGGCAGCAGAGCAGGACAGCCTGGCATGCTGCACCTGAAAGGTTGCTCATCCCTGCTCCACTGACTAACACAGGATTTTTGGATTTTTACTTACTCCATGTCAGACCTTCTGATGGCTGACACGGCTGCTGTGCATTTATGTAAAAGGTTCCTTTCTTGGGCAAGAGATCTTCAAACTCTGAAGTTTCTCTCAGGGCAAACAACATTTGTTGTGTTTGAGAATGTTCCTAAATAATTGTCTCTTGCCTGGTTTTATAAGGGATCTCTACTGAGTCTCAAAGGAGTCTGGGGAGGAGGAGGAAGGAAACCAAGGGGCTGTGGTGTGACCTATGAGATCCTGGCTGTTGGGGCACTGAAGTGGATGAAAGTCCAAGATGATTTTCTGGTTCTTGATGGAGAAAGACTTTTAAAGGCTGCTGCTGGGTTTTTTGGAACTAATACATCTTGTTTACATCTACAAACCTGCTTTTGAAATTTATGTTTTTTATGTTACTGTGTTTTACATAGAAGAAATACTGATCTAAATCTGATAAAATGCATAGAACATATTTATTGATGTTTTCTGAAGCTGTGCTGGTAAAACCTCAGCAATTGTAACAGGTTGTGTGAAAGAGTAGCTTACAATAAAATATGTTTAGTATTTTTAATAAAGTCGCTACCTATGTGCTGCTTAGTATTTTGTGTAGGGTATTACATGGTCATATTTAAAATGAATATGTATATTTGTTGTATTTTACAGCTTATTTGACTGTATTTTATAGTGTGCTCGTCCGGCCTTCTCTCCCTGACACATAAAGCTTATAAGGAGTGTATATTTCTCTGTTTTAGGGCATAATTCAGAAGATTGTGGACTGTCACAAAGTGAAAAATGTGGCCTGCTATGGATTACGGCTCAGTCACCTGCAGTCTGAGGAAGTTCACTGGCTGCACCTGGATATGGGGGTGTCCAATGTGAGAGAGAAATTTGAACTAGCCCACCCTCCAGAAGAATGGAAGTAAGAATATAAGTCTCTTCAATGTCAGTCATATAAGTCTCTTCCTGCCTTGTTGTACAAAATACTCTGTAGTTTGGTTTAGTGAGAAAAATTTTCTTGTATTGGAATAGAGCTGGTAGAATGGGGGAAATAAACCCACCAAACATCTCTAAAAACTGTGAGCAGTATTTTGTTTGCTTTTAGGGGTTTTTGTTGTTGTAAGGGGTTTCTTGCAAACTGAAGAGAAAACTGAGATTTAGAGGAAATATGAAGTAGGAACAGAAATCTCCTAGTCATTTGTGCTGAAATCTGCAAGATTTGTCATACTTAAAAGTTTTAGGATAAGAATGGTTTTCCTAGTTGTGGTGTAAAAACATGGCTGCAGTTTTAAAAGGATAAATCTTGTTATTTAAATAAAGCCAAAAGCATATTGTTAAATACTGATTGTAATTTATAGCTTGAACAGGAGAAAAGAGTGAAATGCAGTCGAAAATAATTTTATCCCTCTGCTTTTGAAAAACTTCTCAGTTGTTAAACTTCATTATATTGAGACCTAGAGCAGTAAGTGACATCTGCCTTCCTTCTGACTGTGATCTTCTCAAATTATACCAGGAGCAATGAACACTAGAAAGATAACTGCAGAATTTTGGGTTTTTTTCATAGCCTGGGCACATTTGCTGAGGTTTTTCATGATGCTGACTAGTTGATTAAAAGAAGTGGCATAACCTAAGTTTCTTCAGCTTTTTAGGAGGGTAAGCTGGTCATGCCCACTTAGGCAGGAAAGGGAGGAAAGTCTCTCCACTTTCCTGGTAGAAAGACAAGAGGAAACTAAAATTTATTTGCAGAAAAGACACAGTAGTCTAATAGAGAAAATTGGGAGCTCTGAATTGTAAAATACCAGTAAGCCAAATAGAGATTAAACCAAAGAATAGATTACTGTAGTTGCTTGTTGACTGCAGGGGCATTGTGCATCTACTTCTGTGGTTTATGTTCATAACCACAATTGTGCTGAAGTTGCTGGTTGTTTTAAAAGATGCACATACCTTCTGCAAAAGTATTGTAAATAGTCTATACATAATTTCTCACAAGTGGAGTTCTTATATTCTAGCAGATGTCACATTTGGTAATATTCAGTTTGTAAATTCTCTTCAGAGTCCCGATTTTAACAAATTCCACAAATTCAAAGAAATTAGGAATATTTAAAACCTGTGTTTCAGGAATGTTGCATATTCTCTTTTATGCATGTTACATTTTATTGTTTCTGTGATCTACACAGGTATTTTCCCTCACAAGAAGTTTTTCATTGATAATATTGTGAAATCATGGCTTAGAAAGGAGGAGATTCTTGAATCCTTTCTGTGGTTAGTGGTGTTATCAAGTGATGGATGAGATGTGAATAATTTATGTTGTAGAAATTTGTTACCTAGTGTACTGGTGTCAATTGCATTTTTATAAGGCAGTACAACTTGCATGGTACACATTACAGAACACATATAATTGGTTTTAAAAACAAAGTTAGGTATTGTTTTGAAGCTTGTGGAAAGGAATTGTGTAAAATGCTCATGAAAGAGCTATGATAAGGTGTAAATTATTCAATACCTTTCCAAGTGTCATTTAGTGTGTTATCAAATACATGCAGCCTGACATACCTTTTAAACCCAGAGAGATTTGCTGTGCATAATCAAAATGCTGCTGTCATATTTGTAATGCCTAAACACGAAGTGTCTAAGATCATATGGCAGTACTTGTAGAAATATTTAGATTACTAAAAGGGAAATAGTCTTGCAATGGTTCTTAAACTAAAAACTTCCTATAGTGTTAGTAAACCACTAAATAGCTCACGTGGTTATTTTATTTTTATCATCCAAATTAAAGGGTAGTGTATTCACAGTGTTCAGAAATTACATCTTGGAATTCTTCTGGACTAATCCAGGTACTTGGAGTTACATGAATTGTCAGCAGCATCACTCAGCTGGGTGAGCCACGGTTAGCAGGATGTGGGGCTCTTAAATCATAAATAACACCAACCCTCATTATTTTGTGTAATACTGAGCCTTGAACAGCAGGCACAGCTTCTGTCCTTCATGGCTCTGACAAAACTGCTCTGTGCCAGAGCCCCCTTCCTTTCACTGGTGTTGTGTGTCACACAAAAGAAATATCAAGAGGTTCACATAACAGGTTGTGTGTGTTGGAGCACCCTGTTCCCTTCTAGCTCTGTAGTTTGGGTTTGTAAAGCAGATCCCTGTAACCAGGTGACATCCATGCTGTGGCTTTGACAGGTAGGAGACACCCCAGTGCTCAGCAGTCCTGGACTGTGAGCTTTGGTATCTGTGATACAAAAGCTGTGGCACAGGTACAAGGCCAGGTCATGTGTGGGATGGTTTAATGAGTTAACCAAGTTGGTGTAACAGATCTGTCCCTCCCCTTGCTGCACTCTGTCTTCTCTCTTCTCTGGCTTCGAGTTATCCAGTCCTTTTCCTTTCCTTCTGTGAGCCTTAATACTTCTATAAGCCTGCAGCGGGCTGATTCAGTTCATTAAACTCACACAAGACTTCCCCTTTGTCTGCCCTTTTGGTTCTCATCTTCTCTGTTCTGGTTACTTTTCTGTTGTTGTGAACTGAATCAGAACCTGCTGGAGGAAAGGCTGAGATTGGCAAGATTATTTCTTTCAGTGGCACAAGTTATTAAGAGTTGGATCATCTGTTTTTTGGCTCCACCAGCTGCCCTGGTAGTGCTTGTTACTGACAGGGAAGCTCCAAGAACTGCTCCGTGGTGTTCACTCTGCTGTGGATGGGTCACTTCAGTGCACAACCTGTGAGCTGTATTGATGCCCACCTTTGTGAGGTGTGTCAGTGCTTCTGAGCCCCAGTGGAGGGGCAGAGCAGAAGCAGAGTGGTGCTCTTCCAGGAATAACTTATCAAACATAAGGGCAGTGATCATCAGCTGGGATGCTTGCTCCGAAAGCAGACCTGGTTTGTGAGGAAGGGACGTGTCATCCTTGTCAGCTGGCTGCATTTCAAAGCCAGTAAATTTGAGGATATTGAAAATTGAGCCCATCCTTGTGTTGGCCTTGGGAAGTTGGCTCCTTCATTCCCAAAGGCCCAGGCAGAGATTAGGTTATAAATAGTTAATGAAGGTCACTCAGGGTGACTGTCCCAGCTTAGCTGCTTTGCTTTACCTGATTTTCTCATGAGATCCTTTTGCAAAAAGCAGCACTTTCATGGCTGATCAGTTAAGAAGACACGTCCCTGTAAAGGAGACAGATTGATTCTCCTCTGCTTGTTGGTTTGTTTTTTGGTTTTTATAATCCCAGAGAGTAATGGTGTTCTGCATCCTAGAATCACAGAATCATTTGGGCTGGAAGGGACCTCTAAGGTCATCAAGCCCTACAGTTAACCCAACTCTGCCAAAGCCACTGCTAAACCATGTCCCCAGGTGCCACATTTACATGTCCTTTAAATCCCTCCAGGGATGTGATGCCACCACTTTCCTGAGCATCTTCCAATCTTTGACAGCTCATGAAGAAATTTGTTCTGGTATTGAATATGCAATTTTCTGATCTATAACTAAGTCCAAACCTCTCCTGGTGCAACTTCAGATGGTTTCCTCTCATCCTGTCACTTAGGATGAAGTGATCACTCCTATCACTTAGGAGAAGAGCCTGGCCCCTACCTAGCTGCAGTCTCCTGTCAGGGAGTTGTGGAGAGGGATGAGGTCTCCCCTGAGCCTCCTTTGCTTCCTCAGCTGCTTCTCACCATATTTGTGCTCCAGGAGAGATTTAGGTTGGATATGAGAAAAAAATTCTTACGGAAAGGATTGTGCAGCTCTGGAACAGGCTGCCCAGGGAAACAATGGAGTAACCATCCTTGAAAGTGTTCCAGAGAAAGTGTGAATTTGGCACTTGAGGACACTGTTTAGTGGTGAACATGGTGGTGGTACTGGGTTGATTGCTGGACTTGAAGATCTTAAAAGATCTTTTCCAGCCCTAACAATTCTGTCATTCTAAAATGCACTGGATTATAGAGCCCCCCAAAAGGAAGGAACTCTTTTACAGAGACTTGTTTTATTCCATGTGAGTCTCTGCAGTTGTGTTCAGCAGTAGATTTTAGTGGATATGGCAGAATAAAAAACAGGAGAGGCTCTGCTTTTCTGCACAGTGTGCTCGTGCTGCCTTCTCTCCCTGACACATAAACACCTGGAAGTACAATTTGGCTGACACCTAAATTCTAGTGAATAACCAGTTATCTCCTGTGGATCATGAAAAGGAAAGGCTGATCAGCATTAGAAGGTGATTCTGTGTTCCCTTACACATGAGAGTAATCTGTGAGAGTTTGTCTTAACTGTGACTTTGAGTGTTTTTTTGTGTATCTGTGTCCTGTGTCACAGAATGGTTGGACTGAGAAGAACATTTAAGGATCACTGAGTCCAACCCCCTGCCAAGGGCAGGGACACTTTCCACTATCCCAGGTTGCTCCAAGCCCCATCCAGCCTGGCCTTAAACACTTCCAGGGATGGGGCAGCCACAGCTTCTCTGCCAGGGCCTCAACCACACTCAGAGTAAAACATTCCTCCCTTGTATCCCCTGTAAATCTACTCTCTGTCAGGTGCTCTCAACCTCTCCTGTATGCATTCCACTTTTTAATTTAACAATGTGTTTTCTGTACACAGGAATTATGAAATGTATTGCCATACCACAAGACATCATTCTAGTATTCTTTGTTTGTATGCAGCATTTGTATTCTTGTCTTAGGTAAATTGCATTTTTTCCTTATTTTAATGATTTCTAACAGGACCATGTATTTTCAATGAATTCTAAGTAAATAAGGATATTGCAAGTTCTGCTTGCAGTGGAAACCTATACAGCACTTACCCCTAGTAAATTTTTACCAAATCTTCACATAAATCTTGATTGCAGGCAACCAAATCACTTGCTGAAAAGAACTTCTTGTCCTGCTGAAACCAACTGATTGAAATGTTGTAATATTTGCTCTTATCATGGGCAGACTGTTAAAGATACTTACTTTGGGAAGTACCGTTAAGAGTGTGTGTTAGGATATGCTGTCTTGGCACAGCCCAAGGGATGGAGACATTCATTATCAGACTTTCATTGAAAGAATGTGTCAGAGGAGGAAGCAAACAGTCTGTGTCAAACACTGTAGGCTGTTACCACAGGACAAGCAATAACACTTAATTTAGGGATTGAAAGCAGAAGTTTGACGAGAAATATTACTAAATTTAGGGGCTGAAAGCAGAAGTTAAGGTTTGAGAAGTGATACAGATTTGGTGTAGGTCGTGGGTCAAGGCTCATTCTGAATTTCCCTCACTTCTGGTGTACAATTACCTTTAAAAATATGACTGCCAGGTTCAAAACTGTTTGGCATGTGTCTTGATGATGAATAAGGGAGCAGAAAACGTTTTTACAGAGAAATCCCTTCTAAACCTCTGGAAAATGCAGAGGTGGATATTGGAGCGTAGATCAGAGGAGCAGAGTCCTGTTCCTTGCTCTCCTGTAGGATGTGGCTCCCTGGTGAGTGACACTGATTGTCACTCCTGGAGCAGCAGGATCAGCCTTTTAAGTCCCTGCTTGTGAGAAGCAGAGATAAAAGCTGTTGCCAGGGGTCATGTCAGTGCTTCTGGCAGCTCATCTGTTGTCACCTAACTGGGGCCTCCCTTCCCATGGATCTGGAGCTTATCTGCTCCATGTCTTGATGCTTCAGTCCTCTCTGAAGCTCTGAGAAGACAGCAAGGCTCTAAATTTGCTTCTGTTACAAAGGTGCTTCGTAAACATCTCTGTGAATTGTCTGTTACAGATAAATGCCAGTTTAGTTCTCTTGAGCAATCAAAAAGGAAGATTTCCATTAGTTTTCTAAGTTTATTTTGAGTTTATTTATATTTTTAAGAATGTTGGGAGGAAATCTTAATTGTAATTCTTCTCAACAGCCTCTTTTTCTTGCTTTTCAGATATGAATTGAGAATTCGGTATTTGCCAAAAGGATTTCTAAACCAATTCACCGAGGACAAACCAACTCTAAATTTTTTCTATCAGCAGGTATGTTCAGTTCTTCTGCTTTGTCTTTTGCTGAATTTAGAAAGCTCTGGGTTTGTTTATATGGGTAGCTTATTACTGCAGAAACAGAAAAATGGAAAAAGCTTAAGGTTGCTTATATAAAGCAGAAAGGGCACAAAGCCCATGGCATCTTTCTGCTTGAGAAGTGGTGAGGAATATGTTCCAAAACCAAGGTGATTCTGCAGGTAATAATTGTCCTAACTCAGATAAAATTGTTTGTTGTTCCACTGGCTTCTTACAGTTAATTCACACTTGATTAAACTGATTCATTTCTTTATTTTGCAAGTGTAAGTGACAATTTCATAAATTACAAACCATTCACAAAATGCAAACCATCAAATGCTTTTTCTACTCACATTCTTGGGTTATTTTCTTGGATTTAAAATCTCTTCTGGATTACTAAAATGTGTAATAGTCAAAGTTTCTATAAATTAAACATTAAATTCCAATTTTATTCATGTAAATTATTTTAATCTGCTTTTGCACCAACAAGCTCAAAATCAAACCTCCTTGGGATATTTTTAGGGGAGTCAGGACTGAAATGGTTTACCCTAACACCAGCAAACACAATTGTGCACACAACATTCTTGTCTTAGGTAAACTACTTTTTTTTTTTTTTACTGTGTGATGCAATTTGTGGATTGTTCTATGATGGAAATTGACTTTTGGAAAGACACTTGTCCTGCATTGCTTCCTTGGACTTCACATTCTAGTTTAAGTGATTTGTGTGATTTGCTGGATGCAGCCTAAAATGTCTGAAGTTTGGTGAGTTTTGAGTGTAGTACTGCCAGGGGCTCTTGTACAACAAAATCAGGTTCCTTTATTTCTTTAGCAGCAAGGAACTTACTTTGTACTGGCTTTAAACACAAGAGATTTGTGTTTCCCATGGTGCAGAAGTGAGTGATGAGCTCCAAAATAACTGAACTTCATCACTTTCCTGTTCAACACCTGGCAATCCTGCAGTGTCCTCTCGTTTCTGCCTCAGGGAACTGTTTCTTTAAAGCAAAGAGTTTGAAATGCCAGAGGAATATTTGTTAACTTCTAGCTAAATTTGGAGAAATCATTACAAACGATACAAAGGGCTCAGGATAGAAGGTTTTTGAAGGTTATTGGGACCAATAGGCAAAGCTGACAGCTGCCTGTATCTGACAATGCCCTGAATCCCAGTGCTGTTATAGAATGAAAATCAGAGGTTCTTGTCTCCTTGCTCTGCACACCATCCCATTTATTTTCCCTTCTCCTTTCTTTTTCACCTTATAGTGAGGTGTTTCTGAATCCAGTTCTTTAAAAGTCGCTGCTCTTTGTTTTGGAGTGTTGGAAGGTATTTGGGTCTCCATTGTCATGGAAATCAGGTGCAGAGCTTTCCAGAGCTCTCATTCTGTATCCATGATTCTACTTTGCTCCATAAATTTCATTTGTCCTCTTGGATAAACTAGGACAATAACTTTTATGTGGCAAAGTGTTCAGGCAGCAGCAGTGACATATGAAAAGAAGGCAAGAGAAGAATTTAAGCAGTAACACTGCATCATAAACCAGGCCTACAGCAGAGAGGGGAATAAAAAAACAGGGAATGATGATTTTTCACATTCTGTTCCTATCTCAGTGTCATTCCTGCAACATTTTAACATCTTTTGCTAACCACTGCTCTCAGTCAGATGTATCATGTTGTGTGTAGGCAAGAACAACAGAATGTACAGAATTCATACATGCATACATAGATATGCTGAGCTTTCTGCACAGAAGCAACTGTCAGAGATAAGGAGTGTAGAACCCAGTTAAAAAACTTTAAAAATCTGACAGAAACAACGCTTCTGTTGTCAAATTGGCTTTTCTCAATGTGAAACTCAAAGACATTGCTGTCTTGTATGTTACAAGTGAGTAAAAAAGATTTTTGTGAGGACCAGATGCCTGTGACTTTCTGGTCAGGATAAGACTGGGAACCTTTTTGCTAACTTGGTAATATCCAAAAACGTTTTTGTCTTACTAAAAATGTATACCAACAAATTAAAAAATGAATGGAGAAGAAGAAGAAACAGGGTTTCCTCTGTCACCCGTGGATTTTGGAATTTTAATGATTTTCTTGAATCTGAGTTGCAAACCACAGTATTGTCGAAAAAGAAAGTTTAAATCCTCAAGTGATCTTCATCCTATGGAAAAGTACAGAACGTTTTGTAAAGATAACAAAATGTTACTTTAATCACTGTCAACAGACAGGGTTTATTCACCCAGCTCACCCAAAGCACAATTACCAGGCTGTTAAACCCAAAGCTGGCACACGTTTGTGCCTTCACATGCATGACTGCTCCCATTCACCGCAGCGAGTGCCCTGTGCAAATCGCTGCATTTCAGGCTTCTCAGCTTGGCCTTGATATGTGAAATCACTCTTTACTCCTTGATTTTTGACTGTTTGAAAGATGCTGTGACCTTTCTTTGGTTTTGGCTATTCTTCATTTTCAAGAGTTTTGAACAAATCAAGAACCTGTGCCCAGAACTGTTTGTGGCTCGACGTGCTGCGATCCTGGCGCTCGTTCTGCCATCTGCGGTGGGCGTGAGCTGCTCTTAATTGGGAGTGTAAAGCAGGGCACTTAATGAGACCTTTCATTCTGCAATCTGTACAGCAAGGGATTAAAACGAGTGTGTGGGAGCAGGGGGAAACCACACAACTCGTTAATAACGTCAGAATCAGTCGCCATGCGGTGCCTCTTGTGCTCAGGCTGTGCCTTTGAGGGCAGAGATGGGGAGAGGCTGATCTTCAGGTCCTTCCCCTTCACTGGAGGAGCTCTGTGCTCCAGTCATGTCATTTCACATTCCATCTGAGGGCTCTGATCAACAAACTAATGCCTTTTTGTTTTGTTACTGCTCTCTTTGTCAGATGTCAGAGGTAGTGGGTGACGGGACTTCAGGGGTGTCCTCTCTTTTTTCAATCTGTGGAGCATTTAGTGGTAATTCTGCATGGACTGCATTACTCCTTTGGGCCCAACTGCTTACAGTTTCAGCCAAATTAGGCAAATTGGATCCCACCCAGTGCTGTTGGAATTGTGAGGCTGAAGTATTCAAAAACCAAGAAAAGCCAGATTTATGGTTGTCTCCACAGTTGGCAGATGCTCACTGCACAGGTTTTATGTGCCAGCCTTCAGTTGTGTCCTGTGCTATTGAATACCCAAATCTCAACTACAGTGAGCTCTAATCCCACCCCCAAAACCTTGAATGTGTAATACAGTGAATAAAAATACTGTAAGTTAAGATTTATCAAGAAGTGGCATCCTTTGTGTGTGTGTGGGTGTTCTGTTAACTGTTTTATAAATCTGTAGTGAAGCTTTTTGTATGATTTTTTAAACATTTTTCAGAAAAAAAAACAAACATAAAGGTACAAAAGGAGAATTAAAAATCTCAAGTTTTTTGTAATGAGATAAGATTTCACACAAAGGACATTTTCCTGTCCTTTCTGGGAATATTTTCTGTTACTTTAAATAAGTGTTGGTGAAATTCTAGTGAGTGCCTTCCTTTCCCTGTGTTCAGTGACATGGCTGTTGGGAAGTGGAAATAAAGGGGACAGGCTCTTCTATTTTGCCTTGGTAGCTGAGTGAGGAACGAAAGCCATCTCAAATCAAGATAGAATACAGCTTTTAAAAACATTCATGTAATGAGAATCAGACGTAAGCTACTTGAATTGCCTTCCTTTTATTGTGGGACAAGAGCCTGCACACATTTATCCTTGAATAACATGTTAGCCTGCAGTAATTGGAGATGGTTTATCCCTTGATGAAAAGGGAGTAAGCATCTGTATGGGGGGTGGGGGCAGCTCTTGGGCATCAGCTGTTCCATTGTTGCTGTCCTCATGCTCCAAACAGAAGAGTTTTAAAGTAACTTTTTGGGTTTTTTTTTTTTAGTGAACAAGAAAAGGTTGTTTTTATCAGCGTTGAATTTGTCTCTGCTGTCTTGTTTAGCCTGCAGTGTGGAGCTACCCTGGAGATGTTAAGATATATAATAAAGGAAACTACAGAACAGAACTGTGTTTTGAATTTACTGTGTAAAATTAACCGAAGTTTGTGTAAGAAGAAATTGCAAGCAGGGGATGATACCCTGAAAGGGCAGGTCAATGATACCCTGAAAAAATGGAGCTGAATTCTGAGGGCTCTGTATCTCACCAGACATGTACACTGCAGGTTCATTTTCATAAGAAAACTCTTTTCAGAAAGAAAAGAGAAAAAAAAGAAAGATACTTGTTTTAATAAAAAAAAAAAGTAAGGGAAAATCATCCTCTCAAAAAGTGGAGAAAAAGTTCATTGTGGACAATTGGCACTTCTTTTCTCTGTCTCTGTAATGTCTGTAAAGATTATGTTCACACTCAAAAGGTATTTCATTAAATTAAATACCTCCTTATATTGTGGCAGATAAATACATCATGCAAATTAAATTATTTTTATAACTCTGTCCCTGACATGTAGGAAATTTTAAGGCCAGGCAATTACTGTTCTAACTTAATGATTAAAGTTTTATAAGGCTTAGGTGCATGAGATGTAATTTGAAATGCAGGCTGGGAATTAGACTCTTTAACCTAATTAAATAACAACATCTCTTACACCCTAATAAAAATAGGAGACCTAAAGCAAATGACTTTGACAGGAAAAGCTTTGAAGGAAATGAAGGACATTGGGAGAAAAGCTGGTGTTGTTCCTGATGTTGGCAGCCTATTTAAAACAAAAAGAAACCTCAACAAAACTAAAAAATCCACCCAAAACCCAACATATCTCTCATGAAGAATTGAAGACTGAGACATAAACTGTGCCCTACAGGGAGGTGGCAATATAAAAACTGCAGCTGATTGAAACAATATTAAAAATATGTATTTTGATACAAATATAAATGAATCTGCACCTATCCTGTCTGCTCTTTACAGCTTGAAAAGGCAATTAAAAATGAGATTTCCTTGACAGGGGTAGGTTTCTGAAGTTGCTGAAATTCACAGTATCCCATAAAGTAGTTATTTTCTCCTGTAAAAGTTGATTTACACTCTCCAAACTATGCTGGCATTCTTGTTTTAGGCTCTGCTGTTTGTATAATTGTGGAGCTGCTTTGGCTACAAATGCTGTGTGCCCAATGTCTGCTTTCCCTTAGTGCTGTGTGGTAGCAATGTGAAACTTCCTTATATTCCTTAACACCTCCTAACTGGTCAGCCAAGCTCAGGCCAAAGGAAAGGCTTGCTTTGATTTAAAATTTCCACCTGTCAGCCAGAGCAGTGAAAATCCTCCTTGTGGGCTTTCTCCAATAGCTCATAATTCAGCCTGATGAATTGAAAATGCTAGAGCCAGGTTTCTGTGGACTGATTTCTCTTTAGTAGTCTGGAACAAAACGTTACTTCAATTCGCAGATTAAGTTGTGTATAACAACAAAAAGAAACCCACAGCAAATTTGATTTACGCTGATCTAGGACTGTCTTGATCTGGAAACTCAAAATTGTGTGTTGGAAAGGAGAAGTAGAAAACGAGCTGGGAGCAAGGCTTGTGCAAGGCTGAGTTGTGCAAGGCTCCCAGGAGCCCAGCCCTACTTTGTGGAAGGGCTGCGAGGCAGGAGCGTCTCCTGCAGTGACATCTGGAGCTCAGCCCACTCGGACAGACGGCAGCATTTTTAGCTGCTCTGCCCCTAACAATGCCCTGTCAGAAGTTGGTTTCCCCCAGCCCATCTCTAATGCCCTTATTATTAACAGAGGAGCTTCCAAAATTAGTTAGAGATGTCAAAGATCACCCCTAGATAATACAGAGTGTGACCTTGGGACACGAAGAGGAGGAGCAGCTGAGGGCAGATGGCAGATGAATGTTATCCTGATACTGGAGCTGGGCTTTTAACTCCCCTAGATGAGCCCAAAGCCCTAATTTTCCCTAATATTGACTTACCTCCTACAGCAAATTTAATACTATCAGATGGGTAAATAGGGGTGGGAACACATATGTGTTTCCCTCCTGTGTGTATTTTAAAAACTACCATATGATCATTAAGGTGGCTCCTAAAAATACTGATGACATTAGAAGCAGACATTGGGGGCTTTTGTGCATATGGGGCTTCATTCAGAGCAGATGAGGCACAAATCTTTCAGGGTTAATGCTGCATCAGATTTCTGAAGCTGTAGTAGTGAGGGTTGGGACCCTGTTCTTCCAAGCTGATTTTGTAGTGATGAAAATTTGGTGTCCTACATAAACCTGGAAAACAAGGATGGAGGAGCAGTTTGGTCCTTACAGATATTAGAATTTATACTGGGTGGCTGTTCCACATTAACCCAATCATGTGTTGTGGTGTGTTTACCACTACAAGGAGCAATACAGCTAAAAACAGAGAATATCTGAGATAATTCTTTTTGGTGGGATGCACAGAAGAATTGTGTCATGGATTGGGGTGGAATTGTGTGTTGTACCTGCTGCAGGTGCAGAGCAGAGCATCATCCTTCATTTTGAATGGGAAATTGTGGGGAAAACAAAAGAGCTGTATGCTTGGATTTCTGTCTTGGTCACAAAAGTGCTTGCTGAAGTGGCTGCTTTTCCCACAGATATTTAGAGATATTTTGGTCTTTAATTACAGAAGCTGGAACTGGTAAATTGCAGGAATAATTTCTGTGGATTTTGGTGGGATGGGTGTCTCCAGAAGTGTTGTGTGTTGGTGTAAAACCAAGATAGATCTGGTTGAACTCTCTGGTGGCTGAGGGTGAACTATAACATACAAAACCTAACACCAAATTACCTTCCAGAGACAGAAACCTGAATATTTAAAAGCAACTGCTAGAACACATCTGAGCTGTAAAAAATAAATCCAGAGAAGTTACTGAGAATAAATAAATTATTGCATATACAGGACAATTAAGAGACGGGTTGTATTTTTTAATATAAATTTCACCAACTAAGTGGAAGTATATAATTTCCCAATATATAAAAGCACCAGCTAAAAATAAATGTGTAGAACAAGTGGATAATGAGAAAATGATGTAATATAAATCTTTGTTTTCATGCTTCATTAAATGATTGTAATTCCTATTTGTGTGCTATGTACTGAATGGACTACAGAAGACATTTTCTTTGTTTGGTTGATTATCTAAATATCTCATATGTTGGGATGATTCTTTTTGGGTATGGTCTTAACTCTTCAGTGGGAACTTAGCCACTGAAGGGTTGTTTAAATGTGGTGTTCAAAGCAGTGCAAATTTGGAAAAAATTTGAAATAAAAAAGGGCTAAATTGTGTAAGTAGGTCACAGAGATTGAGAGAAAAGCAAGAGAAATAGATTGCTTATTTTTAAACTGTCCTCCTGAAAAATTGGAGTTTATCCTGTGGGAAATTTCTTGGTAACACTAAGCTGGGAAAGCCAGTAGTGGCTAATTACTGGTATTTGCCCTTTATGAGACACCATTTGATAATACTGTTGCTAAAGAATTTCCACAGTATTTACGCTTGAAAATTCAATGTCAAGTTTGATAATTTTATGCAATAAATTATAAGGCTGTAAACAAGTTTAAACCTAAAATATCTTTTTAAGACACAGTATCTAATAGCTTTTTTTTCAAAAAAAAAAAAATCCCTAAACTGGAAAGCATTTGCCAAGTTCAGAATTATTTTACTGTTGTTCTTTATAAAGAAATCTAAATCCAGCATGGTGTTTTTATGAACTGCTTGTCAGCCTGGGTGAACCTTCTGAAATACTGCAGCTGCATAAAGAACTCATGTGCAGGAAAATGAAGCAGATGGCTTTGGAAAGTAGCAGCTGGTATAGAAAATACGAGGCCAGTGATAGATTTCTCCTTAAATCATAGCATAGGGCTGTTCTCTAATTTCTCCATCTTCACAAACATGGGCTTTCCTCTGTTTCCAATTTTTATTTTAAATTGTTCCATCTGGAATTGGCTGTCCATTTCTGTAGCTGGGAAACTGCCCATTGTTTCTAGTAAATTTTGAGAAGTTAGAAGTGACACCATCAGTAATTTCCCCATTCAAGTAAAAGAACAAATATTTGATAAGTCTTGACATCATAAATAAAACTGAGCTTGTGTTTATGTGCCCAGTTCTTCCATGTGGGAAAAGTCTTTCAGTTCACATTGTGTTCACCTCCATTCTTTTGTTGTGGTTTAGGAGTGTCTTTGAACTTTTAATGCCCAATAAGAGAGATTTCTGATCTGGCTAAAAAAAAAAGAAGAGTAATAAAAAAAATGTTGTTAAGAATAAATAGTATTTTTAAAAAAGTGAATTGTTTCTGAATATCAGGGCAGTAATAAATCAGGAAATATGGTGTAGGATTGTGTTGGATTTCAAAATCCTTTTTTCTTTGGCTATTACTGCCCTTTCTAAGCATTCGTTCACTGATGGTAGGTGATGTGTATTCTGTATGTAGGGGCAATGACAATTTTGTTTCAATTTTTATTTTATCAGAACATATGAAAAACTTCTTTTTCCTACCTCTGAGAGTTGCTTTTTTGCTTGGCATTCCTATTTTCCCCACTGCACCATTTTTTGTATCAGACTGTTCGTAGCTGTTGTGGCCAAGAAGCCAACTCCAATGTGAAGTTTAGGTCACACTTTAATTCTGATTTGCCACCCTGTGAATGAGCAAATTGCAGTAGAGTTGCTTCCTCTGACACTGGCACTGCAGTAGTACTTGCCTGGAAGCCTGAAGCAGTTTTTTATTTCCATTATTCCATGTTTAATGGAACTTAAGTAGATTAATCCTTTCCCCCCAAAGCATGCACCTGCTTGACTGTAAATCTGACTTAAACCTGTTAGAACATACTAGAAAAAATCCAAGGGAAAAGGTTCTTGAAATCAGCACAGCAGTTTGCAGCAATAAATTACTTTTGTCTCTTCTCCTCCTTTAAACTGTTCTCCAGTATATTTTTCTCAGGGAGTTGAGATAAACACATTGTGTGGGACTACAAAGTGAGTAAGTCAGTGGAAGCAAATATGTTACAAGCAACATACACCACTCAAGTGACTCACTTCAGACATCTTATTTTGGGTTCTAATGTTACCATATAAAAAGTATACAGGGTTTTAGCAGTGTTGACAGTTGAATTCTTAATCCTGGTGTCAGTCCACGTGTTAGCCTTGTTGATCTTTATGCATTTTTATTTCTGTAACATTGTGACTATCAAGTATTGGAGATGAATACAGACTTCATGTCATTTTATCACTGCCAGAGCATCTGGTCTCCAGATGGGGTGTCAATGATGTAGTGGCACACAGGTTTAGCAGGAGCACCTTAAAGGTTTTGTTGAGCTTGAGAAAGAGATCAAGGGTTGCTGTTTTGACTTTTTGTTTGGCCACTTGGGTTTTAGGGGTGGCTTTTTCAAAACTAGATTTGTGTGACAAGTTTATATTAATCAGTTTTGTCTTACAAACAAGGTAAAATTAAGGTGTATTAAATAGCATCCTACAGGTTTTTTTACTGGTTTGGCTTTGGAGAGATCCCATTCTGAACAATGAAATTGCAGAGGAGATGATGGCAGCAGTGCTTGATCTGCTTGAAAAGGATGAGTGTGTGTTTATATATCTGTGTATATATAGATAGATGTATTCTTCAGCTTCTCCAGATATTGCACAGTTAGTTAAATTTCCAAGCCATAGGAGGTGCAGCCAAAGGTCTTCACACACTGCCAGGGAGTGTGACAAGCTCACAGATAACAGGATCTCCACACCCCACAGGGAAGGATTCATCCTCTCTCTTAACATACTTCTGAATTTGTAGTCAGCAGAAAAAAACCTGATAGGTTTTGTTAGGTTTCTAAGAGTTCAGTTTTTGTGCCTTTGTATGTATATAGGCTTTGTGCTCTTGAAGATGGAGCCTTTGTTTGTCTAACCCAGAAAATATTCTCATTTCTCTCATTTAATTATATTAACAATAATAATAATAAAAGTTATAATTGAGCAAACACAAAAGACTTCTTGGAAAACTATTCAATTGCCTTGTGACAGTGCATTTAATTACCATTAAATTATCTCTTATGTGTCTTCCACTTAATATTTGCTCAGGCTTTTTTCTTAGGAGGTTGTGCTGAACCTCCTGTGAAATTCTTATCTGATCTCTGCACAGGCATTAGTTCATGCATGGATCTGATGACATCTCAAAGAGAATAGTCAAGCAAAATTAAAGGTGATAAGATAGGTTCTCATTGGTATTCTGGTAGTAGAAATTGAATCTGCTTTTTTTTTTTTTTTCCCCTCGTTGCTGAAATTGAAAGAAAAATGTGTGCAGGCAGGTTTATGAAAAAAGGGAAGAATCAAGAGCTTTTAGCTGTCCATAGTAGGACACTGTTAAATCCAGGCCACTGGATTCTCACCAAAGGTTTCCTGAAGCCTGTAACATTTTTATAATTCACAAAATTTAAACACGAAACTAAATATATATAAGTATATAATGTAAAATACTTCCCTTTCCCATTCCATTTTGTTGGAGTGGGGGATGGTCTTTTACATTTTCTTAGTCAATATCTGATGTCTGTAGTTGCAGAGTCAAACTGGGAACATGACTGGAATTTGTGAAAGCTCACAAGCTGCAGGGCAAGAGGAGATAAACCCCAAACTTTAAATATTTGGGTAATGTTGCTTATTTATTTATGGAGTAGGAGGCTAGCAGTGTTTTAAAATCATGTTTGCATGAAACTGGAGATGCTCTTAATCTGTTTAGTTTAACAAATCAAGCACTGGAGCAAAGGCAAAGAGCTGTGAAGACAAATGAATCCACATTTGATCATAATACACTGGGCCTTAAATTAGCATCATTCCTGTGAGTGGAGGTTTTGTGTGTCAGGACTGAAAAGCTGCTTTGCTACAGCCAGTTCTTGGTGTCTGAATACCTCAAGTAATAGGAAGGTAATGGCTTTGAAATTTCCTGGTGATGCAAAATTGTTGAAATGGTTCAAAAAAATTGAATCTGTCGTTTCAGGGGGGGGGGGGGGGAAATGAAGTTTAATGAAATGTAATGGAACAGTCAATGGGTATTTGATTTGGGTGGATGGAGGGCAGGTCAGCCAGGGGTTTTTGTGAACAGGTTTACTTGGTAGGTGAAGTAGTTTAGGCTGTACATGAAGTTACATTCTCAGAAAAAGGACATGGGAGTTTCTGGAATTCGGGTATCCATATATGATCTGACCTCATGTTCAACACTTTTGTTTCATTTTGAGGTATCCCCAGGTAGACCTGAGGGTGAGGAGGGCTGTGCTGTTGTTCACCTCCCACGTGTGCTTGCAGAAGTCATTTATGGCAATTTGTGGAGTCTGAACTCCATTCCTGAGTTACCTGCCCTGAGCTCCTCTCTGAGAGTTTCAGTGCAGGAGCAGTTCCAGTTCCCTTCTCATGAAAAGAGATCCTGGTGTAATTTGTTACATTTTTGTGTTTATAGGCTCACAGAACCATTTAGGCTGTAAAAGACTTGGAGTATCAACCACTGGCCCAGCACTGCCACATGCCCAGCTGAACCATGTCCCCAAGGGCTGAGCCATACTTCAAATGGTTCCAGAGATGGTGATTCCACCACTTCCCTGTACAGTCCAATCCCTGACCACCCTTTCAGTGGAGAAATCATCCTAATATCTAATCTAAAGCCAATTATTTAAAATTGTGAGCATAATGAAGAGGAGAGTTATTAATTCATACTGTGTATACTATTACTATGGGAATACAGAATTATTATTTCCATATGTGTGTACAAATAGCACACTACATGATGCTGAAGGGCAATTATTCTCCTGTCTCATTAGTATTTGTAGGAATTGAATTGAGAAGAGTTAAAAGCTCATTATTTTGTCATATTGAGTGCCTCTATGAATTCAAATGTAAAAAGCTTTTTTCTCATGTTTCAGCTATTGTAATAATTAATTCTCTCATTCTTGCACAGTTTATCATATTTCTTCTTTCATGTCTTTCAGCAACAAATTAAAACTTTTCATGCAATTAAGATCCAGGATGTTTTTAGGGATTTGTCTGTAGTTTGGAGCAGGAGCAGCTGCCACAGTGGTGCTGAGGGAATGCTGAGGTGGATGCTCATGTGTTCTGAGGAGAATGCAGAGTGGAAAACACCTCCAGCTGTTGGATCCACTGCTGTACTTCTTCACCTGCTAAACCCTGCATTTCATAGCAGTAGTAGTTTGAACTGGTTGTTCTCACAACTTGTCATCACTCACCAAACCCACTTGGTGAAGTGTGTTGCTTTCATAGTGCATCATCTCCTCTTTGATCCACAAGTCAGTCACGTGGATTTTTGTGGGATTTCGGGACTTGCTGCAACTTTAGGATCTCAATAGCAACTTGATGTTTTCATAAGAGGATGCCAGGAGCTGTTAAGGAAAAGCTGTCAGGATTTGTTACTGAAGGTGCAGGATTTGCAGAGTGAAGTTCTTGGGTGCTGGTTCTGTTCTCTCTTTCTGCCCGAGTTTTGTGTTGTTGTTAGTTACTGTATAAATTGCTTACTCCAGTGTAGTGAAAGTGTTACCTAAAAAATAGGATTCTGCCCATATCTGTGCTGGTAAATAAAAAAAGTCCAGAACATGTGGTGAGGATTTGAAGTGTTTCCTACTGTAGATGGTCACCACCCAGTTTCACTCTTGGTTCTTCTTGCTAGTTCATCATTATTTTATGGCAATGTGCAGTACAGTTCGTACATTCTTCTGTGCTTACTTCTGTTTTTATTTTCACTGTAATTCCTAGGCATTTATCAGTTTTACTTGCAGGATTAGATCTGCCTAGACAATTAAATCCTGTTGACCAGGATGGTTCAAGAACACAGCCTGCCTTCTCCCAGCTGGAATGCAGGTGTACCCATCTGCTCAGTCCCTGTGAATTTTGATTATATTTAATAAAACATAGGCAATATGAACGTACACAAGAAAATTTTCAGTCAAGTTCATTGTGGTCAAAATGTGTTTTTTACAAAAGTGTAGCTCATTTGTGGAGAATATGAACACAAATTCTTTTTTCTCTTCCTGGACTGTGAATTGTCATTCCAGAAAATTAAGATGTATTCATTTGAAGGTTGTTGGGGAGTATTTTAGTCTGTGTTAGCACTGAACTGATCTTTCTGTGATGCCTACCTGCTTCTTTTGCTGTAGGTGAAAAATGACTATATGTTAGAAATAGCAGATCAAGTGGACCAGGAAATTGCTTTGAAACTAGGTTGCCTTGAAATCCGGTAAGCTGATAATTTAATTTATTATTCAACATCTTTCTGACAGAATATATACATTAATTTTGAACCTGCTTAAAGTTCATCAGTTTCTGACCAGTGGAGTTGAATAAAACATTATAAGACCTTTTTTTGCTACGAAGAAGTTTGAAGAAAAACTGAATAGACTGTATTGTAACTAATTTCTAGTGATTTTTAAATTAACATTATTTTAAAATTTTAATTAATTACATCTTGATACTGCCTTTTGGGTGAATTCTTCATGTGAATAATTCAAAGGCCTGTAGAGTACATTGAAGTATGTTTAAGAAAAATGCATCTGTGGTGTTATTTAGTAAATACTCTTACGATTCTGCATATATAAATCCTGCAGCTAAGGAATGTAATTACAGATAAATGCTGCTACCTTTCCTCTCTGTATTTACTCAGTTTTTAATGTGCTGTTTGAAATGATTAAATCTTAAGGATCCTTTTGGGTGTTTTTGGTGTTCTTGTCAACTGTATAGACAGCTGGAAAATAAAGATAAATATATCAGATTAACAGATCGTTGAGAGAGTTCCCAGCTTTGAAATGCATGTGTTGGGTTTTGCTAATTTATGGAGAATTTCCAGCCTGAAGCATTTGCTTTAGTTATCCTGATGTCTCACACAGGGAGATTAGGGAAGAAGTAAAATTGATAAGAAATTAATGACAAATGTAAACTTGTTTGGAAAGAAAAAAAGTGTCCTTTGAGCAGTGCTTTCCAAATTAAAACAGAATTTCGGTTGATGAAATTTCCTAGGTATCGAAGGAGAACCTGGTGCCTTTGTTGTAAGTTTTGCTGGTAGCCCCAGAGAAAACAAAAATTCTTTGTGTAACTGCAAACTCCTTATGCACTTACAAAATCATTGTGCCTTCTTTCAAAACATGTGATGAATGTAATAATCTGTGATTATGTTGTCAGCCAGGTCCTGCCTTCCCTGCTTCTCAAGCTGTGGCTCTTCAGAGCATTTTGATGAGATATTTCTTGTAGATGAACTTCTGAAACTCTTGGAATGAGCATTTCTGGTCCATTTTTTTTTTCTGTGGCAATGATGATCTCAGCCCTCTCCTAACAAAGCTTCGCTGTTTATTCATTTACTTGTTAATGTGAACATGTCTGGATTGAGGCAGTTTTCATCATTCCCTGCTTCCCCTGGCTCTCCCTGTTCCATGCACAGAGGGCTCTCAGCAGAAACAGCAGTGTGAGGTAGAAAGGAGCTGCTGAAGGCCAGGTTAGGTCACTTTCGGTGGCAGCAATGGTTTAGAGTGGTTCTGAAAATGCAGTTAATTTGTAAAATAAAAATCTGATCTGTTGAGGTAGAATAATAATGTACTTAACACTTACCTTTGAATTCATTCTGCCAATGTTTTCTCATGCTGAATGGGAGTTTTGATTATGTTGATGTTGTAGTTTTAGGCTGAATTATCCAATAATTGTTGCTTTCAAATATTTTTCCTGACTTCAGGAGATCCTACGGAGAGATGAGAGGCAATGCATTAGAAAAGAAGTCCAACTATGAAGTGTTAGAGTAAGTATTGTGTTCTAGCTTGAGGTTTGAACTGTCCCTTCTCTGAATCAGGAACAATAAATTCAGTTCAATGACAGAACATTTCTGTTGCAATTTTTCTATTCCATCAAGGTTGTTAAGATGCTTTAATGTAACAACAAAAGGATGATGAAACCCACTGAGATGTAGAAGTAGGAAAAGTGCCTTTAACTCTGGTCCAGAGAAACAGGTTTGGAGTAGTTTAAACTTGATCAAGAGGCTTACTGTGGTTTTCAGCAATTTTGCTAATGTTTATGGGATTCACCAACTCTGGTTGGGGGGTGATTTTATTCCTCAGTGTTTTTCTGTGCCCAGTTGCATTCTTCAGCTGTGACTCATTTGTGGTAAAGTTTGAGTTACTTGAAAATGTTTGTGGTATTGTTTTTGTTTCTGTTTGCTCACTGTGGGCAGTTTTGAGACGTGACCTTGCAATTAACAAGGTTATTGTTTATCTGAGTGTCCCAAATTTTAAGAAGACCAAGGAACATCCTTGTACTGAAATATTTTGTTTACTTATTTGTGTTGTACAGGAGATGGCTTCAGTTCAAACAAGCCAAAGTCCTTCAGCTTTTATGCAAAAACCTGAAAACTGGTTTTATTTGTATTTATGTAGTGGATAAAGTTTCAGACATATATGCACCAATGATATGCTCATCTCTACTAATTACCCTTGTGAAAAGATCCTGTACATTTTAACCAAAATTGGGATAAAAGGTTGTTGCAGCAGTGAAGTCTTGATTTTTTAATCTTATTTTAGATGACAAATGGGTGCTAACTTTTAGAGATGTGAAATTAGAGCATTTGGAGAAGGAAGGTAAGATTTTATACAATGAATAAGTTTACAAGGATTTTTGAGGGATCTGTGATATTACTAGGCAAAAATAACTGATGAATATCCTCCTTATTTGGTACTTCTATAGTGCTCCTATATTTATCCAGATTTTTTAAACCTTTGGTTTAGTTTGAATTAGGGATTTTGTAAAATTTATTTTTTAAGGACTTCAGGTTTTTGTCTGTCAAAATATTCTATAGAATATTATATTGTAATTTCTGTAGAAATATTCTGGTTGAGGAAACATATCACAAAATCAGAAAAGACTAATAAAAATAAAGGGGATGAGCAGATAGACAAGACTAAAAGGGGATATAAAAAAGATTTGAAAGCATGTGACTTATGGTTGGTGTAGTTTACATATATATGTTAAAGTAAGAACTTGAGCAACTCAAGTATTTGTAAGTCAGTTTTTTAGCAAGTTAGAAGCTACAACCATTAGTAATTAGGTTAATGACTGGAAACAATGAGACAAAGGAAAGCGGGGTCATAACAGGTCACACAAAATATAAATTAATAATTATAACAGGTGAGTGTTCCAGGAGGATTCAGTGTAGTGCTGCTTTCAGTTTAACAGTGATTTCTTCCCTTCACTTTGTGTTTTTCAAACAGTGACTGCTTTGGTAGGGAATAATAAATTGCTGCTGTGACAGGCATAGTGAAGCAAAACCCTGATATGCAAAATGTAACAGCTTAATGCCATGTAGAATTGGATAGGGAGAATTGTGCATTTCAAAAGTTTTTTATTTTTTGAGAACCAAGATGTAGTTTGTATGGGATTTAGCTGGCAGAGATGAAGGATAAAACCACCTTAAACTGACTGTACTGTAGATAATTACAAGCTGGAAAGGGTCTGCAAAAAGTGCCAGTGATCCCCAAAATGCATTAATTTGATCTTACCACCTTAATAGCCCATAAATGTTTAACTGCACAAGTAATATTTATTGCTCAAGTGAGGCTTTTTGGTGTTTTTTGTGGGGGGGATTGCTGGTTTTAGTACATCATGAGGCACTTAACCAGCTGAGAGCAATTTTTAAATGGCCCTTTTTTGCACTGGGTGTGATTGCTCCTTGCCTGCCTTTGTCAGATGTCTATTTGATGTATATTTGTCTTTGATCAGATTGTCATATGAGAACAGATCTGGATGGGAAATGGTAGATGGGATCAAATTGTTAAGTAGCCTTTAATAGTTGGGCCTTCACAGAGTGAAAGAAGAATTTCTTCATAATAAATGTGAAGCCTGTTAGTGAGAACAGGGATAATTACAAGTACAGAAATGGGAGCTGTAGGAAGGAACAGGTGCAGCCACAATTTGGTAAAAGGCATGTTAAAGTCTATTATGTTAATCTAATGTTACTTTTTTTGTTGTAGCTTGAATTGAGGTGAAAAATACATGATATATGCTGCCTAAAGCTGCTTATCATTATAAGACAAGCAGTATCACCTATCTGTAGTTGGTGTTTCATTAATCCAATTGAAGTTTGTACATTAAAAAATTGAATTCAGATTTAAGCCCACAAGTAGGCTGGAGTAGATGAGGTTAAGTACAAAGCTGTAGCAGAACTGTAAGAAGCAGGCTCTCAGTGCTGGTTATCTCTTGTTGGCAATCAGAAACCAGATGGCTGAGTCCTTCATCCAGAGCCCTGAGTTGGTGTCTCCCTTGTTGGCCATTCCACCTCCACACAGCACAGCTGGGAAGGAGTTTGTAGGGCTGTTTGTGTAAAACTGTGTGTATGTTCTAATTTCCAGTGCTTATTCTCTTATTTATAGGTATCCATAAGTTGTTGCTGGCCAGGGCATTAAATCTGTGCGGTTCTTTTGTTAAATTCTCCTCCAGTAAATAAATTTGCTGTCTCAGCTAAACACAGGAAATGCTTTATTAACAAGTTTTGTTCAGAGTTGTGCTCTGTTGTACTCTGCATAAGAATTTCTGCTCAGTTCGTTGCACCCAGATCTGTACAAAAGGCTGCTCTTCAGCTTGTCCTGGTAATGAATCAAATGAGGCTGTGGCAGCCGTGTGCTGCAGGACTCTTCAGATGAGGGATACCAGGCTTATGGGAGGTGCTTCATTTCAGAACCAACTCTCTCTGAAATGCTTAATGTTAGACTAATATATCCCTGTCAAAATGTCTTTGCATATTATTTAGATGGTAATAGTGTGTTAGATTCATTTAACTGTGTGGGATGATAAACCAAGTATCATTTGCATTTGAGAAGAAATGCATGGAAGGAATTAACATTTATGAAGTTTTATAATCCTGCAGCTTACTGTCACTGCACAGATGCCAGTGCTGCACATGAACATTCTGCTCCTCCTGGTTGAGGCTGTTTTTAGTATGAAATTGTATACTACTCATCTTTAGAGAGCTTTAAAAATACCCTGGTTTATTCTTCTGAGTGAGCTTTTGCTATTGACTTTAGTGTTGGCTTTGTTCTTGTGCTGTCAGGTAGCAGTAAATAAATCCTGAATATCTGCTTGCTAACAGCTTCTCCTTGCTTTGCCAAGTGTCAGAATTCCAGATGTATTTATGTGGATATTCAAAGCATGCACTTATGGAAAGCTCACTTTCATACTTGTTCCAGAAGCAGATAAGAATGTTTGAAAGAGATGGTAAGGTTCTAAATTTAAAGGAAAAAAGTCAATAACACCTTTGACCTGTAAATCCTTTTCCTATTTATATTTTCCTCTTAGTTTTTCCTTTTTTACATGGGAGGTTTTTGTACTTGGTTGTACAGTGGTGTCTTCTGCACTAATGTCATTGGCAACTTCTCAAGCACCTTTTTTTGAAGCTGTTATTCAGTAGTAGTGACACAAATACATGTCAGACATAACCTATGTGCAGCACATCAGACCATAGAAATATTTACTGGCTTTGGTTTTCAAACCAGGGTTACAACCCAATTTATAAGTGTGAACATGACCTTGATAAATTCAGTTTGCAAATTCTGACCTCACAGTCACCAGATTTATAGTGGCAAAAAGGGAGACTGCTTGCAGGAAAAAGTTGGTAATTTTAATTTGCTCAATATGAGGAAAAGATAATAGTAGAAATTTAAACAAGCCCTAAATTACAGTGCTTCAAAGGGTAAAACAGTAGTGGAATTGCACTCAGCATGCTTAGTGAGGTGATATCATGAGTATTCCTTTATGGATTCCTGGATTCCTTAGGCCAAATTGGGGCTCTGAGCAACCTGGTCTAGTGGAAGGTGTCCCTGCCCATGGCAACTGGATGGTCATTAAGGTCCCTTCAAACCAAACCATTCTATAATTCTTTTTATATCTTCTGCTCCATTCTAATAGAGGTTTTTCAGGGTATTCCACTTCCATGTTGTTCCCTTCTCACCTGACTACATGCTCTAAGAATATTTTTTCTATATTTTTGGAATTATTAAAACATGTACAGATAACAGTTTTTATTCTCAAGACTCCTCTGTGCCCAAGCCACCATTTCAAATAACAGACTTTCCACACAGATACCCGGTTAAATTATAGTAGGCATATAACAATATTTCTACAATTTCAACAATATCCTCAATAGCCTTTGGGATTTAAGCTAGAAGATGCTGCTGTGCCACCTTTGATGTGGAGTGGCTCTAGTTAGAATTTTAATGGTAGTCTGTTACTCTGAGGTTTGCAAGGACCTTGTTAGGTAAATTGTTTAGTAATCATATATGCTAGTTAAAAATAAAACAAAAAGATGGACCCAAAGTACCACCTTGAAAAGAGAAATATGATATTGCACAATGTTTTTGATACTAATGAATGCTGTGTGTATTTTTTCTTTCAGGAAAGATGTTGGCTTGAGACGGTTTTTCCCGAAGAGTTTACTAGATTCAGTGAAGGTAATTACAGTCCCAGTCAATCCTATAGTGCTGTAAAGTGTCAGAAATCTGAAAATTGCATTGCTATGTTCACTGTGCAGTCCGAGCAATCCGAAGGGAATTGCTGTGCAGTTTTGATTTGTGAAAAAACATCCAAGCTGTCTGTGGGGTTGGTGGGATCTGAATCCCAGTCATGCAGCTGGCAGCTGAGCTGCTGTGAGAGGGGCACAGCACTGCTCTCAGACCTGGGGGTTAAAGTGCAAAACAAGTCCTTGGTGCCTCTTGGATCAAATAACTTTTTTTTTTTTCCTTCCCTAAAATAAAAATGAAATTTCTGGAGAAAGAGAAAGGGAACATGAAAGAAAAAAGAATATTTTACTGGGAACTTGATAAACTTGATGCCTTCCTTGCTCAAGACTGTATCCAACTTATTCAAGGAAGATTTTCAGTAATTTCTGCTTAGGTTAATCCTAGCTAAGACTATAAACGTTACTTGAATCTCGCTCCCATTGAAGTCCATATGTTCTCAAAGTTAAAAATGCAAATTTTTCTCAACGTGTATTGAAAAGGGGGATTAAGAATGGTCACCAAGTATTTTACATTTGCAGCTGCCTCAGTATGAATGTCTTGGTAAAATGTCTCTTACAGTTCATACATGAAAGTATAAATCATAAATTGCTACTTTGGAGCTGGTTTTGGTAAGCAGTGGAGCTTTGTAGAAATAATAGAATTCAACTTGAGATTTGGAAAGAATCTGCATTGTAATTTAAATGGATAAACACAAAAGGTCTGTCATGACAAGGTTTTGTTTCAAAAGACTTTTGAAAATCACAAGCTAATGAAGTCAAGTGGATTTAAGTAATCCCCTCTGCATTTTAATTTAAGCAATTATATGAAACTGTATTTTCTGCTAACGGGAAAAATTGTGGTGAAAGGCTCCAGACGTAAAAGTATGAATAACTGACTCAAAAATAATATTATGGAGCCAGAAAACTGACTGACCAAGAAAACTGCACTTTGGAAGTCCTGAAGTGGGAAGAATAGCAGAAAGAAGTAGCAAGAGTTGCCAGAAGGTGAAGCTGAGTGGGAACCTTGTAAAGACATGAAAAAAAATACTGGACATATGAAGAAGAAAAACAAGGGAAGGAGAATTGTGTCTTCTTTTCAAGGAAAATGAAATCCCTATTCAAAATAGTACAGGATTGGTCCAAATCCTTAAATTGCTCTTCCACTTGATGAAAAACAGGGAATTTGAATGGGCAGGCAAAGGAGGGTTCCCAATAGCTGTGAAATATAAAATTAATTATTTCTCTAAATTCTCTCTGCTTTGAACAAACACAGAGGGGGAACAAAACAAAGGTTCTTAGAAATACTTTTAAGAGCAGCTTTTCAGTGTATTTTGCTTGAAGTTGGTATTTGTAGATATTTCTGTTAAGGAAGAGGTGTGGTTTGGGGGGCTGTTCAGCCTGCAGAAGAGAAGGCTCTGGGGAAACCTGAGAGCTCTTCCAGTGCCTAAAGGGGCTGGAAAAGAGCTGGGGAGGACAAGGGATGGAGTGACAGACCAGGGAATGCTTCACACTGACAGAGGGTGGGGCTGGGAGGGATTTTGGGAAGAAATTCTTCCCTGTGGGGGTGGTGAGACCCTGGCACAGGGTGCCCAGAGAAGCTGTGGCTGCCCCATCCCTGGAAGTGTCCAAGGCCAGGCTGGATGGGGCTTGGAGCAACCTGGGACAGTGGGAGGTGTCCCTGCCCATGGCAGGGCTTGGAACAAGATGGGCTTTAAAGTCCCTTCCAACCCAAACCAGCCTGTGACTCTGATGGACTTTCTGTCTTTACACCTTGCTCGTGATCTTAAAATTTAAAGTGACCAGTTCTTTTTGGTGGACTGAAAAGAGCCAGATAACATATACCAGTATTCCTGGCTGCAAATGTGATGCTGGAATTGGTCAGGAAAACAATTCATGGGCAAAATAAAATATCTTTCATCAGCTGAGTGGCTGAAATACTTGGGACACCTTGAGCTGGCAAATGCTTTTTTATTTTGTTGTGTCTTGCTCCTGGTATTTGCCAGTGACAAGGGAGGGCTGAGCTTTACACTTGCCTTGAAGTTGGTTTTCTCTGTAAAAATAAAGATAACAGGGAGGTCCAGTGTAGAGTGTCTGAGGCTTTGTCCTAACAAAGCCTGAGGCAGCTCTGGGTGCAGGAGGGACATTTCCTGACTGCCAAAGGCTCTGCAGCCTCCTTAATGGTCCACCTGATAGCTGGGTCTGCTAAATTGACAAAATAATTTGAAATTACACCAAAGTTACAGATTTGTTAATTTGACAGTATAGTGTGTGCTGAGAGGGCTTTTCCCCCCCAACCTTTATATGCATCATTGCAAAACTGATCATTTTGTGAATATGCAGCGCCCTTGGATTACTGCTCCTGCTAAACACTCCACAGAAACATTTCTGGCTATTTTGACTTCTGAACGTTCTGCAAAGGCTTTCTAAGAATGAATGTCTGATCTGCCTGGAGGTGCTAACGACAAAAGGAAGTTGGCATTTGTGTAGTGCCTGGGGCTGTTAACAGGCAGTGTGGGAGAATAAAGAGTTTTACTGCTGTTAAAATGGGACATTCAGATGTGTTTGCATGGAGGGACAGTGGTAATTCCTGTCTTTACCTTGACATATTGTGAAGATAAGCATGGCTTTGCTTTCTGTCATTGTTGCTAGGGTGAAGATGTCTCAGAAATGGAGTTTTTAAGGCCATTCAGTCACTTTAGACAGATGTTTTTATTCACAGTTGTTGATGGCTTGTTCAGATTGGGGGCATCTCAGAGTTACTGCTTCTCAGGCCCTGTTTTTATTTTCATATGAGTGGCTGCCTTTAAGGGATTGTACATTATGTTCAGGCAGGTGATTAATTTTTTTTAAGTGTTAGTTTAGCTATCCTTTGTGCTGCTCTAAGTGGTTATTTGTACCCTGAAAACAGGTAATAAAGTGCTAGACAACATAGTTAATATAGTTTAGTTTAAATGTTTGGTTTACTTTTTACAATCAATCTACTATTTAAATTTCATCTTTTTATATTGAAGTTGATTTTGCTTATTATCAGACTAAAAGAATCCACTTTATTTTGGACAGTCTTAAGGTATTGTGTGCAGAAATTAGATACAGCTACAGCTGGCTTGTTATTGCCAGTTAAGAGAGAGAATGGTGATTTACATTTAAAAGCTCATATGAAGATACAAATTATTCTGGGTTTCTTTTTATTGGGACGCAGTTCAGAAGTTGAGAGAAATGAGGAATTTAGAACAAATATTCCTGGAAGGGTTAACATGTGGTCTTCTGTTATAAGTTACTAAAAATGTTATTAGTTAGATATCCTCTCTGTGGTATAGCAGAAATAATGTTGATCCTAAGCAGAAGTTAAAGGGCAGAACTGCTGCTTACATTTTGAAGCTTTTTTTATTCCTTGAGAATTGTCTGCATTTCATTGATAAAGAGACTGTTAGTACTACTGAGTGACCAAAAACTTTAAAATATCCCTCAGCTATTTAAAATAATTGTTCTCCAAATGTTTTAATACACAGGCCAAAACACTACGGAAATTAATCCAACAAACATTTCGACAATTTGCCAACCTCAACAGAGAAGAAAGTATTTTGAAGTTCTTTGAGATCCTCTCTCCAGTGTACAGATTTGACAAGGAATGCTTCAAGTGTGCTCTTGGTGTAAGTAGAGGAATGTGACAGTCACTAGAATACATTCTGGAGTTGTAAGTCCAGTTGCTTTTGCTTGGTTCTGCAATAATGTTTTGCTTACATCCTTTTATTCATGTAGAAACAATTGGATTTCATTAGCAAATGGTATTTATTGATTTTATTTAGAACTTTCTCCATTGACTGTTTAAAAAAAAAATCATCATTCATTACTTGGGTAAGAATTGTATGTAAAATAAAATATTTTTATATGTGCTTTGTTTGTGAAAGTCAAGCACTTTTTCAGCTGTTTCCATAAGGAAATGAAACTTCTCAACTTCTGTTGGTAAATTTTCACCTAATACCTGTTAATCTCTATCTATTTCAAGCAAATTTTGCAGAAGGGCCCCAAGTTTGGAAGGTTTGTGAAAATGGAGACTCCAGCAGAAATTAGAACTTGAATATCAATGTTCATGAGAAGAGGAAATAGAGGAAATATAGGAAACCCATAGTTCTCATGTAGACCTAAGATAAAATAAATGGAAATGCAGTTTGAGTAGCAGAGATCCCCAGGAAACCAGTCATGAGGGGTGTTGCCACTTACAGAATTACTTGATTTTAATATAATTTTATTTGAAGAGCTGAAAAGCTTCTAGATATTAATTACTAAAGCCTGTAATTACCACACTGGATTACAGTATTCCATAGCAAGGCCTTGCCTTACTAATGAAATTCTGCCCTGTCTTTCTCCTTTGACTCCCAAGTCAAGCTGGATTATTTCAGTGGAACTGGCAATTGGCCCAGAAGAAGGAATCAGTTACCTGACAGACAAGGGTGCAAATGTAAGTCTGCTTCTGTTCTCTGGGTTTTTTTCTCAGGCACTGTTAACAGCCATGACCTGTTGTGAACTGGATGTCACAGGAAGGGGAGTGACCAGTCTGGGCTCTGGGTTAAACCCAGCAGAGCCTGGAGCTCTCAGCATGCACAGCTCTTAGTCAGATATTAATTTGTGATTTGGGATCAGAGGAAAGGCCCTGGTGTTAGATACAGAGACTGTGTCAGCTTTAGCACTGCATTGTTGGCTTTTCTACCAGTGAAGTGCTCACTTGCAGAATCTGAAGCATTGGTAGAGACTTCTTACCAATGAAACGTGAATTATTCTGAGTTGTTCTCTTTCATAGGAATGTGTAAATGCTGCTTGTTTAACCAGTTGGTGAGCACATCTGTGCAGGCACTGCTTATTTACTTTATTTACTTACTCACAGCCTTTTCCTTCCTTGATTCCAGCTGGATTTCAGCTGGATTTTTCCTTACTTGATTCCTTACCTGATTCCAGCTGGATTTCACTATTTCCTGTGCACCCCCATGGTGCAAGGGAGCTCTGTCCAGACAGATCCTTCAGCAAAATGTTTGGGAACTTCACAATCACAACTTAAGCTGAGCCCATGTCCAATTTTCTATTGAAATGAATTCAAAAGCAGTGAGAATATGAGGAAATGGGGAACACAGAGCTAAGAACAGACCTTTTGCAGCAGTCTGGAGGGATGTTGGGAGCGTGTCAGTGCAGGTTCCATGTGGTTTCAGCCTGTTGAGTTTCTTCTGTTGACACCCAAGAGGTTGTTCCCATCCAGTGTGTGCCTGGCGCTGCTCAGCAGTGACCTCTGTGGGTGCAGCAGAGCCGGGTTCCTTTCCCAGCCACTCTGCGTGTTTGTGTGTGTTCTGAGTGGAAATGAAACTTTACAGAGAAACAGAGCACAGATCTCTGCACCTGTAGTTTGGGTTTCAAAGTGCTTTTGCAACACCAGGGATCAAGGCAGGTTATTTTGCTGTAATTTTGAATTTTTTTCTTCATTTTTTTGGTGTTGTCTTTCTGCAGCCAACCCATCTGGCAGATTTCAATCAAGTGCAAACCATTCAGTATTCGAGCAGTGAAGATAAAGACAGAAAAGGGATGTTGCAACTCAAGATAGCAGGTGCCCCTGAGGTATGTTACTGATACTGTATGTGGTGATAAACTTGCTACTTCATTTTTCCTTGCAAGCACTGGGGTGTAACATACTCCTAACCTGGATATTCTCTATTTTGGACTTCTGTTTTGGGTTTGGTTTTAAAATAGATAGAAAGTTCATTACATGTTTTATGTTTTGCATCTGGTGCTTGTCGACTTTGATATTCATAGAATAGGCTTAATATGAAAACAGTAGCTCTTAAAATGCAATTTAATAGCAGCCTGTGCATATGTACTGCATCCTAGAGAGGAAACAGAGCAATTCCACTTCTGTGTAAGGGGGAAATAATGAAACAAGGAAAATTTGTTCCCTTGTATTACATGGAAGCAGGGCTGGAATTGAAATCAATATTTTCCTTGGTCCAGTGCACCAGAAAACAGTGGAAGAGCAGGATTGAGGGAGGGTGGCAGATCTGTGCAGAGAATGAGGAATGTTGGTGGTATTGAAATTAATACCTTGACTGTATGTCTCTTATCTCTTTTTCCACTGTACATATTTGATTTTTAAAAAATCTTTATTGAAATTGGGAAGGGCTGTTTTTAGGCAAAGAACAAATTGGTGCAGAGGGTGGGAAAAAAGATACCACCTGTGAGAGCTTTAAGAAATAAGCAACTTCTTCAGAATTGTCTTAATTATAACCCTGAAAGTCATAGCAGTTGTATTCAGCAGTGGTATACACTTCATAAGCCCAAACATTAGGTGGAGGGTTTTACCCAGCTGTGCTTTCTGAACCTCCTGTTTGAAATTTGCTGCACAAAAGTTAAAGCAAGAATCTCCCTGCTCACCCACCAGCTTCTGTTTACGCTTTGCAGGCGTGTGTAAAGTTCTGATGCAATGACACAGCTGTTCCACTCGGTGTTTGCAACTGCAATAATTCCTCTTTGTTGGTGCCTTGTTTTTTGTTTTTTTTTTCTTCCCTTCTGTAGCCTCTGACAGTGACAGCACCATCCTTAACCATTGCAGAGAACATGGCAGACCTGATCGACGGCTACTGCCGGCTGGTGAACGGGGCCACGCAGTCCTTCATCATCAGGCCTCAGAAAGGTAAGGACACCTCCATGCCCAGAGCTGCTCACTGGTCATTCTGCACTGCAGTGCAAGACAGGAGGGAGCAGAAAAAACCTTCACTTGGAGCCTCTTTTCTTTTAGGAAGGAGCCATGAGAAATGCTGATAGTAAATTGTCACCGCATCAAAAATTGCTTCGTGGCTGAGAGTTTAGACTGATGTCAGCTTTACACTAATTCCAAACTTAACTGGCAGAAGTGAATTGTAATTATTAAAGGCACTCCTAATACTCATATTATCTTATAACATGATTCCCAACATACAAGTGGAAATTCAGTAAGGTTGGTTAGGATGCATTTGGATAAGGTCCTGACTTTTGGTAATTTTTTTAGTTTGTTTTTTTTCTCCTAGATACTCAAATATCTCAAATTAAAAAATAAAAACCTTGAGAGGTCTCACGAGTTTCTCTCATAAAATAGAACTAAAGCAGAGATACATTTTATAGTGGCTATCAGTTGTTTTTGTAGCATCTTGCAAGCTGCAAGCAGTGAGATGAGGTTGCAGGTACCCCTTGTTTTAGAGAGAATTTTATTAAATTTCATTAGAAGTTTTTCCAGTTTTACACAGATAAAATTTTTGAAAAAACATACAGGAAAAGCTGTTAGGAATGAAATTTTCTTCTTTCTTGTTGTTCTCATCTTTACCCATGGAAATTCATCCAACTTTCTTGCTTTCTAAAACAATAAATTATTTTCTTCTGTGTTTGTAGTACAGGAAAGTATACAAGCTGTCCCAGCATCTCTCCAATGTGAAACTAAGTCTCTTTTAGCCACAATCTTGCTTTTTTCTGCCACAGGTTTCCCCTGGGGTGATGTTGTTAACATAATTCAGGTCCTTTCCAGGTCCATCTATAACATCCTCCCTGTGTATGGCTCAGAAAAATCCCCAGACTTAAACTTGAGCAGTCACTGATATAGAAGTGTGATCTTAGGGTCTAAGATGTTTTGACAGCACATGGTAATTTTTCAAATTATTCTTAAATTTGCGTGTTTCTTGTTCTTTCTGACCCTTAATGTGTGTGAGTGACCTTTAGCTCCAGCACAAGCAGTTTTCTTAGAACCTATGTGAGTTGTACAGCCTTATCTCCACACAAATGAAAATCTTCCCTCAACACAAACTCAGCTCTGGTTCACAGCTTGGTGATGATGAACCACTGGCCCTAAAATGAGACACTAAAAGGATAAGGTAGCATCAGAGATAATAATAGTTTATTGTTCTAAAAATAAAACAGGCATCACGATCCAAGATTTCCATGTCACTAGACTAGTGTGTGCCCATGAGTGGAGGTCTTCTGTGCCTCTTCTTTTCTGAGAAATCATGGTTTGGGGTCTGCTACAAGCCTTATTATTCACTCCCAAAACTTTGCTTCTAATGCCAGTGGATTGGCTGTTTTCCAGCCTGAACTCTTGTAGCCACAGTTGATCTTTTAAAACTTTTCATGTCTATACATGACCTCTACCCTGCATTAATGGATGGTTCTGACTCTGTTTCTGCTTTTCCTTTAGGGGCACATATGGACTCTGTCCAGTCCTTGCCACTTCCACACTGGTGGTGGTTCCCATCAAAACTGATCTGTTCCATTTGCAATTTTGCTTTCTAATTCCTGTCTTTCTCCTACCTGACTTTCTTAGCAGCAGCTGCTACATCTTTTAGGCTGACTGAGTTCTCTGAGGGGCAATCTCTGATTTTTTCTGTGCCTTGCACTGAGGTTTCTGGTAGGTGTGAATGCAGGATAAATCAGTGCTTCTAATGCAATGTTTGTTTTTGTGCTATTCTATAACACAGAATTTTAACATGGAGCAAATGAGCAGTGATTGAACAGGAACATCAGGTAGCACTTTGGGAGCACTCCTCTTTATGCACCCCTCTAGTTAAAATAAATCCTGGCTTTCTTTTGTCTGAGGTTTCTTTTTTTTGAAGTTCATAGCAGTACCCATCATATTCATTAAACATTTCATAGGAGAGCTGTGTCCATCATGATCTGCATTCCCAGATCCCTCCACAGTGAGCTCTGGTTGTGTAAAACACATCAGAAACAAATCATGGAGCAACTCTTGGTCCCACAGATGTGTTTTATCCCCCTTTTGAGCTTTCCCCATCCCCTCTTTGCTGTAAATTTACATTTATTTCAAGTGTCCTCATAAATTGTCCTTCTTGATTACTAACAGAGCCTGGTTTTGTGGTATTTGTCATGCTGGCCATTAATAATCCAGTTCTTCTTAATTTGGGAGAGCACTTGGTTATGTTTAAAACCTGGACACTATTTGGCATTTTTCCATTCTGTTTATTCATAAATATTTTGATCTACAGATCCCTTTAGACCCATGTGGAAAGGTTACACTTAATATTTTTATTTCCATTATCACACTTAGCTCTAACAGGCCAAAAGCACAAATGAAAAATTTTAAAAAAGTTAAACTGATTATCAGCTTTTAGGTTGTGGGGTGTTTGTCACTCTCTACAACTACTTGAGAGAAAGTTGTAACCAGATGAGGGTTGGTCTCTTCTCCCAGGTAACAAGTTACAGGACATGTGGAACCAGTCCCAAGTGGCTCCAGAGGGGGTTTAAATTCCATGTTTGGAAAATTTCTTCCCCAAAGTGGTGGTTAGGCATTGGAACAAGCTGCCCAGAAACGTATTCAAAAGTACTAAATCTTGATAGTTGGTGAAGTTCTCCACTTAAGTTCTTTTTGTTTTCACCCAGACTTACTCTGGGCATTATTTTCATTTTAATGGAGTGGTAACATGTGTTCCCATTTTTAGGATACTGTTACCTCCTGTAGTTTGGCCCCTCACTGATATTGCTTTCACAATAATTTCAGTCAGGTGAGGACAATTTACATTCCCCCAGCCTGGCTGGGAGCACTGCAGCTGCTGGGTTCTGCTGTGTCCAGCGTGGAGCTGCTCAGATTGGAAACACCTGCACCATGCAGTGGAAACCCCTCTACAGCCATGCATATCCCATTTCTTTAAAAGAATATAGAATAGGGTAAAAATATTGTGGGTTTTAACTTGTGAAAAACAACATATGCCTTAACTGGGATGCTGTTAGTTAGAAATTTTGACTTCAGACCTGCAGGGGTACTGATGAATATTTGGTATTTTATTTGGGATATAAACTGTAAAAGGATGAGCACCAGCTTGGGCACCAGTGCCTGAAGTGAGCAGTTTGTATCCAGAGCATGTAGGCGTCTGCAGGATCAGGAGTTCCATGCTGATTATTTTTTTCTTTAATTACATTCAGTGATAGAGGAGGCACAGAATCATGGAAGAATACCTTAAAAAATCATCTGTTCCAATCCCCTAGTACTACAACCCCTATGCACCTTTGGTACTCCTTAATATAGTGTATGAGGTTTTTTTGATGCCTGGATACCTTTGTGTGTTTTTTTTTTCTTAAACATCTATTTGCTTTTCCAGCTTCCCCAGCCCAGTTACAGCCCTGCACTTGACACTTGTGTCTCCAGGACACAAGTGGGGTGTGTTGTCCCTGTAGCCAGGCTGTGGCTTCCAGGCAGTTCTGGCTGCTCCTTCCTTCTTCCCAGGGCTGAACCTGCCTTGTCCACATCTCCCAGCTCCATCAGCAGAGGACAAGGGTCCAGATCTTGTGTTCTGATGCAAATGAGCACAAAGCCAGTTACATCCTGGGGAATTCAGCAGGGGACAGTGAAAAGGGGGATGATCAGATGGAAAGTTTTGGGAATGTTGGATCCAGTGTGCTGCTTGATTTTCCAGTGGATGTGGAAGCAAATACTCATTCACTTGGGTCAGAGTCTCTGCTTTTCTCTGCCTATTCCCATCTTTTCCTCACAGTTTTCCAGACTGCTTCAATTCTTCTCACCTTTCCTTCACTTCTTGTTCTTCAGACTCATTGACTACATCATCCTACTACTCACAGTGTAAGACAGCTTCTGTTCACATTCTCCTTATCTCACAAAGAGCTGAGAAAGGATTTGCTATTACAATGGAATCAAGATTTTGTTCTGTTATGATTTATAATATTTTATTATGACCCTTGCTTTGCACTCTGCACTGATAGGAAACTTCAGAAAGTGGAATTGAGTCTTGTGGGAACACAATGAGATTCTCTTCTTTAAGGGAATTTAATACCATGGTGGAAAGTCAGATTCTCTCTTTATCTCCTTTAGATCCTCTTTGATAGGCAGTATTTGGCTTCAGCAGACACTAGCAGTTGCCACCTGTGGTATTTCTCACTTTCTTAGGAGGTTGGAGGAGGGAAAAAGTCAGATCTGATCTGAGCTCAGTACCTTGAAACAGATGAAGCATTGTGGACCTGCAAGTGTTATGAAATCATTCCTATCAAGTCTAAGGAAATCATTCACTGATCTTTCTGAAGTCCCCAAATATGATACTCTACCAAAATACAAAGTCCTAGATGAAATTAAAATTCCATCTTTAGAATGCAGTTTGAATAGGATGCAGTTAACATGCAATGGAGCTACATATTAAAGAGCAAGGAGAATTATTTTGAGTAGCTGCTTATTGATTGTGCATCCATTACCTTGATTTAAAAATACACAATGATAAGGTTAACTGTGCAATTTAGTGAAGTTCTTTAAAAGCAGAGGAAGCCTCTATGTTCCACCAGTGACATGTGTGATTAATCAGCACCTAAAGCCTTAAATCCATGCCAAGTCTAAGAGCAGCATTGGAACAACCAGCAGTAGCAGCATAAATTGGGGTAAACCAGAACCCAGGATGATTTCACAACTAATCCTGACAGCTGAAGGTCTCATGTAAAAATTAAGGTTCTTTGGAGTGTTCTTTACAGCCCTGGGGAAGCCTGCATAGCAGTGGGCAGGACTGCTGTGCCTGTTCCTTCAAGCTTGGTGTCTTTTGCCCAGTTTCATCCAGGTTGAACCTCTTGTACCTATTACATTCTCTTTTTTGGGTACTTGTCCCCCAGTCTTTTGCTGTCAGGCTGCACCTGCACACCATTGGTCTCATATTTGTTACTCCACACTACCTCTGAGGATCTGTGCCTTTTGCTTCCTTTCCAAAAGGCATCATTTACCCTCACATATCACAGTACCTTTATCTCCCACCTGCTTCTATAATTTTACTGGCCTTGCTCTGCCCCCCAGTTCCAGGTGCTTGCTCTTGCCACCTTTCTGAGTTGCTTCAGGGCTTTGAAATTGCAGCTTCTGGTTTCCCTTCTTTTCTGCAACTTCTTTTTCAACGCCCTCCATCAGACAGATCAAAACAGACTGATGTTGCTTAGCCAAATGATGCTTTTCTACCTGCAGACAGCAGAAAAAAAGAACCAAAATAGTGTATTTTGCCATGTTGAGTGTGGCTTTGGGGTACCAGGCATTCACCAGTCCCTTAATACACAAAGGTGAGACTGTTGTTTACACTATAATTTCTGGAAATTTTAACATGGGACAAAAACAAATGAGAGTTTATATTATTTTATTAAACAGTGTACATCACCATTTTCTGCAGGTGTGGCCATTCAGTTCTCTAAGGTTACTTTATCAGAGCTACATTGATTTAGAGAGTGAAACACACTTTATTACCCATCTTCTCTCCTTCCCTGCATACTCCAATCTACTGAAAAGGTGTTTTGCTAAAGGATTAGTAACTTCCCCACAGGACTTCCAAGGGTTTCATCAAATCCAATAGGAAAAAAAACCCCTTGAGTATGTACATCCAAGCTCTCACAGACATTACCATTTTCAAAGAAAGACTAGCAGGGATTTGAATATAGTGTACAAAAAGCTGACTTACTCTCTGGCACAAAACATTATTATTGTATAGTCTCAAGCCAGTGTGAAATCAATATGAAATTATGTGCTTTAATGATTTATTTCAGTTGTCTTACTTGGAAATCCAAGCTGGATTCAATTGTTTTATGTGTATGTTAGAACTTAGGACATCTTGGAGATAAAAGAAAAGCATTTCTTACCAGAGAGATGAGATAATGTCACACCTTCTGCAAGTGATTTATTGCAGTTATTTGTTAAGAATAAAAACCAGCTTTTATATTCTGTGTACGTTGTTTCCTCAGATTAGAGTTTGCCTAAAAGTCTGTGTGAGTGGGTAGAGGGAGTTGTTGATAATGCTGCTCTTATTGAGTTCTCTCAGTTTCCCTGAGAGATTGTGATGATTATTGTTTCAGGCACATACATATTTCACTTTGAGATAGGTTATTTGAAAATGTGCAAAAGCTTTAATCCCGGTTTTTTTCTTGTTTACACAGAAGGTGAAAGAGCTTTACCATCCATACCAAAGTAAGTTTTGTGCTTTCTTTTCTCATAAATTAAAAAAAATGTTTTGAAAAATAGTGATGCTTTCAGAACTTCTTTATAACAATAATTTTTATTGTTCTTTTGGATTTCAGGACAAATAGCAGGTAGGGCATAAAAAACTCACAGCAGTATTAAACTACAAAGATACCAGAAAGAAAATCAGAGAACAAAAGTGCATAATGCATCCATCATATTTGACAATAACAAAACCAGGATGTTTTGGGAAAGACTTGACTGGGGTTCAGGCTGTTCCTTTTGAATCCATCAGTAAATTTAATTATAGGAGTGATGCTAAACAGTTTGCACTGTTTATTTATAAATAACTACATTTAAATGCGATTGGTTTTGTATGCTTGACATGTAAATTAATTCAAAACAGTACAGCATAAGTCTTTTTACAGACAGAAACTCAATTCATACTCCATTTCCCACAGATCACACAGAAAGTATAAGCACAGTCAACTTACACACATCTTACAAGTGTGCACAGTTTAAGTTTTGTGGTTTCCTCCAAACTGCCCAGGTTTCTGTGACTGGTTGTGCTGATGAAAAGCCACTCTCACTCCCCCAGGCAGGATGAAGTGGTAGATTCCTCTCTGCCTTCTCCTCCCTGCTCATCCTGGCTGGGGAGGTGGCTCAGCCCTGCTCATTACAGTAGGTGCCTGTTGGGATGAATTCCCAGTGTCCGTGGAGAATGTCCAGCATTCAGCACTTCCAACTTCTCTTTTCCAGGCTGGCCAACAATGAGAAGCAAGGAGTGAGGTCTCACACAGTCTCTGTGTCAGGTAAGGCTCATCCAAAGGCAGCAGCTGAGTTTATTTCTGGAGCTGGCAGAGGTGCAGGCAGCTTTTCCACTCCCTGCTGCTCCGGGGCTGCTGACTGCCCCAAGCTGGAGCTGTGCTGCCTTCCTAGAGAAGTTTCTAAAGGGAAACTTTCCTGCAACAGCCACGTCTGTGCAGTTACTTCAAAGCCAGAATTTCCACTTCACTTTGTGATGAAGTAGAATGTCGTTGGCTAGAACTGAAATTACCTGAGTGTGTGCTAATTGTGGGGGAGCAGCTTTGAAAAGGGAAAATAGGCAATTAATTATTAATCATTGCTTTACAGAAAGGAGAAAGGTAATAGCTGTTTTTCTATAGCTGTTTAGATAAAAGCATTTAATTTTTGCTATTGAAAATGACAAGTTAATTGACGGATGGGTATGTGAGGTAATATATGTTGTTTCTGTTCTTTTTAGGCTTCTAAGAATTCTCTAAGTTAACGTGGAGTTTTTATGCTTGAGAGAGAATATGTTCCTTTTACAGAATCTTAAATAATTTTGAAGGATTGATTCTTAGTAGTGTCTCAGTAGAAAATGTATTTCTAAATCAGTATACACAACATTTATTAAGGGGATTTTAATGCAAAAATGTATTTATATTATGATCTGTTTCAATAGGTTTCTGGTATTCACAAACTTGAAGAACCAATACTGGGACTCAGTGGATTTCCCTCCCCTTAAAGGGAGGCTTCAGCCCCACTTTAACATTTATGTGAGCTCTTAGTGGCAAATACTCAAAACCCCAACATATTTCATACACTAAGGAGGAAATATACGTAGATAATTAATTCATTTCCTACTTCTCAGATTCCTTTCCCCACCCTTACCCACTTCTAAAAGATATTTGAGATTCACTACTTGGCATAGGAAACCCAAATAGACGCTGCAAGAAAAGAGGTGAGAGGATCGGAGTTAAAATGAGGATAAAGCTGCAGTGGGGTAATGGAGCTTCACCAGTTACTGTGGCTTCTCAGAGTCAAATAGCAGAGTCAAAGAGCTCTTCTTCCTTCAGTGCCTGGCAAGCAAGCATGCTAGATCAGGTAGATAAGCATGAAGCATGGTCAGCATGTTCTCTTTTGATTCTTACCTCTGTGGCTTATTTTAGCTGTTAAAAAAGTTGAAATTTCTGAAGTGATTAGCAATGTGATTTTTAAATTATTTCACTCACCCTCAAAAAGGCTAATCTTCAGGACAAAAAAGGCTGTCTGCAGCCTCAAATTTTCACTCCTTCAGTTTTTCTGAGCATGCCAATAATACTTTTAATAATAAAAACAATACTAAATGCTTACTTCATGATCTTTTCTTGCTGTCAGTCTGATTTTGTAAATTTGGGTATCTTCTGTTGAAGTTCTTAGGTGTTTCAGAGCACAACCCCTTCTTTTTTGAAGTAGCATTTTGAAATTAGTGTAGGAAGTGAGTTGTACTACCCCCAGCTCTGGCACTGAGGGCATCACATGAAGGGGGATGAGGGGGAATGAGAGCAGTGCTGGAGGTGAGCTGGTTGTTCAGGTGAATGTCAGGGACACTGCAAAGCAGTAAAATTAAACCAGCAAATATCATTCTCATTCTTGCCAATACAAAAAAAAATAGATATTATTCTTGTATTGTAGGAATGTTTTATATCTTTCTACAATAAAATTATTGTGCTTGATGCTTGTTTTTCATACCGTGTTACAAACCACTAGAAATGCTGACATAATGCTGGAATGGTTTAAGCCATTGCATTTAATATTCAGTCTCAAGGGTTTGTTCTTCTTGTAACATTATGACACAGAACACATAATACTTTTTTGTTGTTGTTGTTTTTTTCCCCCCAAAGTTAGGTGAAATGCACTGAGTATGGCATCATATTAAATTTAAACCATAGACAGATTGCTGAGGTGAGCCCACATGACAGGGGTTATTCTCAGGAGCTGCTCTCTGTAAGAATCTCTTGAATCCCCCAAGGAATCAGTTTGCTGTAAATGAAGTGGTGCTTGATGTGGATGTGGAGAAGTGTCACTGCTGTTGTCAGGTGGAACTCATCCATCCCTGGGACAAGGGAGGCACCAGCCCAGCCCAGCCCCAGCTCAGCAGGGCCTGGCAGCTGTGGGGGTGCTGCTGTGGGGTGCAGAACAGGAACTTTTCTCTGCTGACATTGCAGTGGCTCAGAGCCAGAGGTTTCAGAGAAGATGAGCTTTTGTAGCTCAGTGACATCTGTAGCTGCTCCACACCTTTGATGGTTTGAATTGTAAATGAACTCTGCTGTTTGATTTCACTGACACTGCTCTCCTTTGTTTAGACCTCTCTAAATACTAAATATAAATAACAAAAATCTGAAACAGAGATTCAGCAAAAAAAATAAGAAGTCAGATACATTTATATTATTAACACACTTAGTTTGAAAGGGGTGTTTCACAGTGAGTTCCCCACCAAAACTGTGATAAACCAGCAATATGCAAACCCAGTGTGAAACATGATTTGGTGGTTTGAAAGTTCATGTATTTGTCTGAAGCTTTTCAGGTTTAAAGAGGAACCTATTAAAAGAAAGACAGCTTGTCTTTTTTAAGTGCTTACTAACATACCTTGGAATCTTTCTGGTCTAGTGATTTCTGGTCTTTTCCAAGTGCTCCAATATTCCAAAGCACACAAAGACAGAAGGTTTGTAAATCCTCTTGATTTTTTTTTTTCTCCCTCTAAATAAAGGTCTTTTCAAACTAGTGAGGGATGAAGTTGCTTTTAGGAATCCAAAGCAGCAAATTGCTGGTCTGGGAGTCTGTGTGTCTCTGAACCAGGTTTCACCAGACACCTCTTGCTGCTTCTCTTTCTTCTGTCTTGATTCCTCAAATTCTCTGTTCCTTGCAGTGGACAGTGTCTTTGTGTGTAACTAAGATGCCTGGCAGATTGCCCTCCTTTTAAAAAGTAGAGTGATTTTATGCCTCAACACATTTGTGTGTGTATAAGATTATAAATTACTAAATTTAAGCTAAACCAAGTAAATAAGCTAATTAATAAGTAAGCTAAACCAAATTAGTTGGATTTTAGATTTCTTTGGTAGTCATCTGATGTTTTGGCTGAAATTGCTGTGATTCACCCGAAAAAACGAGTGTTTTAGCTAATAGGGAATTGCAGCTTTTACCTCCTTCTCACTCTGCATCTGCATTAAAAGAGTTCTTTGTACTTAGCCAAGGGTGTACACTCAGGAAATGGTAAGACTAAACTATTTGCTGTGTGCAAATAGTATATCAAATGTGTAAGAAGCAGCACACCATTTAACTCTAATTTTATGGAGTGTATTTCCACTGTTTGGCTTGAGACACCTTATTAAAATGCTCTGCTCTAGTCTAAAGGAACTTACTTTGGCTAGCACTTTGTTTTTAAATAGCAAACATTAGCCTTGGTAAGGTGATCTTGTATTTCCAGATACACATATTTCCAAAAATAATAACTTTTCTGGTCCATTCTGTTTTACAAAAAGGTTTTCATAAAGTAAGTCAGTACAGCAGTAGCTGCCTGCTCCCTTTTTACATAAATTCCTTCTGACACAGTTCTTTGGTTTCTTCTTGCTTATGTAAATATTACTAGGAAGAATGAATATGCTTTTGCATCACTTGGCTAATCACTGTGCCTCCTTTGCCCTGGAGAATTCATTATTTTTTTTAATTCTAGCTCAAATGCTGCTTTCCATGCAGTGCCACAGAATAAGTCATTTCAGGCCCGTGTGTTTCAGTGAGCACTGGACAGGCAGAGGATTGAACAAGTCTTGGCAGGTTCTTGGCATTGCTGAGTTAATGGTTGGATTAGATGATCTTAAGGGTCTTTTTCAACCTAAAGGCTCCTGTGATTCCAAGCAGTCCCTCCTGGCATTTGGATATTCAGGTACTGTTGTAAAGTGATGTTTTTGTGGGGAGGGAGCTGTGAGTGGGAAGATGACAGGAAGGGAGAGATGAGCTGCAGTAGCCAGCACAAGGAATGTGTCTGAAGGGGATTTTAGGATGTCCCACAGGGTTGGTTTTGCTTAAAGGAGGTGTTGGTTCTGCAGCTTTAGTATGAGCTTATTTGGTGAAGGCAGTTAAAAGTTCTCTGAAAATACACTCCCTGTTTCAGCTGATAGAGCAAAGTGTTGAAGGCACCTGAGTAGCAAACCCTAGGACACAAACCTTTAAGAAGGAAATAAATATATTAAAGAGAAACTGGTTTGTTATCCTGTTCCCCAGCTGGTGCAGCTGCTGTCAGCAACACAAGCAGCATTTTAAACTCCAAAAGGTGCAACCCTAAGTGCATCATGAAATGATGGCAGGAGTTTCTAATAATTCTGGTTGTGCCGCTGCCTCTCTATCCCATGGTTTAGATATATTCAGTAACATGCTCCATGGGGGATTTGATACTTGGAGCAAATATCTATATAGGAGCTGAAAGATTTTAGGATCCTGAAAGGGGCTTCTCAGCAACTTTCCAGGTTCTGCTTTAAAATCACAAATTTATAACATAACATTGTTAGACTTTAATCACTGTGATTAACTCCTGATCATGGCAGTGAAATGGGAGTTCTTCTCTAAGGTTCTTCTTAGGAGCAGATCCTATTTGAGGGAGCTGCCAGTTTAGTCATGGCATTCAGCTGAAATTTCAGTTTGAATTTAAAAAATCCTGTTTTGAAGGCGGTAAGCCTGATTTAAGTAAGATTTTATCATGAAGGAAGAAAAACTCTGTGGTATAGTTTGTGAGTAAAAGAGACTTTCAGGAGGTTTCCTATAGAGCAGAAGCCAAATATGAAAACACAACAAACAGGAGAGGGGGGAAAAAAAAACCCTGATGTCAGTGTTACACCACTTCAGAGTGCTCTAAATGAAGGAGATGTTGGCTTGTGAAAGAACCTGTGTGCTCTGGGTTGAGGCTGATCACCAGCAAAGCTGTGAGCAGTATGGAAAAACAAATTCAATTTTATTGGATCACTTCTGCTTGCAGAGCACAGTGCAGGCTCTGTGTCATGATTCCTGTGTTCCACATGAAGGTCTGCCCTGTGCCCAGGTCTGAAAGAGTTTCTTGTGCAGAACTTGTATTTCTTAGCTCCTTTTGAGTTAGTTGGTGGGGAAAAAGGTGGCCTTTGCTTCAAGTTGAAAAATTATTGGCAGTTTTTTAATGTCCATTTTGTCAAGACACTCCAAGTAGACAAAGCTGAGAAGTGTAAGCAAATTTTTAGATGAAAAATTTTATCTTGAGCACTTAGGACTGTGTTACAGCTCAGCTTTTTTGTACTCCACAGATCACTTCTGAAAAGAAAGAATGAGAGTCTTGCGATAAATGACATAGTTATAAATTCAAATTAAGTAATTATTAAGTAAATTGAGGAATATAAAGACTCTGTTAGAGCTGTAGCTCTGCCATATGGTCACAGCACTGGGAGACATTCAAGCTTAAAGTTTACTGCAGATTTAATTTTACAAACCTTGAGCAGGTCATTAATCTCCAGGTTCATGGAGGAGGGAGTTGCTTCTTAACCAGCTTTTTCACTGATTAATAAGATAATATAGTTGAAAATACCCTTAATTCTAATAAATTGCAGTGTTTCAGATTCCCATCACAGTTGAATAGACTGGTGCTGTTATCTTTTCCTGTTTTAGCCTGACTGACTAAAAGGCTTCTTTTCATGCATAAAAAGACCAGAATGATTTGTGGTGACAGTCTAAAGAGATTTCTTCCATATCAGTGTCCAGGAAGTTCCTGCATTGATTCCATCAGTCTGTGGTGCTGGTTAAGGAGTTTTTACTCTCCTGTGCTCCTCCTTTTTGAGCCTCTCATTGGATTTGAGCAGAGACTTCTGCTGTGCAAATAGTAACAGTGTGGTGTGACTGGAGAAATACTCCATGCAGGTTTGGGGGTTTGTTGTTTATGTAGAAACATATTTGATGTGCCAACCTCATAGTGTTCGTTTGAATTCAAAAGCTCAAACATCAATTTATTCTTTCTACAGGTTTTTGTTTCAGGATTTTTCCTCAGACTGGTTCAAGAATGTACAACGAAATAGAATGGGATATTATCAGGGTCAGCCTTCCAGTATTTGATCTCTGCCCATACAAGGAGCTCCAGTAGTAACTGGCCTGTAAAAAAAGGGCAGTAAACCCTGGTCTCTTTATTTCTAACATAGTTATTGCTTGCAAGTTTTTTTTCCCTTATTTTTTCATTTTTAATTTTTTTTCACAATAATTTTAGTGAATACTGCGCAGAGGAACTAAATAAATAAAGAAGTCCCATGCAGTTTTCAGCAGCATTCTTGAGCACCAGTGATATCCTGGCTGGAAGCTGCTGTGGAGTGCTGGAAATCCTTCTATTTATTTTGTTATGGTATTCTCTAGACTCCTGGGAAAGTGTTAGAACTTCTATTTTTTTAAATTTAAAACCAATTCATTAGAATCAAGTTCCTTTTGTAGCTAAACTTGCAGATGTGGTAAGTTTAAGACCAAGCATGTTCCATTCAGTGTGGCAGAACAGTCAAACAAACTTCAGACAGCAAATCATAAAGGCAGAGTTTGAAATGCAAGGGCAGAGTTGGGCCATCACAGGGCACCAGGACATGCACGTGAATTAAAAACACTTCCACCTTTGCAATGTGTCCTTCATTTGAAATAGGTTTGGTTGGGTTTCAGCAGCTTGTGACTCACCTGTCAGTGTGAGGGTGAGCAGCATTTCAGCACTTCAGGCTTCAGTGAGCTCTGTAGCCTGAGCAGGCAGGTCAGGAGTTGAAGCATCTCTTCCCTTTTAATGGCTTGCATTGCCTACAGTGACTCTATACCCGTTCTTCTGTTTCAGCACAGAGTGTTGGGTTCCCTCATTCTCGTGTCAACACCTTTTCAGTAGTTGCTTAAACCAGCTGCAGTATTTTTTCCTTTTCTTTCATAGTGTGTTTGAAGCTTTTCATGAGTGTTACCTGAGGTTTGTGCTAGAATGACAGGGCTGAAAATTGTCTGTCATGTGATGTCAGGAAGAGAAGTCCCTTAGGAGTATCAAGGGGGAGAACTCAGAGTGTTCCCCTTTAAATTGTCTTAAACCAAGACAAATGGAAATACTCATACACTGACTTAGTCAAGAATTTCCCCCTTTTCCTTGCATCTCTTTTAGTTTTTAGCATTGAATCTGATTAATGTTCTGTCTTTCTCTCTGATATGTGAATTTTCCCACTAGATTAATTATTCCAGTTTGCTCAGTCACGCAGCAGTTTTTATGATGATAGTTTTTGTTGGTTGTAGAAGTTGCTTTTATTAAAATGTAATTTTCCTTTTCTACCATTCCTGCACTCCCACCACTCACTGGTTCACTGTCCCTGTAGCTGCTGCTTCTCTTCTAACGCTGCATCCCCTGCCTGTGTAACATCCAGGTGGCTGGACCTCACTCCTGAGTTTTGGCTGTGAAAAGCTACCATCCCCAGGATGCAGGTTTTTTATTTAATTGGCTTTTTAAAGCACTTCTCTTATTTCCTTGGGGAGAGGAAAAGGGGGAAAGCAGAAAGGAGCAAACAAGTAACAAGAGAAATAAAAGGAGCAGATATCCTCAGGTGCTGTGTGTCATCATCTTGAGTCCTTCTTTCTCACCTCGTGTGGCTTCTTTCTATTGTTCCCTACTCCAGAATGTCCCTCATTGTGATAAACACTTTGCTAAAACCTGCAGTGGGGTGACTGGGAAAGGAGATAGTGAGGGTGCCATGGGCTGTTCACCCAGAGGTCCTTGCAGAGCTGGAATGTCCATTGGCAAGGCAGGTCTGCACTGGGAATAAGATTCTGGTGGCAGATTGGAGATCATAAAATCTGTCAATGATGTATTTCAGGAGACAAGGAAACAATGTTTTCCCTTGTTCTGTGTAACCCTGCTGTGTGAAATAGTTCTGTGTTGTTTTAAGGGTTCAGAGAGTCAATACATACATGCTTAAGTCTGGTGACTGCCACTTTAGCTGGAATATAGCTGTCACAAGAGTCTGACAGAACTTAGATGGCACACTTGGAAAAGCAGGTTTCACTTCTGGGATAAATGTTCTTTCTGTTGTTAATCAATGGTGTACATAGCTGGCATAATCTGACTTTTTAATGGGTTCTAGTCTTATTTCTAAAAACTGAAATATTAATTACTGTAGAAAGGAATTTGAAGGAAAGTACCAGAAATGCTTTAGAGTTTCAGTGACGTTGGTATTTTCGTTTGGGTATGCAGAATTTTAATGTAAACCTTTACTTTTATGTTCGTTCGTTGTAGATGTTCTCTTCAGTCTCTTTTCTTTTATTTCCAAATAATTTGTTTCTTTTTTTTTTCTCTTTCCTTTTCTTGCCTCTTTGTAAAGGAGTCAATCACTGTCAGCATAAAGTAAAGAAAGCTAGACGCTTTCTGCCTTTCGTCTTCTGTGCCCATGAGTCGCCGCCCAAGGGTACTGCTCTGCTCTTTGTCTAGGCTGCCTTATTAACCCAAAAGCTGAATACTAACTCAGTTACTGTTTGTAAACTACTTTAGCCTCAGGTAAACAGAGTTCCAAGAATAATTTCATTATGTTTTCCTGCTGTTGAATTGGATTTTCGTGCAGCATCACCAGCTTGCTGGTTCCCGTTTTTATGGGGAATGTGTTTTCTAGCATCATATGCTACAATGACAAACAAATTATCTTATTTATACAGTCATGCAGCCCTTGTCTGCCACCTTTTTTTTGTAAATATATTTTGACTTCATTCTTGGACCCCTGACACAGCATGCTTATAGATGAAACAGAATAGCAACAATAAGCATCAGCTGAGATGACTTTGAATTAAACACGGACTACAGCGATGCTTTTGGCTGCGTACTGGTCCAGCACTGATCTAGACCAGTTTGGCTTTATTAGGGGTAAGAAGAATTTCCTGTTATCTATAAAAACTGTCTAAAATATTTGCCTTAGCTTGTGCTGTGGGGTTTGGTGCAGTAGGGCTGCTGCAGTACACGTGGAATCTGGTGTTTGTTTGAAATCTTCCCCGTAGAGTTGCTCTTTTTGCCACTCGTTCAAATTTCAGCCTTGTACAAGTGCACAGTGCTCTGTGTCATTAAAACTTGGATGGCTCCATTTCTCACTCATGTCTTGGTGATAGCTCAGGAGTGCATTTCTTCTGGAAGGGTCAACACCAACTCTGCTTATCCAAAATGCTCAGTGTATGTGCAGAGTCAAGTTGAGCCGACTCATCTGGCTGTAGGAGAACTGCTTTAAACTATTGAATAAACCCAGAAATTGACTATTTTAACAATGCATTGAAAGAACTAGTTCCAGTTCCAAATTTAATTTTTGTGTACCTTTGTGTTTGAAAGTCATTAACTCTGTTTCATCATAAAAGCTTCTTAGAGCATATCTCTGTCCCTTGGGTTTTAGGTGAGAAGTCTTAAATTCTGCTGCTTTTCTGGTTTCTCTTGAGTCAGGTATATAAGATAACTACAGTCTGAATACTTTTGGATTACTCATGAATTTAATAGTATATTTTCCCCTCCCCCTTCTCTGTCCCCTCTCTCTCTCCCTCTTTTTTCTCTCTCCTTGCATGCCACCTGGATCTGCAGATGAAATTAGTGGGGACGGTAATATGTTTTCTAGTTTGTGTGTTACTAACGTGCAATATGCAGCTCTTATCTCCATATACCACTTAATGCACATTTCAGTAATACATTTTATACAGCTTTTAGTGTTAAAAAGTGGTCTGCTTTGGGTATTAGCTGATAAATATGGTACTTTACAGGCTGTGCAACTAATGCTTTCTGCTAAACTGGAATTGGAAAAGGAAAAATTCCATTTTGAACACACAGGGATGTGGTGGTGCATGTGTTTGCAATGAGGCTTGTGGCATGATGCAGAGATGGTTTAGAGGTTTGCAAGTGTCCAGTTTGATTGAAATGGCTACATCATCATTAATTTGGTCAGTGGGTGAGATCAGTGGATGTAACACCTGAGAAATGAGTCTACTGAATACTGCTTTAAAGGCATCAAAGTGCTCCTTGCAATAAAAGAAGCTGTACAAGATTGATTAATGCACATTGAATACATGAATATTAACCAGGTTTCAGCTATTCAAACTAATAATTTTAAAGACAGATTTTAATGTTTGGGGTTTCCTTTTAAAGACTTTGAAACTAACTACAAAATATTTAACTTCTGCGGCCTTTTAAAGTCTTTTCTTCTGAACAGAAGTGGGAGTTTCGTTTTTTAAAAGAGATTTTTGACTATTTTTCTAAAGCATTGCATCTGATGTTGGGAAAGAATCAAACTGCTGCTACTGATAGTGTGTGTACCTTTATTCTTCTAAGTAGGAGGTACTAAAAGGACATAAAAGCAATATGCAAACAAGAGTGATAAGAGGAAATAGAGATAATGTCTTGCAACCTTCCTTTCAGTAAAATGTGAAGGAGGGTGTATTAACTTTTCATCTCCTTTCCTTCAGATACAAGCTAAAGATAATACCACACAATTTTCTTCCTTTTCTTAAACATCAAATGGACATTTTTTTCTGTCATAAATTAAAAAATTATATTTCAGATACTACCCCTACATAACTCTTTCTTGGAACTTACCCTCTTTTATAAATTAACAAGCTCTAATAAATGGGAAAAAATATGAAAAAGGGAAGTTCAAACCTGTACCTAAGGTCATAGATTAGCTATTATGGATTTAATACCCTGGGATGGTTCTCCCTACATTTAATAAATGCATTCAGATTTAGTAAAGCTCAGATTGGCTCATTCATGCATGTGAACCACTACCTTTTCCTGAAAGCAGCTTGTTAATTTTGCCATCTCCAAGAATCATAGCAAGTGATGATGCTGGGTTTAAAAAGTGCAGGAGGGCAGCATGCTGAGCCTTCTTGTTAAATCTGAGTTTTTCTAGACTTCCCAAGGACACGTGGAATTGCTGAATGCATTCAGCTCTTGAGAGTGCTGTAACACATCCTCCTTTGTGGGGCAGCCTGGAGAGCCTGCCCAGCTCAGGTTGCTTTAGGCTCTGTAGGTTCTGGAATGTCTCTTAGCAGACACAGTCCTGGGTGATTTGGTATCAATTTGTGATTAATACTGGGCCCAAGCCCCTCTGTGAGGAAGACAATTCTCTCTGTTCCAGACCACTTTGAGCCCACAGTGTTGATGCCTGCACTGAATTTTCCTCTAATTCCCAGAAACAATGCCAGATATACATAGGAATTATTTTTATTATATTCCTCTCCAAAGTGTTAAATGTGGAACAAGAAATATTTGAGTAGTTAATTGTGTACATTTAATTTATTTGGATTGATTATGAAAACTTCTGATTTCATGATGGTTTTGGGCAATGTATCAAAAGCATGTAAAGTGCTCTGTGCTGTTCTGAGAATGCTTTTAGTATGAATTAACTCATTTATTTAAAGTACAGAGATGAACAAGCCCTGCCATTGATCACATTTTTACAGCACTATTCTGTAACCTAGTGTGAAAAGTTTGGGGTCTTTTAAGTGGCACCAGTTTGGTTTCCAGACATCAAAAAATTTTATTGGGTATGTTTCCAGTATTTTTCATGCAGTCCATTTTCTAACATAAAGAACTTTCTGACAGCTTCAACAAAATCCTATCACAATATTGGAGGGAAACAGAGTGATTTGTCTCCATCATGTTGGGGATGTTTTTTTTAAAGCTTTTTTAAAAATGAAAATGAGGGTTATTTTTACAAAAACATTAGTTTATAATGTAGGGAAGAAAATAAGATACCAGGAAAGAGATAAGTGCTTCTGGAGTATTCTGCCTGTTCAGAATTGTGCACTGTCTTTATAATTTATTGCATTTTCATTAGGTGGCTGTGTTTTGCTATGTCCCACATAGAAATTGCCTAGCAAAATTTAAAATTACATGGAATTTCCCCATTCAGCTTTTATCTGGCATATTCCTACAGGACTTCAAAAGAAAAAACAGCTTCAATTTTATTTTAAATAGTAAGAAACTAGGGTTATAAAATTACACTTATTCCCTGAAGTGTGTTGAGCTTCAAAGACTATAGGCTACGTGTAGTTTCCTAATTGTTGAATATTCAGTTTGCCTGAAAACTGAGCCTCTTGCTTGTCTGGGTGTGTAATATTGATGAGCTGTGCTCTGGTTTCAGGGCTGGGTTCAGCTGAGGGACCATCCCATCCTTCTTCCCACTCACTGGGGCTTTGTCCCAGTCCAAGCCATGGTTCTGGAAATGGTGCCAGGGAGCTGTAGGGATGTATCCATGTGCTCCAGGGCAGATGGGGGAAAAGAGGGAGGAAATCCAATGTGTTATCACCTGAAATCAACCCCAAAAACTGCACAACGGGTTTGGAAATTACTCAGTTTTGAGAACCTCTCTTTGTATTTAAAGTTGGTGAGTAGAATTTGGCAGCCTTGAAGTAAGAAATGAGCCCACTGTTATGGACTGGTTTAAAACCCCTGGAGGAGTTGATCTGACCTTTAGGAAATGACCTCCACACACTGGAAGTTCTTTAGGGCAAGGAAAACACCTTCTGATATGGCTTGACACCATTTAAACAATTTTGAGAACAGATGATGTAAAAGTTGCATTTTTTTGAACAGAGGAAGAAGTGCACTGTCATTTTTCTGAAAATTTTGGGAAGTTTTTTCCAAAACCTGTCCATGAAATCTTGACAGCAAAACTAGTGGTGAATTTCCACTAAACAAGGAAGACTGTAAGAAAAATGGGGAAGAGAGTGTGGCTTAAAAAAGTCTTTGTGCTCTAGAAGATTCTGTGGTAAATAACTCAGCTGGCCACACTGACAGTAGGGGGAAGCTGCCTGGAATATCATTGGTGTCTTCTGCCTGTTTGACATAAAAAATAGCAAACTATTATTCACACTTTATTGAAGGTAAATAAATTCAACTCATTCATAATATTTTCTCTTTACTGCTTTGGAATTTGCTGTTAAAAAGATTTTAAATCAACAGTTTAGGTGGGTCCCAATTGCAAAACTTGAACTTTTTTGAATACAAACAAATCTTCCTTTTCTTCTTTGTTGAGTGCATCTATGTGATTTAATGCAGTTGGCACCAAGGTCATTATCATATCATGAATTATGCATGAGCAAGTTTTAGTTATGCTGTATTAAATGTGACATAGCAATGCTGAGCTTGGGGTTTGGGACATACCAGCCTTGGGACATTGGAGTTGTTGTTCTGGAGAATTGTTTTCATCTGCTTTTCCCGAAACTCTTCAATTCCTCCCTTTGCAGAGACTGATGACTATGCAGAGATTATAGATGAAGAAGACACTTACACAATGCCCTCAAGTAAGTGCCAGGGTTAACTTGGGAACTTTCCTATCTAAAAGCTTCCTTGGTTTAGCAGGGACTGAACTATTTCAGCCTTCTTTAATGAATGTGCAAAGAAAATGTTCTGCTTTCCTGCTATCTGTGATTTCACAGTGAAACTTTTTTTTTTGGTCTCAAAATGTGGATTTTTTTTTTTGCATTGTGATGCTGAACATTACACTTAAAGATTGGATAAGATCTCTGTGATGAGAGTAAACAACAAGCTCTCTGGATTGCTGTCTGACTGTGTCTCACCTTGCTCTGTGACAGATGTGGTGCTCTCCAGTTCCATGAGAAAGGAACACTCAACTGTACCACATGCAATTTTGTTAAAGATGAAAGACTCCAAGTACAAAAATAGAAATTCAAAGTTCTGCTGAGTCTTCATCTTTGAAATAAAAATAGTGGTGCTGTAGCCACCACAAGGATTTTGTGTTACAGCCTGTTTGGATTATGATATATTCCTAAACTGTCAAGGCCAGTTAATTGAACATGAAAGTCCAATATTCTGATTTTAAAAGCTTCATCTGGGAAATTCCAGTTGCATTTGGGCAACCAAGGATCTCTCTGGAAGCAGACAATCCATTGGTGCAGAATCCTGCCAAAAACACGAGGTTTGGTCAGTGTGAGAGGGGAGGATGGTGCTGAGCTGGGGCCACATTCTGCTGAAGGACCATGAACTTGTGTAGATTTCTGAGCTCACCATGGGGCAGAACGTTTCATGATCACTTCAGTGTTCACAGCATTGTTTCCACGGCTGTGGAAAACCTTTGAAAAGCAAGAATATATGTTTTACAAAACATATATATATATTTGAACATCAGTATTTGAAAAGCAAGAATATATGTTTTCCAGAAATAAACTGAACATTTTTAATGTCTTGCAGTTAAGTGACTATGTATTCCATTAATATAGTTTCAGGATCAAATGATATCCTTTACTTTTGTTAACAAATTAACATTTTATAATTTATTCCCCCCCCCCTTTTTATTTAAATTCACATGGAAGTAATTATCTGTGGGCCCAGCCCTGGATGTGCTGAACACTTGAATATGACTTCAATGCAAAACCCATGAGATGGGCTGTGGAGGGAATTCATTAAGTGCTTTGCTGGATTGAAGGGGACTCAAGTGTTCAGCTCCCAAAGGACTGAGTCAATAAAGATCACAAGAATGGGTCTGTGACTTCTGCTAATGTAAACTTTAAATTGCATCAGTATATTTCTTTTTTTTATGTTGAAAAATGTTTGTCCTGTTTTGATTTTAAGAAGCTCTATCTAAGTAAGCATTTGATTTTTCTCTTAATTGCACTGCAGAAAGCTATGGAATAGATGAAGGTAACAGGAGACCCTTTTCCCATCCCTGTATGCTTGCAGTTTGGAATGATGTGGAATTTTAAAGCTTACTATTCACTTTCATTTAATAAACATTATTTATTTATAGTTAAACCAGTTAGCTTTGGGATTTTAAAGAGGAAAATGCAGTACTTAAAATCAGAGATGAAAAAGGCATTTATCACCTTGTTAGCCAGCTCTACATGACATTACTTCTGTAGTGTTAATGATGTCAAAGTCAAGGTTATGAAGTTCTAAGCTGGTTGGTTCTAATTTTTTCTCCGAGTAATATAAGTAGAGGTGAAAACATATACTGTGCATGCTTTTCTGCTATTCCTGAAATATTTTTCCATGTCTGCTAGCAATTAAATTGCAAATGAAATCATTCAATTGCAATTGATTACATGTTTTGCTGAAGTGCTGAGCCATTTTTATCAGTAATATTCTCAGCCCGTTAAACTGTGACATTAACAAAATTGCATAAGGCCACCAAACATCTCAATTTTATTCAGTTACACACTGGCAGAGGTGCAGTGCACTCAAAATTTCAGTTTCATTCTGTCTTTATTTGCCATCCTCTTGTTCCTGTATTTTTTTTCTTGCAGTTACCTCTTTAAAAGTTCTCTGGGCTTCTTTGATGGTTCCAAAATCTAAAACTGCACATGGTGGAGTCCTCTTAAACAGCCAAAGGGATGTGTGCTGAGTTTAACATCATTGGTGTTGCCTTAAACTGTTTGTGTGCTTTGTCTTTCACCAACTGTAATTAAAAAGGATTTAATTATGTTTATTGCAGTGAAATAAGTGCATTATGATTAATTTAACAACCTCACAGTTCTTCTCCTGTTGCTTTGGTTCAAACTTTGGAGAGGTTTGAGAGGTCTCCACTGTGTGTGTGCAGCATCTCTATAGGTTGGTGTGCAGCAAATGTTAATCTTAGTTTTTCATATGTGAGACATTTGAGTGACTTACTTTGAGTTTTGTGTCTTGTGGATTATTTCCTTGCCCTTCAGCAGAAACTTAATATTTCAAGTGCATTATATTCTTGTAGCCAGAGATTATGAAATTCAAAGGGAGAGGATTGAGCTGGGGCGCTGCATTGGGGAAGGACAGTTTGGAGATGTGCACCAAGGAGTTTACATGAGCCCGGTAAGCCTCACTTCTCAAACAAAAATCAACAACACAACTTTGCTAGGAAAATTTAAAAAAAGAATATTCCTTAGAGGTCTTGGTCTGAGTCTTCCAGAACAAATTAAGAATCGATCCAGTGACAATCTCTCTGTCTCTCTCACAACAAAGCCTAATAAATTCCTAGGTTTTCCTGAAGTAAAATACAAAATACTTGGACACTGATCCAGCAAAATCCCAATGCACAAGAGTCACCTCAGTGAAACCAGGGAGGTTGGCAGGACTTGCGTAATTTAAGATGATGCTCATGAGTTTTTCTAGAAGGACTAAGATTTCAGTTTAAATAGGTAAAAAAAAATTATGTAAGATAGTAAGAGAAAGCTGCAAAAAAAGTGGTTAATTTCAACAAAATCCCCCAATAAAATAAATACTTCATATTAGAAGAAATTGTTGGAATTTTTGATTATACAAGAATTCTTGTGGACAATAATCTAGTTCTAACTTCAGAAATAGCTGGTTAGGGTCCTGGGCTTGGTGGCTTAAATAATCTTCAGTGCAATATTTAAGTAAGTAAGGATAGATGTTCTGTTTCAGGCAAGTTTGAAGTCAGTTCTGATACCCTTATTTAGAAAGCACATCTGATATTCTTCACATTGAGAGAGATTCTTATTTTTCATTTAATTCTGTCCAAGTTAACAGAAGTACCAAGGAGTAATGCTTCACTCACTTGGGGCATGCTGGATAAGTCTAGAGCTCTGTAAAACTAAAGACCCTTTTCTTATGGGCTGTTGTTTTGAAAATGTTAGCTGTCTTCATTCTTTTTTGAGCAGTGGAAAATGGATTTTTCTCATGCATTCTTTGTTGAGAGTTTTTAACAACCACCTGTGGATTTATTTTATTAATAAGAATGTACTTCATTTAAGACACTGGGATATGTGAAGGTGAAACAGAACAGTGATGTCATTAAATTTTCATGTTCTGGTCACAGAGTGTAACTTACACTCTGGGAAGAAATCTTAAAATCAATGTAATCTTAATTCTAATAATGGTAGTGTACTCTTTTATATGTTCAGCTTGAGTGCAAAAATATAGGGGATATTCCTTGCCTTTTGCTCTGCTAGCTCAAAGCTGAATCTCAAAAATTCCATTTGTCCCTGTTCATTGCACTTGTAAAGTCCTGATTCAGCATCCACCTCTCCAGTATTCCTGAAGGGTCACAGCCAGGCTCCAGTATAGGGTACTGAATGGAAAATGGGTTTATAGATACAGCATCCTATTGCTCAGCTGTAACAATCCCAGTAAGATTGTCTTTAAAGGATGGTTAACTGTGGAATTAATCCCAAAGGGTCATTTTAAAAACCATTTCCTGCTCAGTACAGAAAATGTGTCCAGTCTAATACATTCTCACTGGTTTGTCTCCTTATCCAAAACCAAAAGATCAACGAAACCCCAATATTAGGCCTTTTCCAACATTTATTTCCAACCAATTGCTGGTTGCAGGCACTGAGATTCTTCCCTTTGATGCTGCTGTTGGTTAAAGGATATTTCAAAAACTTGATGTTTAACACTGGGAGAGGGATGGGTCTGGCAGGCATCCAGAGGTCTCATCCCCAGGCTGATTACTCAATCCTGGTTTCATAAGGGAATAAAATCATGATTTACCATCAGCCTTTTCAGTTAGTTTATGGGCATTTGATGTTTGAGAAAATGATTAGATCAATATTTTCCTGCAAAGTCAACTTGAAAATCTCTTTTGTGAGCCAATTCAAAAATAAGATGCTTCATCCTGCAAAATATAATTACTATTCTAATTCTGGTCATTTTTGTCTGTAAATAGATTTAAAATAGACCAGGCATGAGCAGAGATGGAACATAATTCTGCATCTTCATTTCCTACTGGCCTTAAAAATTGGATGAAGATATTCATCAGTGCTGTAGCATTTTGAGGAAAGGTTCATGTGTAAATTGCCCATTTAACAATGGACATTTCCCAGTTTCCCACTTGGAAGGAGGATATACAAGTCCTTGAACAAACCCATTCCTAATATTAGAGCTTAGTTTTAAAACACTTCAGCTGCTCTCAGCCCATCAAGAATTTCTCGGTTTTGGGTGTTCAGAGGATGAGAAATCAGATGGGAAAGTCCACTTGATTTTAAATACAGGTGGTTCTGTTGAACCTGGTTTTAAAGCCTTGATCTGACATATGTAAAAATCTTTGTTTTATTTTCCTTTGTAGGCTGAGTTCAAAATTACAGCCAGTCTTTCCTCTGAAAGAGCCACAAAAAGTCCTTAATTTGGCTTTGTGGGTTGCTTGCTTGTATAAGCCAAGTGTGGTTTTTAGGCACATGTCTCTTTCTTTCCTCTATTTTTGCTAAACATTGTCAGGACTTTACCGTCCTCAATAACACAAAAAATTTACAGTACTACTCATTTAAGCTTACCATCTTTTGTCATCATTTTTCCACAATTTTACAAGTTTTAAAACTGATTAAATATTTCCAAGACATGTTAGGTGTAAATGCTGTATGCAAAGTGTCTTGATTATAATGGTATATTAACACTGAAGTTTTCCACATGTAATTTCTCAGCTAAAGGCATTTTATTTAATAGAAATTTTTTCCAACGTAGTTTTGCCAGAATTCTGAGGGCCAACTTTTGGTGGGCAGGTTTTGGTGGTTTGTATTTCAGCTATTTCTCAATAATGTTTTTCAGGAAAATCCAGCTATGGCTGTTGCAATCAAAACGTGTAAAAACTGCACTTCAGACAGTGTTAGAGAAAAATTCTTACAAGAAGCCTGTGAGTATTAAGCAACTTATTTTGGGATCATTTCTGTAACTTCTCCTTGCAAAGACTGTGGCCACCTGTGCCATAAAATTCTTACACTGCTGTAAATACTTTATTAATACATAGCCTGATGTTTTCCTCTCCTACAACCTGTGCCAGGGGACTGCTCTACATCCTTGCATGGCCCAATGTGTGATTGGATGTGGGTTCTTGGATTTTCCAAATTGAGTGGTTGTGTCTGACTCCCGCAGGGCTTTAGAATCAGTTTTGGAACATTAGATCTGATCTTCCATTTCCTTCTTTTTCCTTAATGAGTTTAAAAACGCAGCACTTTCTCCAGATTATTGCTTTGGAAGGTCAAGTAGTTGTCCTTGCTAGAAATGTTGTGTCCAAGAGAGATCTGCTTTGAAAATTCAGAATTTAAATCTATGCTAGAAGAGGCCATTTTCCTAAATAATTGCCCACAAGTATTGCATTCCCCAGGCAGCACATTTCATGTGTGGAGGAAGGCTTTTTGTTGGGATGAATAGGAACAGATACTTTAAAAAGAATATTAAAGTTACTGATTCCTGTATTGTTTGGTTTTGCAAGCAAATTAAGATATGGCACTTAAGCCTTAATTCTTGCCTATTATTCCCTGCTGTTGTGTACCTCTAAATGTTGTAAAGGTATTGTAGTTTTATCAGTAAAGTAATTGGTTGTGGTCAGATGTTGCAGTATATTTTATTCACTCTTTCTTTATTCGAGGAGTTTTTTCAGCTTATTCAGAAGACCAGTGTTAATAGCTAATAGATTCTCATTTTTGAATGTCACATTTTTTGTAAATTACTGTAATTTTTTCCATTGCATTTCTGTCTGTTGGAACAGTAAATACCATTGCTTACAGTAATAATTCAGCAGTCACAAGGTAGGCTGCTGTCTCCTGGCAATGTAGAAAATAATTGCTCATTGAATGCTCCTTATTATGCTTCAAGTTTGACAGATTAGGAAATGCTGCTGTAGTCAACACATAAATAGTACTTTTCAATTTTGATTTAGTAGTTTTGCCATTCCTTCTTCCTCTTTTTCATTCTAATTCCCATCTGTTGCCTTTGTCTTGTGTTGAGATTGCAAATTTGCTCAGAACAGTTGCTTACTTCACTGAATTAATACATTTATTTCCTAATATTTTAATGTTAGGAATATTAAGATATTTTGAGGTTTGCCTGTGGTGGAGTTTTGAATACTGAAAAAGATTTAGCAGCTGTTATTGCCTGTATGACATTTCACCATGTTATTTATTCCCTTTTATTAATGTTTTAAGCTGTGTCAATGATAGGGATGTTTGCTTTATTGCATTTTTCCCTGTATTATTCATAACAGTAACATTTTAAAGAATATATTGTCTCCCATAAAGTTTCTTTTCAGGAAGATATGTTACTAAACTATTAAAATTTTTGGTCAACACGATTGTCCTCGGATTTTGGGGGGGTTCCTGTGTATCCATGTGCAGAAGTAGATAATTCAGAGCTCATCAGAATAGAAATCCACAAACACCTCCTGGTTTTAGCTTGTGGTTGGTGTAAAGCAGAAGAAAATGGGTTTTATTCTTGCTAATTTGAGGCAGACTGAAGCAGACTTTGCTGTTTGGTAATTCCTGTGTATCTGTGCTGGCACTACAAACTGCAAGTGTGGAGGAGATGTTGCTGGAGGATCAAATGAGGGATGTTTGTCAAGGACACAGGGTGGTTTTGCCATGCCTGTGGTGGAAGAGGTTCTGCTCCTCTGTGGTGAGACCCCCCCTGCAGAGCTGCACCCAGCTCTGGGATCCCCAGCACAGGAGGGACCTGCTTGGAGCAGGACCAAGGGCTGGAGCATCTCTGCTCTGAGCCAGGCTGGGAGAGTTGAAGTTGTTCCACCTGCAGAAGGGAAGGCTTTGGGGAGACCTTGGAGCACCTTCCAGTGCCTCAAGGATGCCTACAGGAAAGATGGGGAGGGACTCTTTGTCAGGGAAGGCAGGGATAGGACCAAGGGGGATGGGTTTACCTGAAAGAGGACAGGTTAAATTTGATTTTGGGATTAATTCTCTGATGAGGTGGTGAGGGCCTGGCACAGGTTGCCCAGAGAAGCTGTGGCTGCCCCATCCTTGGAGGTGTTCAACACCAGGATGGATGGGGCTTGGGGACACCGAGCTGGGAGGTGTCCCTGCCCAGGGAGGGGGGATTGGAGCTGGTGGGTCTTGATGGTCCCTTCCAACCCAAACCATTCTGTGATTCATATGTCATACTGCATAGACATACTGTGGCTGTGCTGCCAGGACTGAAATTAGCTCTGTGGAAAAATAAAATGATGTAATAATTAAATAAGATTTTCGTCTATATCATAATCTGGCAAATATGTTTTTTCCAGTAATTGAATTATACAGACTGTTTTTACCTCCTCTTCCAGTAGAAAGGCACAGATTAGCTGGTTGTGCACTGGTTTGATAGGTTATTTTATTAACTTTGGTTATGTTTATAACCAGATCCAGGGCTGAGAGGCAGAGCCTGACCTGACTGCCACCTTCCACAGAAGTTTGCATTTTTGTGAGTGGAGAACAGCACAGCTCAAGCAATCAGTGTTTCTACCTGCCTTCAGCACATAGAATGACCAGAAATTACTACTTGCAACACTTGTTTGAAGTCCTGTGATTATCTTCTCTGCTCATGGGCCAAATGCTTAACCAGCAGGGTTTTATTATTTTTAAAAAAGGTTTTATGTAATGCACTGAATTCTTTGACTTCCTTTTCAGTGACAATGCGTCAGTTTGATCACCCTCACATTGTGAAGCTCATTGGGGTTATTACAGAAAACCCAGTCTGGATCATCATGGAGCTCTGTACACTTGGAGAGGTATGAGAAATCCTCATGCAGCTCTGGTCTCCTCTCTTCTAGCTCACATAAAAGGCTGAAAAAACACTTCACAATACTAACACATGCTATCAAGCATGATTTCATACTCCTTTCCAGAGTTATGGACTCAGAAACAGGAGTGGCTGCTTTTGACCCTCTCCACCAGGGGAACTGCATCACCTCATTCCAGAGTGATTTAGTCAGAGTTCTCAGAGCAGTTCCAGAGTGAGAGCATGACCTCTGTCAAGAGGATGATAATGTGATAATCAGTTAAACAGCATTTGCAAACATACCTTCCAGAAGTAAACTGTACATCTTTCATTCTTCCTCAGTAATGCTGCATTTCCCCTTGAAACATTTAATTTCTTGCATTGTTTTTATTTCTGTAGAATATCTGCAGCAGGGGCCCTATATAAGATGACTTCCCTCATTATTATGTTTTTTGGATGAATGCTTTAAAGAAAACTAGATCTCACTTTTAATAATTGATTAGTTTTCTTTGAGCCACATTTCTGAAAATGTGAGCTGCAGGAATATTTCTATATAACATTATATAATTGTCATTGCAATTATCAAACTGCAGTTCATTTTCCCCAAAAAATAGGAGGGATGGATAGAACAACCTGTAGTGGAGAAGTAATTTTCTGTCAATAGATCTCCTTTCCAGTGCCCAGATCACTTTTCAAAGCCTTGTTTTGATCTATAAGGACCCTCTAGTGCCACCTTCCAGTAGGTTCTGCGTGCCTTATACTGGGACTAGAGCTGACAAATGTTCTGCACTGATACTGTCCACTCTGAGGTAAATACAGTTGTTTTAGCACATGCAGGTTAAAACTAATTATTAAAATTAATGCTTCTAAAGCATTAAAAATATTGAACAAAATTGAGTAAAATGACTGAATAAAATATTAAAATAATATTGATCAGTCTATGTTTGGGTTGGCCAGGTCCTGGTCAGTTCTGAAGTGATTTAGGCCATAAATGGAGGCTGCTCTCAAGGAGAGAAAAAACCAAAAAGTCCAAGAGTGCTTCACTCTGGAACAGCCATAGCAGATGCTTTTGAAAAGGAGACTGAAAAGAATGTACAAAATTGCATTTATTTTTTTAGTTTAACAGTTTTCATGTAGAAAAACTACTTGAATTCTAAGGCAGTCACAATTCTTCATGGAAAGTGGTTTTCTTTTCCTTATTCAGCCTTTAAGGCAAGGAAGTCATGCCTACTGATACTCATGCAAAGTTCACAATTTGAAATATGCCTTTTTAAGCTTTATTTTCTTGTCCTAATTTCTTTCTCATTTTTCCTCCTTGGTGCAAAAAGCTGAGGTCGTTTTTGCAAGTAAGGAAGTACAGCTTGGACCTGGCCTCTCTGATACTCTATGCTTACCAGCTTAGCACAGCTCTTGCCTACTTAGAGAGCAAAAGATTTGTACATAGGTAAGATTTCATACATATTTATCTGTGCCTGTATTTTTATATGTCACTGCTCTTAAAATTTTAAGGAGTGTCATTTTTGCAGAGGTTTCCACTAAAATTACACCTTTTTCAAGGGTGACACCTGCTGGTTCATGCCTGGATTGACTTGGAGCTGGTGCCAGATTTCAATCGGAATCATTTTTAGTTGTTTTTTTTTGTGGTTATGGTATTTTTTCAAGCTGTGAGTCAACTGTAATCATTCAAATATAGAAAAGCAAAACAAGGGCAGATGGCTTCTTAAGTAAAGAGGAGGGGAAATAAAATATTTATAAAATACAAGTAGTTGCTTAACCAGAAAATGAACCTAAACTTCCTTCACGGTGTGTTTTGCATTTTACTCCCTTGAATGTGAACATGAATTTCTAGTGAGGAGAGACTGGCTTCAACCTCCTATTGTGTGCAACTAGGAGTTCACAAAACTCCATTTATGAAGTAAAATTAATTTTAAACTCAAGCAATTCACTTGTGTTTAAATACTGACTATATAATTCTGTATATGTGTTGTGGTAATGTATAAGCAAACACTTGCATGTAAAGTAATAGCTCTGCATAGATACATAGATATTTATGTTAAAATATGTAAATAACAAAGGGGGAGAAAAGGAGGCTCACCGGGGGGAACTTATTCTCTGCAATAAGAACTTGAGCTCCTTACTAGGAAACCTCCTTATGGGACTGCAATTCTGAACCAGTTCCTTACCTTTGCAGGGCAGGAGATAAATTTTCTTCAAGTGATGATACTTCACCACTTCATGTTATAAAGTTACTAGAAATACTGTTTCTTCTGTTTGGCAGGGATATTGCTGCTAGAAATGTGCTGGTGTCTACCACTGACTGTGTGAAATTGGGTGACTTTGGTTTATCCCGATACATGGAAGACAGCACTTACTACAAAGGTGAGGTGGCCTCTGGATCCCTCTTGCAGGCCACTGAAAACACAGTTGCTTCTCACATTGTTGAGGAATTAACCAGATTTCCTTGGTCTAGCTGGTGCATTTGCTTAAAAAGGCAAGTTATTCAACACTTAAATAATGGCAGTGAATTCCTGTGTGTGCATAAGAAGAAGGATCACTGGGTATGATTTCAGGTGCAAAAAGTAGCAAATCCACATGTGAGTATAGATCAGTGCTGAGTTGGTGTTGTCATTGTATGCTGCATACTTCAGATGCATTGGACATGGGAGATTCAGTACAAAATCTCCCTTTGAAGCCTCCTTTTGCCTCATTTTGGATGGAATACTGAGCTTTGGTGTCTCCAGCAGCTGAGAGGTGTCCTGCAGTGCCTGATAGATGGGAAATGGGAAATGCAGCAGGAAAATAAAGATTGCATGTTGGGTACCAAACAGTAGCATTCCAAAGCTGGTGTATATTATTAAACCATGACTACATAAATCTCATCTTTAATATTTTTCTGGTTTCATGTATTTTAAATTATCCATTATCTGTCCCCTTAGGCTCTGTTGTGTTTCTTCATTTTATTTGTCTCACTTTGCTGAGTTACAATTTTATCTTTTTAATTGCTAAGAGGAGAAATAATTTTGATGTGATCATTTCTTGGTGTGTTTTGGGTTTTGTTATTGGGGTCTTTAAGGGAGCTTTGGGAGATTATTACTATTATTATTATTTTGGGTTTTGTTGGTTCATTTTCCATTTAATGTAAAGCCAAACAGCTTAATATTGATATTTGAAGTACTTCACTGGAGATTGGTTTTGCCTATGAATTATTCACTGGGAACAGAATCTGTTTTTGAGCTCTGCAGTGGGGATAACAGCCTGCTCTCTCTTGCCTTCCCTGTAGCTTCCAAAGGAAAATTACCCATCAAATGGATGGCTCCAGAGTCCATCAATTTCCGACGGTTTACCTCAGCTAGTGATGTGTGGATGTTTGGTAAGTGAAAACCAAGTGAGGAGGGTTCTTTGTGTCCTCTTGGACAAGTCCAGTGTTGATTTTGACTGCTATAAATGAATAATTTCCAAATATTTGTCACAGTTTTTACTGTGCATTTTGAAAATCCAGTTTCTTCCAGTGTGTTTTTCACCTCTGTATTTTTCTTTCCTTTTTCTGTCCAATTAGCCTGAATTTTCATGGGCCTTTTTATCTCTAGTAAGAAGGTGACAGAAATGAAGGTGCAAGGAAATTAGATCATAGTTATGAGAGAGATTATTTTTGTCCATTGGTTTTAGTTTGAGTTTTTTGTGTTGTACAATTATTATTTGCTCTTTCTCTGTTATATTTTGACTTTTTCTCTATGCTGATGTATATTTTCTTGCTTAATGTGCAATCATCCTATGAGATGCCCAGTTTCCAGATCCTTAATTCTAGATTCCCACTTAACTTGTCTTTTATAGCTCCTGGCCTCCTACAAAATACAACCAGAAGCTCATGAAATATAAGGGTAAATGGACATATTCTGAAACTTCATACTTTTTTCCCAAATATACATAATTTTATATTAATCTGATGTCCTGTGCTCCAACTGGTGCTGACTGCTGGCCTGTACAGACAGAATACAAACTGTGTTAGGGAACAAAATTTATGGGAACTGAAATAAGAACAGGACAGTCAAGTAAGGGTTCACCTTCTTTACAATTTAAAATTGAATGTTTTGAATTGAAGAGTTTATAATAGTTTGAAGAAAACTGTAGTACTGGCAGAGTTAGAAAAATAAAGCCTAGGGAACATTTTGGCCAATTCCAAAGTAACAGACCACGTTCTTCAAATGCAGTTTCAATAGAAACTGGTTTATTACACATTTTCAGCACAAAAAATGTGGATCAATGCCAACCCTAAAAACCCTCAAAGTGAAAATGCACTCGACGTGTCAGAACAAGCCAGTTGGAAGAAGGAGTCAGAGGGAAAAGCAAACACATTCTACCTGGTAAGAGAGGAGATTTGAATATGAGCAAGCAGTGGTTTAGGGCAGGTAAAAGTCTGTGTGAGGCAGCTGTAGGTCACTCTGCCTCATCAGTAGGTGAGGCTGGTGCTGTGGCTGTGATCCTGCTGCAGGTAAGTCCAAACCAAGTCCCTGGTGATACGTTTTGGAAGAAATGGCATTATTAGTACAAAGCTGGGGTTTGTTTCTCTTTTGACAGCTCTCATTGTCTGCTCAGAGTGAAGGAGCTGTGTTTTTGTGTGTGTTTTCAGGTGTGTGTATGTGGGAGATCCTCATGCACGGGGTGAAGCCCTTCCAGGGCGTGAAGAACAATGACGTGATCGGGCGCATCGAGAACGGCGAGCGGCTCCCGATGCCTCCAAACTGCCCTCCCACCCTCTACAGCCTTATGACCAAGTGCTGGGCCTACGACCCCAGCAGGAGACCCAGGTTTACTGAACTTAAAGCACAACTCAGGTAGGGTTTGGCTTCTGAGAGGTCATTTCCTTTGTGCAGAAATGTTTCTTTTTGCTTAATCTTCTGTTACAGTGTTTTGGTTCTGTGGAAAACACCAGGCGTGGTGTTTGGAGTTTGTATCTTCATATGGCCAGGTTGTTGCTGGTCTTTGGGAAAACTGGGCTTTATCTGGTAGAAAACACGAGATTAGGCAGTAAATTGAAATAACTGGAAACATGAAGCACCTCCTTTCTCTCCCAAGAAAAATTTCATTTTACTAGCAATTTGTTTAGAATTTTAGCTGCAGTCCTTGGGAAAGGAGGTTAAAATAATTTAGAGTGATTATCTGTACAAACATTCTGTGGGCTTTTGGGGTAGAGATGTATCTTAAATAAATGAAGCCTCAGGTGAATGCTGTTGCAATTTACTTTCATGACATGTAGCACAGTAGTTGCACAGTCACAGCTGTCACAGAGCAATTGCAGAGCCTGCAGTAAATGCAGCACCATAGGCAGAAATTCCTCTGCCTTTTGTAAACCAGGATATAAACTACCTTTGTGTTTATCTTGGAATGAGTGTGAGCACACACCTTGCAGACCAGTCTAAATTCACACCTTAGTTTATTCTGCAGTAATACATTCCAGTGTCCCTATCACCATTTCTCCAGCCCCAAAGTGGGAGGGATATTTAAGCTTTGAGAAAATGTGCAGGCACATTTGATATTTGTGCCCAAATTGGGTCACAAAAGTTGTGACATTTGGATTTCATGACTGCTCAAGATGTATTTTGCATAAATCAGTACAAGCTTTGAGTAACACGTAGGGTTTGCTCACTGACAATCCACAGTGGGAGTTCTTGTAATTCATTGTTGAATTCTTGGGTTTTACTTCAGGTTTTGTTTCAAAGTTGTGCTTTGTGGCATGTTTTATTTTCATAGTATTATGTTTTTGCTGTCACTTAAAGTTCATGGTTTAAGATAATTCACTGGTGGTTAAAATGAGAGACAATTTGAATGTAATTATGATGCTGTTTCAGAGCTGCTGTATGGAGAACTGAAAGACCTTAAAGTTTTTTCCTATTTCTTAAAATTTCATACAGTTCCACCGTCTGTTTCTCTGGGAATTCCTGTGTAGACTAATAATTTGCAGAACTAAGGAAAGACTTGACCCTTCTCACAGATAACTTCTCACCCTCTTCACTGTGTGGAGTTAACACAAACACAAAGGGAGGAATGTCAGTGCTGGGTAGGGATTGCAAGAAAAAGATGTGACACGGTTGTGTTATTTGGGTAATAGGTGGAAATTGGCAATTCACTTGCTTTTTGTCTGTTTTTGGCTCTGAAAGTACAGGATGATTGGTAATTCACAGACAGGTTGGACTGTTAACTTAAAGCTGGTTGGCACAGATGAGAATGAAGCCCTTAAACAAATGACTGGAAGATGGCTGTGGTGTGTAAACCCAAGGGGTAGTATCTCACCAGGAAGGAAAGAGGATGAGTAAATCCAGAGTGGGCCCAGGAGCCTGGCTCTCCTCAGAACCAGCACTCAGGGCATGCAGCAAGGCAGGGTCTCAGTTGGTTACACATCAAAATGTTTCCCAGTGTGCTTGGGTGAGCTCTGGAACGGGTCACCCAGAAAGACTCTGGAATTTCCATGCTGGCACACGTGCAGATTTTGATTGGAAAAGGCTCAGAGCACCTGGCCCTTGCTGTGCAGGGAGTCCAGCTTCACCAGGAGATCAGACCTGAGACCTCCAGGCACCCCTTCCAGCTCATTCTGCATGGAAAGTGCAGCCAGTGTGGAGGGGTGTTTGCTCCTCTGGTCATGCTGGGAGATTTGAAGCGTTGTTTACAGGGCAACTTCTCTCCTGGGGTTACTGCAACCCTAAAATCCAGTTTTCACTCTGTTCCCACCAAAGCAGGGAACTTTCTGCCACACCAAACTGGTGACCTTTACCTCCCAAATTTAGGCAGTATGGTTGTCCTTGGGGCTGCTTTGGGCTGCTCCAGACAGAGCCAACCTCTCACTGGAAAGGTTGCCAATTCCCTGATGATGAGGCAGTCTCAGGCAGCTAGGGAGGATTTGGTTTCAGAACTCAAATTCCCATGAACTTGCAAAAACAAGCTGTTTCCCTGGTGGCCTTTCCCTGTGGTGTTGCTGCTGCTGCTCGTTCTGGATGCTGTCCAGAGTTGTCTCTTCAAGCTGAGAGCAGACTGGATGTTTGCTTGGAGCCAGATACAGCACTGCAGCATTCATTCCTCTCTGGTTTAATGAAAAAAACCTCCATGGCTTTGGGAAAAATCTTCTGCATCTGGAATAGCATTGATGGGAGCATAAGCATTTCATGTGCTCTGTTATTTGGTGCTTTTCCCGTTTCATAGTAACAGCTGCTTTACCCAAACTGAATTTGCAGCTGATTGTGCAAGGCAAAGGTGCTGATTTCTGCACAATTTATGCACTGTTATTTGTTGCTACATATGAATTTAAGTACTGTTATTAGGGTAGTAATTTTATAGCATTTGATCTGTCTGAAGTGGATGTGGTTGAGTCAGTCTTCCCAGCAAACACAGAAACAAATGGGTGGATTGTGGATTTCCAAATGCAATTTATCCTTGCATTCCAAGTCCCTTTTTTAAGTGGTGGAGGGGGGTTAAAAGTCAGACTAGGTCAGGGCAGTGAGGTGCTGCCCTGCTACTCCTGCAATCCTGGCTTGGTCAGAATTAGAATACAGGATTTTTTTTTTTAATTGGGAAGTGTGCATTGCCTTGCTGGTTTTGTGTAGAAGAGATTCTTTGTCTTGCAGTACATGGTAAATAATATAAAAGGATTTTAAGTTTAAACTTTCAAATTAATGTCATTTCATGACATTTTTCATTGTCTTGGAACAAATTTTGTTTGAAGTACCTTTCATAAACCCACTCAGCTACAAATAGCAAAACAAGGAGCAGTTGTGTCCTTGCAGAGATGAGAGTGTCACTGTGGCCCATTTTTGGTCACAGGTTTTACAGAATGCTTCACCCCACTGGTATCCTGGGGCTGCAGGTCACATTGAAACAGCTCTAAAAAGAATGGGGAGTGGGGGAAAAGAGACAGATGCTATGCTTTTAAAGTCTGGTTTTATGACAACAGTGAGATAATTAACTAATGAGAGCTGGACTTGAGCCCTTTTGTCACTGCATTTGATGTAGATCCTGAAATGTTGCTTGTAAATGAAAATTGGTAAGGGTGAGGGCAGTTTGAGTCTTCTTTTGTGGCATTCTGACCAAAAAGAGACTGTAACACATACTTCAAGGCTGCTTTTGCAGCCTTCACATGATGGAGGCTGCAAAATGCTTTGCAGTTCTTCTGTTCCTTGCCCGTGACCATTAAGAATAGTTCATAATCCATATAAAAATGCTTTCATTTTAGAACAGTATGTGCAAGTATGTTCCTCTGCATCCACCTTTGTATTTCTGGTGGCAGAGGGAAAGAAAGAAGCAGCTTTTTGGGGGTCAGCAGTTAATGTAGGTTCCCCTACCACTGTAGCAGAAGACACTGGTGCTGCTGTGCCTTTTGGAATATGAGGATGCAGTTTAGTATTTTAAATATTCCTACGCTGAAGGTCCCCATAAATGTTTCTTTTTTTGCTGTCAAAGGCCAATTTCAGTAAAAAAGTTCCTTGTAAATTAAGTAAGTTTATCAATTATGCAAACTTTCAATAGTTGAGATTTTTCTTCAGCCTTCACCTCGCTGAGAAGTTGAGTTAAATTTGTCTGTGCTACCTCAAGGTTTGCTAGGGATAGAATTCTCTGCTTGCTCCTTTTTGCTGCTAAAAATATGTGCAGTTTGGGAAAATATGCCTAGATCTGACTTCTCCTGACCTTCTGCAAATTCTAATAAACTGTTCAGAGAACTTGAGCAGCTGCACTGAGGAAACGTCAAAAATATCTCTTGGCACACTCTTACTTCATCCATAGACCAGTCTTCCCTTTGTGAAAACAAAGACCTTTCTGTGAGTCATTTCTATTCCTTGTGGTTTTTTCGAGTCGTGCTTCTCTGAGGCATTTCTATTTTATATTCTTGTCAGCAGAATCAAGGACATCCAAGTGCAGATGCTGCTGCAGCCCATCAGCCTCTGGCCAAGCTGCTCTGGGCTGCTGGGACAGAGCCTCCCGATGGCACGGGCAGTGGGAGAGCAGGGAGGATGAACTGCAGGTGTAAGGCAAAAAGCTGAGCCTGGGTTAAGGAAAAGAAGTAATTTCAAAAGGAATTTGTCATTTCTGGTGGTACAAGCTGATGGTGTTGCACACTGGGGCACCAGAGATGAAATGGCTTTGATAGCAAAGCAGAGAGAGGTGTTGGGGTTTCATTCCTTTTTATGGAAAACCAGGACTGTGCTGTGACAAATTCCACACATGGCCCCAAATTGTCAATAAGCCATCTCTAAATTTAGCCAGCTACTACCAGCCAACTCTACTCTAATTCTTTTGCTCAGATTAGAGCAACTGCTATATCAACAGCTTGGTTAAAAACCTACGTTTTATTCATTTCTCATTCATTAATCTGGGCAAATTTTTTTGGGGTCGTGTTTTATTGTTTTGAGGTCCTGTTTTGTTGTTTGTGGGTTTTTTTAATCCTGAGGTCTTATCTTGAAAGATGATAATCATGGTTCATGGCTGTGGCTGCATGTTTGCTGCTTTCTCATGCTGCATAAAAACACAGGATACCTGAAGTGTGAAATAGTTTTAAAGCAGGGGTTTTGTGCCAGTTCTTCATGGGTTTGAGCAGGAAATATTGTTTTTTTTCTTATTCTGAAGAAAGAGAGAGGTAAAATAGATGGATTCTCTCTTTATTCTCTCTGTTAGGCTGTAACTGTGTTTCCATGGTAGTTCTAGCAGGGTGACTTTTGCAAATAACTTGCCTGATTTTGCTTTTGTTCCACATTCTTGTGTTGCTTCAGCAATGATGGATTGAAATTGCAGCAATAGTTATAAACTTGATTTAGTTGCAGTGAGACAAGATGACTTCTCTGCTTTTTAGAAGTGGCATAGTTTGGGGTTTTTTTGGCTGAGTAAGGAAAAGCAAAATTCTTGTCTCCAGCAGGAATTTATTCTTGAAATAAGCAGTGAAGTTCCACGATGAGAACAGATTGCTGGAGTTGATCTCATCCCCTGAATGAGTAATTCTGGGTGGCTGTTTAGCAGACTGAGCAGGAGATTATAAACTCAGAACTAAGCTTTGTTTCTGGAAACTCCTGAGTGATAAAGAAGCTGGAGTAGCTCCTCCACAGGATTGTCTTTACCCTGGGGACAGCGATATGGAAATAATCCACCCTGCTCACATCTCCAGACTGTCCGCGTAGCGTGCGGCTCCAAGGAATTGGCAGCTCCCTCCTTCAAAGCTTCTCTCTGAGTCTTTTTCAAATGGCAAATATCCAACATTAATAAGCCACATAGCAGAGCTGGGAGGAGGCTGACTGTGGGGGCAGCAGGAGCACGTTCAGCTTCAAACAGGCTTTTTAATAGTCAGAACAGTGGTAAGTAGCAAACTGGTTTTACTACTGTCTTGTACTTTGTGAAAATGCAGCCTTTTGACCTGAATGCTTAGAAGCTGAGTGAATACTGTCAGATCTTTCTGTTTTGCTAAATTGCTTGGCTGAATGTGCTCCTGGTTAGGCTAAAATGTAAGAGCTGAAGTATTTTTGACTGCTTTCTTTAAAAAAGAAAAAAAAAAGTGATCTGAAGCTCTTGAGTTTCAGTAAAGAACATTTTCGGTTTGTTTTGAACCTTTCCAGCAGTTCAGTAGAATATTTTCTTGTGAAGATTAAGCTTTCATGCAAGTAAGTGCTTGATTGATTGTCTTTGAGGACTTCTCTGTGTAATTGCACATAAAAAGAACTGTTATGGAAAAAAAAAATTGTGTGTGAGATCAACTACAGCTTTCTAAAAATTTGATGCTGTTTTCATTGTTAAAAACACCCTGGTAATCCTACAGAAATTTTTCTTCCTGATACTGGTTTTCAGACCCAAAACCAGTGTAAGTAAAATAAGTTTGGCTTTCAGTAATTTTATAGCATTTCAAGTTAGTACTGTTTATTAGTCTGAAAAATGCAAGAGCTGTGGGGAGAGGTTTGTTAGTCACCGAAACTGGAGTTTTGCTTGATTGCAATATGTTTTCCTTAGTACAATACTGGAGGAAGAGAAGCTGCAGCAAGAAGAACGAATGAGAATGGAATCCAGGCGACAAGTCACGGTGTCCTGGGACTCAGGAGGATCAGATGAAGCTCCTCCCAAGGTATCTAAGACTGCAAATTACTTGTGTATAACAAAAAACAAACATAAACTTTCTTTTTATCCCGTTTCTTTCTTCAAAGCCTGCCCTGCTGGGTTGGTTCAAACGACAGCATTTTGGCCAGTTCTGTCCCCATCTGGGAATCTTTGCCTGAAATGACCCAGCTCTGCTTGAACTGTACTGAGAACTGATCTGTGCTGTGATACTGCTTTATTTATAAGATTTTCTGTTTATAATATTTATAAGATTTTCTGTTTCTACTTGAAATTGTAAAAGACACCCATAGCTGCCACAAAACTGTCTCCTGGCTTTTCCTTTTCCTTGTTGCTTGTAGCACTCCTGTAAATTGTTGGCTAATGAGCTCTTAGGCCAGCATGAAGTTTATTTATAACACATTAGTGACAGGACAGAAGTCAGCTAATTGCATTTTCCTTCTTCTGGACAGAAAATTAGGCTTTATTTCCAAGGAACATACGTGGTTTAGTTTCCACTTCGTTTCCATTTCTGTCCTGTTTGGATGTCACTGATGGGTTCTGCAGCTGTGGGAGTCCAGCCTCACCAGTTCCCTCTCAAGAGTTATTTTTGCAAGTTGTTACTTGAAAGTTCGAGCCTGTATTTTGAAGAATTTAATGTTTGCAGTCACCACTGTATTGTTTGTGTCCTGATGGCTTGTGGTGAATTCCTGGAGCTCCCAGGTTCTGGAGGTGATGATAATTCCAGGAGTACTTGTGTGGCACCTTGTGCTGCACACATTCCCCAGCACTCAAAGAAAGGCAACTTTTTATTTTTGGTTGGTTTTGGTTTGAGGGAAGGGTTTGTGTGTATTTGGGGATTTTGGGGTGTTTTTCTCTCCATTTCCAGCTTGTTGCCTGATAGATTTCTGAGCTTAGTTCTGCATTTTGATGCCTTGATGGCAAGCAGGAAATGAGGGCAGTGGAATTGCTGCTTTCATTTCAGAGTTAGAAACAGCAAACAATCCATCAACCTGTTCAGTCATCTGAGATGAATTAGCAGGATTTGGTGTTTACCTAAACAGACAATATTCCAAGTTACAAAAGCAGATAAACTGCATAAATTGGACCAGTGTAGTGCTTAATTTGAAATGAGCACCTTTATGTGTGATGTATGAACTGAAACACTTGACCAGAGGTGTGTTAAAAATGCAGTTAATTCTTCCACTGCAGCAAATCTGTTTTGAGGGGGTTGCTATGTCCTTGTAGAAATACACTGTATTTCTGATGCTGTTGTTGGTTAGGTTTTTTTTTTAGGTTTTAAGTGTCTCTTTAATTATTATCTGATTTTCTAATGTGACAACTGATTTTTTTTATTCTTCTGCTGATTCATTGTAAGCATTAGAGATTGTTGCAGGTCTCAAAACTCCTGCACATCCTCAAACAGTGATCAGGTCTCACAATCCATACTGTGAAATCACTTGTATCTCACAGTGATATTTCTGTTAGAACCCTAAGACAGAAAATAGCCTGATCCAGAATGAGAATGAATTTTTTCATCAAGCAGTGATAAAATCTGAAGTCTTCCAGTTAATGTGGTTGCCTTTAACAGCCAGAAGGACTGAGAGAGCCCTTTGCAGAATGATAAAGTTTTGGGGTTTTTTTTCTCCTCTTTGCTTAATTTTTCTCCTCCTGAAATACTCAGCAATGCTGTTCCTTATTCAAAAAGAAGCCCTCAGCTATACCTTTGGAGAGCCAGAAAATTATCAAAAGCACTTTCTATGTTGAGGTAGTTAGTTACACAGAAGTTAATCATCAGACCTAACTTCACACCTCAGAATACCACATGGAAACAGCCATGCAAATAAATCCTTTTGGTTTGTGCTATTCTTACTGAAGCAAAAGAGTTTACTTTTGAGAACAGTCACAGAAGCAACAAATTAACAGCAAAAAATGGAAACAAGGCTGTATTGCACCTGGAAATTTGATTTAAGAATGAGGTTCTTAGATGATGTTCTCTCTAGAGTTGAACAGAACAGAGCAGGTCATTGAGTGCAAGCAATTAAATAAACACAAACAATTCACAGAGCAAGAATTATTTACTGACATACCAAGCAAATAATTCAGGTGCATCCATTGCCAAGCAAAAATGGGGGAAAACTTAAGTTTAGTTGTTTAAAAAAGTGTTTGTAATTACAGAAAATCTGCTTTGGAGTTTTTTTTTGAAGTTTGCCAAACCTGTAAATGTTTGTCTCACTGAAACGTAATTTTCTGGTTGTAGTTGTGTGTGTTTAACGATTCTAAAAATTCCTTTTTCTTTACAGCCCAGCAGACCTGGTTATCCCAGCCCCAGATCCAGTGAAGGGTTTTATCCAAGCCCACAGCATATGGTACAGCCAAATCATTACCAGGTATTACATTTAATACCATGCATGTATTTTTTTTACAAATGTGGGTTCTCTATCCTAGATGCAGCTGGTGGGATTGATGCACTTTTTGCATGGTTTATTTTAATTCAGTTCTGTTCAATGAGTGGTTTTTTACATAGGAAAAGAAATATGGTAGCTTTACTCCAGATGGCAAATATTTCCACATCTGATGTGGTGCTCATGTTCCTGAAACTGCAGTGAAACACATCAGACATTTCCATATTTATTGAGGGAATGTGGTGTTCATGTTGACATTTGTGCTGAGCTGTGAAATCACTTGCTTTATAAAATGGCATTAACTGGGGGCCTTTCCTTGGGGTCATTAGTATTTTATTTTCTGTGTCCTTATAGCTGCTGCCTTTAGCTCTACCATGCCTTTAGCTCTACTCACAGGTTTTGCTTTTCTTCCTAAAACTGCTGAAGAAATTCAGAACAAAATGTTGTCTTTAAAGGACTGTGAGGAATTTTAGGTTTGTTCAAGGCTACAGCCATATTACAGCTGTCTCAGTCAAGGGGATTTTTTCCATGAAGAGAGGGATGTTTTCATTGATTTAATAAGTACTTCAGGCTCATTAAAACTACTTGGATTTTCCTGTGGAGAAGTTCCCAGGCCACTCAGCTCAGCATACTAATTACATGCTGCCACTCAAGCCTTAAGCCTGTAAGATACAGCAGGGGGTACATTTTTATGGGGCTCTGTAGGGTGATGTTTGCAGGCTCCTATTATCTGGAACATGAGCTCTGCATGTGGAGCTCTTCTGTATGTATCTACAGATTGAGTTGTGTCCTCAGAGGACTTGGATCTCCTTGACTGCAGAGCTTAGAGCATGCTCTGATGCTGCTGGTTTGATAGACACCATAAAATACTTACCCTCAAAAGTTGTATTTTTTACTGTTGCAGTTATTCTAAAATAGTCATGTTATGATGGGCATCCTCAAAGACTTAAAACAGAGGTGTTATATTTTGGCTCAGCTTCCTTCTTCTGATGTTGCTTCCCACTTCTTCCTCTCAGTGATTGCTTGAATTGAGTCATTTCTGTGCTCTCATCTTTGTTGTCTTGGAGGGGATCTTTTCATTATGGGGAAGCACAGGTCTTACTAATATCTCTGTTTTTCTCTTTGTTTTTGCCCCTGTGGGTTTTTTTGCCCCCTAAAGGTGTCTGGCTACCCTGGTTCTCATGGGATACCAGCCATGGCAGGCAGCATTTATCCTGGGCAGGCTTCTCTCCTGGATCAAGCAGATTCCTGGAACCATCGGCCTCAGGAAATATCAGTGTGGCAACCAAACATGGAGGTATGAGATCTGACACATCTGTTACTGTGTTCTGTACAGTTCAATGCACTTTTTATTGTGATAAATTGTATTACTTCTATTATTTAAGTAGATCTGTTACAGGAAGACTTGAGTTTTTCTGATGCTTTTAAAATTACCTCACTGCAGTGGACTGGGAGTCAGGACTAAATTGTTTTTTAAACAAATTCTTCTATGTGAGGCTGGGCATGGAATGTCACTTCATATGAATTCTTGATGAAGTTGTTACTACTTATCTAACTGAGTGATAGCAAATATTTAGTGTTTGATAAGAGAAGGCTTTACTGGGACTTACTGCTGTTCACAGAGATGGGAACACTCGTGTAAAAAAACCTCTTGGGAGATACCCAGCACAGCTGAAGGATTAAGGCTTTTTGTGACTTACCCAGAAGAGAAAATGAAATGGTCTGAAAGACTGTTCCTGAGCTGAATTCCTTCTGGGTGCTCTCTAGCCTGTCATAATTGCACTGAGCTGCTGAGGAACATCAAATTAATTCCCCTTTAACCTTCTGTCTTTTTTTTTCCATTCTCCACTAGTGTACACTTTTTTATTCCATTTTTTCCTTCCACAAAGATTCAGTTTCTGCAGCTTCTGTCTTAATCTAATTAGCTATATTCCCTGTGTTCCTGAAAAACATTTAAGTGGCCTCAGAAATACAGGGAAATTTGTTACCAAGTTTCCCTTGGCTTCTTAAAAATACTAATTTATACATTATTTCCTAATGATTTCCAGGCAGCATTGGGGTATGGTATGTGGAGCATTTGTAAGCTTAAGACAGGCATAAATATTTGGTCAAAAATTCATTAAAAAATGTTTTTGTGACATGCTTTGTAAGCTTAAGACAGGCATAAATACTTGGTCAAAAATTCATTAAAAATGTTCTTGTGACATGCTTTGCCGCTGTTGGCTAACACTGAACACTGTATTTGTTTTGATTTTTAAAAATGTATCTCTTAGCTTTTAACAACTGGATGGTTACATTATTGCTCAAGACCAAGAAAACAAAATTTATAAGTCTGGTTTTGTTGTCTAGCTTAAATGAAGTGCAATACAGGAAGTGACAATGTTGCTGAAAAACAGAACACAATCTTTCAAATCTTTTTTTGGTTGCAGTGACTAAGAGCAAGGCAGATAAAAACTTCAGGGTTTGGAAGGAGTTTCTTCCACTGCTCTGCTTCCGTTTTGGAGGAGCTGCAGTAACTCTGCTTGACTGCTGCTGAAAACTGACTTCTAAAAAACTTTCCTTTTGTAATCTCTAAGTTCTTGCACCTGTTCATAGGAATTTTAAATGGTGAGACTGAGTAACCTTCCTGTGGATTGTAGGATTCAGGCACTTTGGACATCCGGGGGATGAGCCAGGTTCTACCCACACACCTCATGGAGGAGAGGTTGATACGACAGCAGCAGGAGATGGAGGAAGATCAGCGCTGGCTGGAAAAAGAAGAACGATTCCTGGTAATTCTTTGTTTCACAGAGCTTCTTAATTCCTTCTGATTTTTGGTTTTGTATTGCAGCTGGTTAAAAGTGGTCACTTTTGTGAAATGAGAAAATGTACAGGATACAGAACCCCCAAAATGTGGGCTTGGAAACAGGTTTTAAAATAAGTGTTTGGTTGGTGAGAACTGTGTTTCAGGTATCTTGAACAGCTGTGGCTTTTGGTGAATCTCATTTTATCCAGTTGAGTGTTTGTGTGGGGGAAGTTGTGGGTATAATTCTGTGCCCTTCTGGAGGTTGCCTGTTTGTTCTTACACAGAACTCTACCCCTAAAAAAGATGTAACCATCAGCCATCCAAGGGTCATGGCTGTGCTAAGAGTTGTACCCACTCATGTCCTGGAGGAATAAAGGCACATGTTAGTGGGAAGAAATAAGAGAGAGCTCTGTGAGGAGGGGAAAACTTCTCCATGAGCAGAAGAAGAAATCGTTGGTAATGGGATGTTCTGATGCTGTTTCTCTGCAATTCCACAGAGCATTGTTGTCAGTGCCACTGGTGTATGTTTTCTTTGCTTCAGCTCTGGCTTCCCACTTGTCAAAATTCAAGTTGAGTGTTAAATTTCTCCTGCTTGAGGCTGATGGTTACAGATGGAATAGAAGGTGGGAGTAGAATGTTACCAGGAGCCTGTGGGTGCCTGAGCCTCGTGGGACAGGGAATAATTTACAGTGTTGTGTGTGGGTTGTGACAGACAGTCCTGTGCTTGACCTTAGGCATATTTCAGGGAATGCTTCAGTTTGGAAATCTCCTGTGTTGGAGCTACTGGTAGATGCCCCCATATCCAGGACGTGTTCTAGCTGAGATCCACGTTGTGCCTGAGCTAAGAAGTGACTTTTGATTAATGGCTGTTGGAACTGGTTTCCTTCTAAGTCTCCTTGGGAATTTGCAGTTTCCCATTGGGATGACACCAAACAAACCACTGTGCCCAGATTGCTTGGTCTGAAGAGAGGGAGGGGAAAGGAAAATTTCTTCCCTAATTTAGGCATTTGCTTTTCCAGCCTTGTGTGGAACCAGTTGTTTGTGACCTACACAGCCCAGGAGGTCAGACTCATCCCACTGACAGTTAAAACTTTAAAGATGATTATGAACTTTTTGTGGGATTATGAAGTTTTTTGGGAATGGGGCATTGACATTGCAGGTGGTAGCAGTAGATTGTGTGACAGCTTTCTGCAGAAAATTTCCTGATTTTCTGTATAGAATAAATGATAATTATTTGTAGTGTAGGATGTTTATCATCCCCCAAACTGACATTGAGAAGGAACCTGCTGATTTTTCTTTTATCTGTAATACACCCATAGCATCTGTTTGGGAGAGATTGCTGTGTTTCTATTTTGTGTTAATTTTGTTGTGAGGAGACACCATCTCTCTTGCATCTATTCTGTTGAGGAATTGGAATCCATAAGAGACTTCAATTCTTTTTCTTTCCACATTAACATTTTGACTGTACAGACTTTGAGGTTCCCCCTTGGATGCTTATTACAAATTTATAGCTCATGTTAGGAGCTAAATGAGCTGCTGGTAGCCCCAGGGTGCCTTTGAGCCTGTAGCAGGATGTATGTCAGGAGAACATTCAGTTTATAGATGGGTGTTTCTTGGAAAGGGGGTGTGGGTGAGTTTCTAGGTTTAGCCCTGAGGAAGTGAAGATGTGGAAAAGTCATTGTGGGGAGTCACTCTTGGAAGCCTTGCAGGTCTCCTGAATATATCCACAATTCAGACATGAGAGTACAGAAATGTGAAAATAAGCCATTTATTGAGGCATTAAGGTCATATAATGAAGTCCAGCATAGAAATAAGCCAGGTATTACACATGGGCTCCTTGGTCATGTCCTCTAGTGAGTGACAATTAACATTTCTGCTCTGGGAAGAAGTACCTCCCTTATATTCATTCATCCAGGTGATTCAGGGAGAAGAAATCTGACCTTCCCTTGCCTGCTTTAGGCAGGTTTTAAATAGTATCTGTCCTTTTCAGCACAGAGAACAACAGTGTAGAGCCAGATTTTAATATTTAACTTACTTAACTATAATATTTAACTTTTGTAACCATGTGTAGTGTTCTCAGTGTAAACTGTCTGCTTCCAAAAACAGCTCTATTTACCCAATCCTCAGGCTCTACAGCACATCCCACTTGTACTACTGAGAGTTGGACTCAAAGGGAGCTACTGCAAATGATTTATTGTAAGACACTGCAACAAGATGGAAAATCCTCTGTGGGTTTCTGTTAGTACAATTTTTGTTTCCCCAGAGGAACACCAACTTGCTCAGGATTTGAAATTTATTTCTGCTTCTGCAGGGAGAAAATACAACTCATAGCACATTGGTACAGGGATAAACAGCACTGATGCTGCTGGAGAGGAGTCCCCAGATGGGGAATTCAGTGCAGTGGCATTGAAATGGAAATGTGCTGGTCTTTGGGGAGGTTGTTATCAGTGTAAGCAGTTTGCCTGAAACTGGTCCTTGGAGGACATGGGACTAGTTAGTACTTGAAAGAATAAAAATGTTGTTTTCAAGCTGCAGCCTTAGCAGAATCCAGAATTCTGGAAATTCTGCTGTAAAAAGAGAAAACAAACAGGTCTCTCCTCGTGGGAAGCTCACAAACGAAAATAAATCCATTGTGTAAAAACTGAAGAGTAGAAAGTGTTTGGTTTTAAATTGTACCAAATACATTCATTGGAGAGTGGAGAGAATTGTTGAAGGGGTTGATTTTGGGGGATCCAGGGCTGACCCTCCCTCCCAGCCCCTGACAGGGAGGGGAGGCAGCACTTGAGGTCTGCCAGCTTTAATAGACACTGATTAAAACCTGTGATTATGAAATTTTCATGCTCTGTTGGTAAAAGTGCTGTGGAGATGAGCATCTCCAGGAAGAGCAGAAATAGGTGAATTATTTCTGAGAAAGCTGAAGTGGAAACACAAAGCATTACTGCACCTAAACCTTGACAGAGAGCATTACAGGACACAGTCCCTCTCCAGGGCACATTCAGGTGGAAGATGGAATGGCTGCACTGCAAACAATGCAAAACAATCAGAAATGATCTCTGAACATTTTACACATCTCTTCTTTTAGGCCTGTTTAATTGCCTGCTCCTTCCTTTATTTGGACTTTCCACTTTGAACCTTTCTTTCTGGCTGTGCTGATGTTATGTACATTATTTTTAATCATATAAATAAAGATATATATGTGCATGCCAGTTAGTAACTCCTCAGCAGACAGAACAGTTTTGTACTAAGAAATTTATAGTCCCTTCTGGGATAGCTTAAGAAGAAATAACTCACATATTTTCCTTATCATGCTTGGGTTCATTGGTTTTTTTTCTGAAATTCCCACATAGTTGTGGTTTTTGTCCTATTTTGACACTGAGAACTGCAATTCAAGTCTAATTGATGTGAACTGTTGCTAAAATAAGATTCTAATTTTAAGCCTGAGAAAATCCCACCAAGACATTACAATTCAGCATGTCCTGAGAACTCCAAGGCTTACATATTCTTTTATTAGCAAGTAACCAGAAATACTGGAAAAAAAGTGGATTATGTCCCACTTTGTCAACATACACATCCTGTCTGAAAATTCCTCTTGACATTTCCAAAGATTTCAGATAGTAGGCTTATTTATTTAAAAAAAACAAAAACATTTTCTTTTGAAGGACTTTGTTTTTCTGCAATATTTTAACAAGATACAATTCTTCCTGTAGATTTTGGGAGGTCCAGAGCCATGGCAGGGACTGGAAAGATGGCAGAGTGTTCTTTGGGGCTGTGAAGTGTGTGTGAAGTACAGAACAGGTTTGGTGTGAGGCTGATTGTTGACCTAGAGGACGTTGCATTAAGCAGCTGAAGGATCTCAGTATTCAAAATTCAGCAATGCATTGCTGTCGTGGCAGCATGAGGGGCTCAAAGCTCTTGCAACTGCAGAAGTGGAAGAATTGCTGCTGAATAATACTTTAAAATACAATGGGAGTTTGATCATCAAAAATCACCTTTACTGTAAAATAATTTGCCTCCTGACATTGCCACATCTACGCAGAAGAATAAATCAGAAAATCATTTAGTCAAATGGGAGTTTGTTAGAATTTATTAGAACATTAAAATCAGTAAATATATAGTTGGGACTTTTCTCAGTCATTGGGCACAAAAGTTAACTCTTCTCCTTTGTTCCATGTATTCCTGACTACTCAGGTTTTGGTGGGGCAGAGGAGAATGCTTGTGGAAGTTGAAAGAAGTTTATGTCCTGCTAAAGGATTTTTTCCTTCTTTCTGAGCTGTAGCTGTGCAGGTCACAGGGGTAGAGCTGCTCAGAGTCCCTGAGCTTTGCCATCACCCCCTGGCAGTGGGATCTGCAGTTCAGGATCAGGTTCTTGGAGATGCCAGGGCAGCACCTCTGCCCTCACAGCCTTGTTTGTGTGGAGGCCAAGTTAATAATCACCATTCTTGGGATATTTATGAGCATTTGCAGCTTTTCTGTGCAGCAGTTCCTGGGCTGTGGGTTGTGAGCTGTCCATGTTTGGGGTGGCCTGGAGGGAGCTCAGTGTGCTGCCCTTTGGCTGCTGCTGGAGGCTTGGGGCATGGAGCTGTTGCTGTGGTGTGGAGCCTGTGGATGCTGGAAGGAGGAGAGACCTTTTCAGCAAGACAAGGAGAGCAGATGGGTTTTGTGTCTGCTAATTTAACTTTTTGCTTGTATTACTAGGAAAAAAAAGTCTGGTTACTTGGACTCCTGTGCATTTTTTGTGCTTCTGACTCTTTTAAAATGCTCAGTATTACATTGCCTTTGGAGTCTGGTCTGAGGGATGGTCCAGGAGAAGGAGACCTTGCCCATGGCAGGGGCTGGAACAAGATGATCTTTAAGGCTCCTTCCAGCCCAAACCATTCTATGGTTTAAGGTGCATTTTTTGAGTAATAAATTGCTGTAAGCACAAAAAGCATTCAAGACCCTGATAAAATAGTTTTTGGTTATTTCCAAAGAGTTTGGGCACTTCCCTGGCTAGAAATGAGCATGCAATGATGGCAAATTGTGAGCATCAGTGTAATAGAAATGTAGTTTGTTATATGCTTTATATGGATATTTAACAAGGATAGCTATGTGATTTAGCTGAAGAATATGATGAGAATCATGGCTTTACCTGTCTAGTGATGTTTCAGACATACTCATATCAAATAAGACTTCAATCAGAAAAAAAAATTCCTTTATTGTAATCAGGAAATAAACTGGAGATGAGTCATTGGTAGGTTTCATCTTGAAATTTGTCACAAATTCCTGGAAAAACATGAGGAGGCCACTTGTGTCTGTTTCGGTTCTTCACGTTTAACAGGGAGTTAAATGTTTCCCTGTCTGATCTGATTTTCTATTTTTAATCTTCACGTTCTTTGGGCAGTGACTGTCTTCACTCAGTCTGCAAAAGACTGAATGAAAATCCCAAATGTAAGCCCTTCTGACAGACTGGCAGCACAACTGGACTATTTTTAATGACAGAAGATCAATATTAGTGTGTTTTTGCAGATTCCTTCTGCCCTGATGGTTTTTGGGGTCATTTAGTAGGACTTGTGACTTGGAATTATTCTTTAGTATTCTTACAGGAGGAAGGAATCTCAAATAGCTTTAAAACAAGAAAAGGATGTATTTGTCTCCTGAAACTAACCCTGAAAGAATATGCAGTCAGTTTAGTGCCACTGTGTTTAGTTGCACCTACATTTCTCTAAATAAAAAAATGTTATTTTAATCTTGTGTGTGACCATTTTATCCCTTGAGTTACCATCTCATTGGATCCTCATCTAGTCTCATAGGAGAGTCAAATAAATCCTGTTTTTAAGTGCCAGACTTTGTGCACAAGAAGCACACTGTAATTTTGCTGAGCTTGTGTCTTCAGATCAGTGTTAACTTTGGCTCCACATCCACTGTTCCTTTGTCTTCCCATGTAATCAACGTTGTCCTTGAAGAATAAATAAAACATACCTGGATTTGCTGGGGGGATAAGTGTGGTTTTCCTGTGCAGGGCCAGAAGCTGAACTTAGTGGTTTTTGTGAGTCCTTTCCAACTTAGGATATTCAGTGAGAAAATTAACTGGTTTAGGTGTCAAAATTTAAAAAAAAAATCAAAATTAGTGTGGTTTTATTTTTGCTTTTAAAAACCAACCAAGCCCCAGGTTCCTGTATTGTGCTGAAAACACATGAAATATAAATTTGTTTGTTGCTTTTATGGGAAGAAAAGGGCATCTGGATGGCTTTGTTGGCTGGCTGTATCCACATGGAGTGTTTAGAGAGCTGCAGTAATTGGCCCCATTTGCTTGGAGAGGGAGCCAAGTACATTTAAGCCATCCTGGGGCAGGAAGTGGGAATTAATGTGCAGCGTTTCTCATCCTGTGGTTGGAATTTTGCTGTTGGGAAGCAAGGTCTTTTCTTTTTTTTTTCTTTTTTTTTTTTTCCAGAAAAAAACCCCAACTTTTGTTGCCTTTGAGAAAACTAAAATGCAGATTTTCCAGTGTTGTTGTCAGGGTACTTTGGATATTTTGACTCGGGTGCTGGAGGAGCGGCCGAGGCTGCGGTGGTGGCAGCGGGGGCGCAGGGGCTGCACTGAAATGACATCTGGATTTGTCAGTGTGCATTTTTAACAGGATTTTCCTGTCTTCACACTGCCTCCAAGCCAAGGGCACATCACTGGGTAAGCAGAGCACAGAGTGAATCGTTGGATTTTTGTTTCAGAAACCCGACATGAGGCACTCCAGAGGCAGCATTGACCGCGAGGACGGAGGTCTCCAGGGCCCTGTAAGTGTGGGGGGGTCTTTTCCTCCCCCAACTCTTCCTCCAGGTTCCTGGTAGAACATGCTGTACCCTGGCTTGGGGGTGGGAGATGATTTAAAGGCTTTGCTAAACCTTTCCACGTTGTTACGTGGTGGTACAGCTTTCCAAAAGGCTCAGCTTCTGTGGGAACTTCAGCCACAGCAAAATGGTTCATGCAGCAGTTTGGGGGTTTTTGGGTTTGTTGGTTGTTTTTGGGTTTTTTCCCCTTGAAGCTATTCTTGAAACAAATATTAAAATGTTTCCACAAATACATTACAATAATTTCCAAGTGCTCGGGGCCTTTTATGTAAAAATGGGGATTGTTTTCTGCAAGTTCTGACAATAGGAAGCAGGATTAAAGTAACTTCTGCAGTTGTTTCAATATCTGACGAGTTTTCTCAGAAGGAGTGTAAATGTTGCTGTTGTATTACCCAGAAATCTGTTTGGGGTAAATGATCCACTAAGAAACAATTGGAATAAACCCCACAGCCATTCCTTTATTCCCAGACAGCAGCTGCAGCTTGGGTGTTCTAAAACCATCTCTTCAATTGTTTAATTGCCATTGGAATCTCTGGATCATGTTGGAAAAGGGGGGGGGATTAGGCTGGGGACTGTTCATGACACAAACCTGGTGCTTCATCCACTGTTTCTCCCCAGGAGAGTAGTGGATATTTTAAATCCACCCTCCTGTTTCGTTTGGGATGCGACTGTAAACGCCTGCTTTGACTTCAGCATTTCTTCACTTCTTAAGAATTTAGGGATTCTTCCTGTATTTGCAGCCAAGACAGTCATGAATGAGTGTATCAATGACACACAGCAGCACAGTCTCTGGAGAAATTCATGTCTGGAAGCTCCTAAGATTTTTTTCTATTAAGTTGGAGAAGATTCTTTGTTACAGTTAGACTTTGGCTGTTGTTGCATCTTTAATAAGAGCAAGAAAAGTGTTGCTGCATTTTGTGCTGCTGATGAAGATGCTGTGAGGTGCCCAGGAGATTTTCAGGTCATGTCACAGGTTACAGATTCCAAACTGTGTCCAGGGGAAGTCCTGTTGCCCAGATGAGAAGGTCCAATACCACACCCCATTTGAAGGTGTGAAGAAAACACTTCACAGCCATGGACAAAATGGGTTTTGAAATAGACTCTTAATTCATGGTAACTACATTTCTAGTCACAGAAATTGATCTTGCAGTTCTCAGTAGATTCAGAACATAACTCTGACTTCATTTACAGTGGGAAATGCTTAATGCTGCTGTGAGTCAATTTGAGTTTCTGACTGAGAGGATGATAAACTGGGCAGTGATACAAATGAGACGTTACCACTCACATTTTGGCAGTTCATGTCTGATCACATTCTACTGACCTGTACTTTCAATACACAATTTTATGGAAGTAAAAATGCAAGAATTATTTTAGTGGGATATCATTCTTCTGCCTCTCCCTTGCTCTCCTTCTTTTCCCCTGGAGTTACCAGATTTGAAATATTTAGGTTAACAGCACAAATCAAAGGTAATGATATGACTGAATGTCTCCACTTTGTGTGTGTTCCTGTTTGTGAGGTGACCAACCTTACAGAGCAACAGTTGAATATAATATCTGGTTCTCCTGTTGTTGTTGACATTTTAAAAAGCTCTTCTTGTGGTGCTGTCCAGATGAAACTGCAGTCAAACTTTGTCAGCACAAATTCTCTCCCTGCAGTGGCAAACAGCATCTCTGTAGGGATGCCACCTGTCCCTGTTTCCAAAGTCTGTGCACTTCCTTGCTCCACCTAAGTTCTTGAAGGTCCTGCTCTGCCAGGCCCTTTTCTGCCATGCTTGCTTGATTTCCAGCACTCTGGAATCATCTGCCTCTGGGCTCTTTAAAGATTGCTCTTAAAAATCACCTGACATCCATGGACTCCAGTTCTTTCAAAAGTAGATTCCCTGGGAACCTCACTATTTCCTGGAAAGCACCCACAGTCCACTCTCTCCAGAGCCAAGATTTTGCTGGAATTTTTTCTCCTACCTCCAACAATTTGAAGCTCAACTTTGTGGTGGCCATGACTGAGGCAACCACTGCTCAGCACTTGGCCCATGAGTCCCTCTCTGTTTACAAACAACAATTCCAGGAATCATCTTTCCCAGCTTCCTTAACACCTGCACCAAGAAGTTACTTATGCAGGAATTTCCTGGACCTCTTTTTTTTTTTTTAATTATTTCCTGTCCACTGTATGATATTCCCAGTTGAATTTTGGGAAGTTAAAATTACCCCTGAGGACCAGGGCAGTTGATAAAGAGATATTCTTTAATACTGTGCTGACACTTGGGCTGCTCACAGCAGTGATGAGGTTGGTGTGAAGGATGGAAGAATGCAATTACCAGGGAAAGTCACTTCAGTCTGTCACTAAATTCTTCCAAGTAGATGAGCAAATGGGCCTTGACTAAGCTTTGCAACAAAACCAAAAAGCAAACCAGCTGTGAAGTTGGTTACAGAACCATTTAGCAGGAAGTTCTGGAGTCTCTTTGTTGTGTTGCCATGTCTCCTTCACCACCATGACCTCTATAGTTGGATCTGTGGACACAAACTGAAAATGCCTGTGACTGTCTCACCACTTTTGAGTAATAAGGAAAGATAAACTGTAATGTGGAGGCCAGGGGTACTGTGAGCAGTACAGAATACATGCAAATTCTCTTATTGCTCTGTAAGTAATAGACCTGTAGTGAGGGACTGATGATGGTGAATTGGGATGTATTTTCAGCTGGTGGGAAAGGTGCTGAGAGCTAGCTGCTCTTGGTGTTTGAGATTGAGATAGTGCTGATGAAAGCTGCAAGCACTGCAATAACCACTTTATATGTTTATTTTATTTTATAGGCTGGTAACCAGCACATATATCAGCCTGTGGGAAAACCAGGTAAGCAGTAAATGCAAATACTGACATTTTGAGTATTTGATTACAAGTCTTGCAGCAGCAGTAGTCAATGAAAGTTCATGGCAGTATTTCCATGCAGAGTGGATTCAGTTCCAGGTACTACACGTGGATGTTTGTGTGCTGTGTGTTCAGGTTCCCCATGCAGTCAGCAAAGCCAAGGAAGTGTTTAGATCAACAAGCAGGAAATGTCTAGAGGAAACTGAGTCAGAGTGGGAATTCACCCAGGATCGAGTTCAGACATGTAAAACAGCAGTAGACACCTAAAAATGGGTTTCTTGGTCTCAAAAGTGCATCCCACAATTTGCTGCTGGGAAGAAGTCCAGTTTCCCAGATACACACAGCATGTTGGCACTCAGCTGTGGTACCAGGGGTGACGTCCTCTCAGGGCTGGGGTAGCTGTGCCCGGAGCAGTAGCAGTTACCCCACAAAAGGAGTTTCAAATATTTAACTAAAACAATCCTGCTCTCATAAAATGCAGCTCCCACAAACAGTGCATTTACTGCAGGACACCTGAAGATGTCCCATCTCTGGCAGAGCAGAGCACGTGCAGCCTGTGCAGTGCAGAGCAGAAGGTACATCTGACACCTTGTGCTCTAAAAACACACATTTTTTGTCGGGCAGATCACGCAGCTCCGCCAAAGAAGCCTCCCCGCCCCGGAGCCCCCGGGCACCTGGGCAGCCTCGCCAGCCTCAACAGCCCCGTGGACAGCTACAACGAGGGTGTGAAGGTAGGAGAAACACCCCCAGCAAATGGAACATTACCAGGGCCACGTGAAATAGCCCCAGAAAATCAAACACGACTGCTCTGAGGTAGTTTGGTGTTCCTGAAGTAGAGACCGTGGAAAGCAAAGGGGACCCAACTTCATGGGTAAATAATGTCATGGGGCAAACACGCCCTGGTAGCTCTCCAGGGGAGTGGGGAGGGAGCTCTGGTTCTCCCTGGCTGTGATGTAGTGTGCTCCTCAGCTGGAGCCTGCCCAGATGAGCTTATTTCTAGCTTGAAATGATGAGGTGCCAAATGGACCCAGCTCCCTGTTCAGCAGGATGGAGCATGCCCAGGGATCCCAGTTACTCAGATGGTATCAAAGTCCCCTGTCCTTGGTCACAGAGAGGTGAGACCTCTCCTGCAGTGCTTAAAAAGCTCTTGCTGCAGCACCAGGGCTCCTCAAACCCTACCAGCTCTGGGGAACAAGGGAAGAGGGAAATGGACTGTTTGACCTGGGAGTGAGATACTTCCTGATGTGTTGTTTCATTTGCCATAAATAGCAATAAAGCCAAAACTGAAACTTGACAGTGGTTTTGTAGCAAAGGTGCTGCTGCAGGGTCCTGCCCCTGCTGCAGTTGATGTCCACAGAACTGCTCCTAAGGATGTCAGGCACTCCCAAAATCATCCCTTTGTGTGCTGTTCTCTGTCTGTGGGACTCTGCCTCCTTCCTAATCTCCAGGAACAGCCTTGCCAGGCCTGTACTAAGAACAGGAATCCATGGTGTGGTGGCCACAGCAGCTGGGATGAGTGACCCTTAGTTTAGGTGATTTAAGGAAATACAAAAAAAGCCCAGTTCACCTGAACATGAAGTTCAGAACCTGCCATCAGAGCAGTGTGTTCAGCACAATTTGATCCCAGCCACTGCCAGCCTGTCTTACTCCTGCTCATGTTCTGGGATTATTGGAATGTTTAAGAATCAGTGTAAATAGCCAGCAGTGGTGAATTTGAGCAGGATTATTTATTATAAACTGATGCCAGTGCTTTACGAGCTGCCAAGCCTCAGAAAACTTCAAAAAGCAGTAACAGATGTGTTACTAAACTTGGCTTCTCTAAAATTTCCTTTCTAAATGCTGATGCTGGAACATGAAAAAATGTTTTTTGAAATACATCCTTTTGACAACAAACAAACTTGAGCAGTCAAGAGACATCGGTAGTGACAAGTGAACAGGATTTGTGTACTAAATAGCTCTTTGAGTAGGAAAGAAGGGCTGATTTTTTTTTTCCCTGACAAAATTTTCTTGGAATTGGATTGTTTTATGCCCCTTGAAGAAAACAGCCCATTACTTTTTGGCATAGCTTTGTTAATGGTTGCAGTTCTAAACTGAAGATGCTTCTAAGGCTCATTTCAGATTCCCTTTTCTGTACACCCAGTTCAGACTCCCTTTTCAGGGAGAACACAGACAAAGAGGATTGGAATTGCCTGCCCTCAGGAGCCTTCAGGGCAGGCTCCAGAGAGCTCCTGGGTGAGGCAGAGTCAGCCAGTTCCACAAAGAAACTCAAAATGTTGCAGAGTAGTGGTATTGATATTTGGGATAAACAAAGAGAAACCAAGGGCTGAGAAACACAATGTCCATAGCCTTGAAAGGTTCAGGTCTGGAGCTGTAAGGGTTGGGAATCATCTGGAATGAGTTCTTGATAGTTCCTGACCATGGCTGTGATGAGTTCTTGTGAACAAGTCCTGCACAGTTAAATGACTGTATTTCCCATCATGACCTAACCTGAACAGAAAGTTTCAGAAAGATGAATGCAGAATTTTCATTAATGCTTCGAGTCCTGGACTGTTTGTGCAGAGGGACCAGCAGTGTTCCCAGGACACGTTTCCCAGGCCCTCTGCTCCACTCACCACTCTGCTGCTCGCCAGACTGGCTTGCTCCTGTCCAGCTTTGCATGATCTCCTGCCCGTGTGTTTAGTCAGGAGGAAGCATGGGGTGCATGGCAAACCCTTCCACTGCCCACAGGGCTGCACAGCAGCCTTTCTGGCACACAGGACCCAGAGCTAACATGAGTGGCTGCCAGTTCTGGTGAGGATGCGTTTTCGTTGCAGGCTTTTTAACTGGTCTCTGATTGCTACACATGTTTTGGGTTTGTTTGGTTTTATTTTTTTTTCCTGCTGAGTTTTATTAATATTGTTTTTCTTTTTTTCCCTTCTTTTGGTAAATTTCTTTAACCTCCCCCCACATTCTGCTCAACCATAGCCATGGAGGGTAAGCAGTGCGTGAGCGTGTGTGTACGTGCCCTATTCCAAAATGTCTTTGCATGTGACTTTGCCAAATGACTGTTTTAACTTCTTGATTGCTTAAACTGATTCGAATCACAGCCTTCCCCTGCTGATTGAGGCAATTACAGTGTTCTTTTTCCTAAGATATTTTCTGATCAATGCACTAGATTGAATCTCTGTAATAGCTGTTGGTATCCACTTAATGAAATATTACAAAATGGAATCACCAAGTACTGAATCCTCTACTTCTTCCTTAGAGAAAGTCTCATCAAAGCATTCCATAGTTGCTTCAGGACAGTGGATTAGGGGCTTGCAGTGAAACATTTCTGGAGCTGGGACCAGTCCTCTCAGGACTGGTTACCCAGTGTAGAGAGCTGAAGTGCCATGAACCATCTCAGATCCAGGAGGAAAACAGGAATTTTTAAACTTTCTGTTCACACTGAGTTGTTGCTTGGGCATCCCGTAGTAGGGAGTAGGTGGAGGAAACTGGGATGCTTGGTAGTTTACAGTTCTGAGATAGTGAGGACCTTAAAAATGATGTTTGCAAAGTTTCTTTCATTTCAGACGTGGGATTATTTCAGTCTGTCTTGGATTTAACTCCAGACATATCTGACTTGTTGGAAGTTTTACTTGAGTAAAGACCACATGAGTTACAGGTTTCCCACATGTACTGGTGACACCATGATCTCAAGGATGATCTCGTTCCAGTTCTCTCTTTAATATATCAGTATGTTACTGTGTGTTCTGACATTATTTTGGAGCACAAAAAGTCCTTCTGGAATGAGGGACCTGTTGCCCTCACAGTGGAACCTGAACCACTGAGACATGTTAAATACTCAGTACTCATGCCTCAAACAATTCCCTTCTCTGTTGGAGTGTTACATGGGAAGCTCTTCAGGGAAACCCTGGTAAAAGTTGTCCAGTGTCAATTCAGAGATCAGGTTCAGTCAGAAGAACTAAAAGAAACTTCCTCCATGCCCGGAGGCAGCGCAGGGCGGCAGCGGGGCCGGGCGGGGGCCGCGGAGCTCGGCCAGCCGGAGCCCTTCCCGGAGCCCTTCCCGGCTGGGAGGTGGCCGAGCCCCATCTGCTGGGGACGGAGCTCCAGCAGCCCCTCTGTGCTTGCAGATCCAGCCGCAGGAGATCAGCCCTCCCCCCACGGCCAACCTGGACCGCTCCAATGACAAAGTCTACGAGAACGTCACCGGGCTGGTGAAGGCCGTGATAGAAATGTCCAGTAAAATCCAGCCGGCCCCGCCCGAGGAGTACGTGCCCATGGTGAAGGTATGAAGGAAGGGGTGTATTTCCTCCCTGAATGAGGTCTTCACGTGGTGTAGGAGAAATTTCCCAGAAAGCTGGAGGTAGAAAAGCTGTTTGTGTTCTTGGCTCAGAGGCAGGAACTTTGGAGTCCATGCCCAGTATTGTGGACAGCAGTGCTTCATTGCCCAGCTTGCCTGTGCTTGTCCAGGGTCCTGAGTAGTGTGCTGTCTTCTCCACATTTTCACTTTCTGTGAAGAAAAACTTATTATTAAGCCTTTGGCATCTTGTTTTGATGGCAATAGGCACAATTGCAGGTGGGATTTTGAAGTGCCTTAGGCACGTTCCAACTCTCTCCCTATCCAGATGAACAATTAAATGTATCCACTGCCTTTTCACTCCTAAAATTCTCTCATCCATTTCTTCTAAGTATTTGAAGTTTATTTCTTTAATCTTTTTTTCTTAGGAGGTTGGTTTGGCACTAAGAACTTTACTGGCAACAGTAGATGAGACCCTCCCAGTGCTCCCTGCAAGCACCCACAGAGAGGTACGTGGAGCTCTGCTTACCTGCTGCTCAGCCACTGCCTTCCCAGTCAGCCTCAGCCCATTGGGACAGATTTTGGTGCTCCTGTCTTGGCCCAGGCATACCTTTTGGTTCCCTGAGCGGTCTGAACTCCTGGATTATAATTTTGCATTAAATGAATTTAATTCAAATTGCTGCATGAACCTAGGCTTGTTATGAGAGAGGATTCTTCAACTGGATATAGGTGTCACCCATAGGAGGGTGACATAAACCCCAATACTCCACAGCAGGGAATCAGCTGAGGGTTAATTCTTAGTGCAGATGTCACCTGTCATTTGCTTGCACACCAAGTCATTGAACAGGTAATTGAGCAGACCTTGGTACAGCTGGAAGGTTGTCTGTAGTTCTGGATAAGGAGTGACTGAGCGCTTTCAATTAAGTTCATAATTGAAACAGTTTTCCTCCAAAACCTTGAATGAGTGTGGTACTGACAAAGCCAGGGAATGGTTCTGGCAGTGCCATCTCAGAGGTTCATGCCGACTTAGCTGTGTGCTTAAGTAACCTCTATCTGCCTTGTTTCATTTCTTAGAGCTGCTTCTATGTTTTAGAACTGCTTCAGTAGTAAAGAGTAAAACTAACAAGAACCTGAAAACCCATCACAAACTGTTAATGCCAAGTTGTGGTTTGAAATCCACTACTTGGGTCTTGGTGCTGTTTAACAGTGGGAGGCTCAGCAGGTGCCAGATTCCATCTGCTGCTCCACGTGGTGGCCTCAGAAACAGCCCAGCTGCAGTCAGGAATCGGGCAGGGGCTGTGGCTCTGGGGCACTGCTGTGAGTGCAGTGTTTCAAACCCC
>QUSF01000001.1:64962886-65018417 GCA_003676055.1 Chloebia gouldiae | reverse complement strand
CCCTCTTTTTTTTTTTTTTCTTTTTTTTTTTTCCTCCTCTCCCCTTTTCTTTTGCTCCCCCCTCCCCTTCCTCCTCCCCTTCCCCCGACAGCGTAACCGGGGCTCGGGCTCGCTCCCTCCCCCGTGCCCTCCCCTGGAGCCGCCGCCGCCTCCGCGCCGCGCACACGGAGACATGTACCCGGGAGCCCCCTCCGCCGGACCCGGTGAGCTTTCGCCCGGGTTTGTTTCCCTCCTCCGCTCCCCCCGGAGCGGCTTTCCCGGTCCGTGTCCCCGGGGAGCCCCGGGAGCGCCTCGTTCCCCCCGGCTCGGGCCTGGCTGGAGCGGCGGCCGCGCTGGCCGGGGGAGGAAGGAGGGTCAGGGCGCCGCCGCCACCTCGGGCAGGGCCGCGTGTCCGGAGGCCCCTCTGAGGGGAGGGTCGCCTTCCCTGCCCCGCTCCCCCCTCCCGAGGCCGGGCCCCGAGGCCGGCGCAGCTCGCTGCGGACCGGGCTCTCCATTTCCTCCCTCCCGGCTCCATCCCGGGATTCCCGGCTGGCCGCGTGTTCTCGGCGGCCGCGCCGCGATGGTTGCGCTGTGGAGCTCCGGGAAGCGCCCGCGTGCCGGGAGGGCTGGGGGAGGCGAGCGGCAGCGTAAGGTGTCCTCAGGCTCGCTCTGTGCTGCGAGCGGAGGGGAGGTGGGCGTGCAGAGAAGGGCTAGCAACTCTCTCGGGGACATTTCGTATCACTCTGGGGAAATGCAGGTTAATACTGTGCGAGTTTGTGCAGTTCATATGAGACAATGTTTTCTCCTTTTTAGTGTTAGGTTGTTCCTGCGGTGAGAATTCTTATTTAAAAACAAGAGTGTTTGGGTGACTGGCACTTAGTTTTCTTCTAGAAAAGTTTCAAAATAAATGGAACTTTATTTTATACCACTGTTCTCAATTGTTTTGCAAAAAAAAAAAATCTTCCCTTAGAGGGATAATCTAGCAAGGACTGGTGTAGGGAAATACAGGACCTGTAACTGAGATGTCTTTTAGTGCTCCTCTTACAGATGCTTCTGTAAAAGCATTCATATTTTGGGATCCACTGTTAGGTGCTGGCTTTTTTTTTTTCTTTGACTTGGTTCTCCTGAAGGAGCAATAATATACAAAGACAGTCAGGGTGATTATTTTTCTCTTGAAGTACAGATCCTCTGTTTTTACTTTCTCATCGGGCACAGCAGGCAGACAGGTCTCTACAGCTCTGTGTCCCCAGACTGTTGTTCAGGATTTTGCTTTCATGTGTAACATCATTTGCACATTTCACATTTCGGTACCGATAACTGTAGAACTATAGGTGTAATCGGGTTCCCTTGCTCAGGCACAGGCACACTTTTAGTTTACAGGTGCTCATGGTGCCTCAGCATCGGGCTGTTGCTATGTTCACCTCGTGGTGATAGATCTTGTTTGAAATTGTGCTTAAGGAGACAGGTAATTAAAAATATTACCAGCACATGGGCTGAGAGTAGTTGCATGTGTGGGAGTCTCTTTATTTACTCTCTATTCGATCCTACCACTTTCCCTTTCACTTGGAATGGTGTCCCAGCTGGTGGCTGCTGTTTGCCATAAGGGATGCACGTTTGGTGTGAAGGAATGTTTTCACCTTCCTGGAACAACAACCTCTTAACCTCGGGCTGCTGACTCTGCTGTACTTGCACCAAGTTCGAGGGGGCTGTGGGTTGTCACCGGAGTGTGTCTCGGGCTCCTGCTGTTCTGCTGCCTCCAGCCGAGCTCATCTTGTGTCTTGTTTACTTCCGAGTTTATCAGCGTGGCTCAGCCCTTTTTTCCCCGTGTCTGTGCCGGGGTGGGAGCTGCGAGTTGTTCTCCACATGGTGAGCGAGGCTCTGCTTCCTTCCTGTGAAATCATCCACGGACAGCCTCAGCAGCTCAGTGGCTTCTGGCAGCCCAGGCAGCTTCCTGCTCCACTCCGCGCACAAGGCAGGGCATCCTGGAGATTTTTATTCGAGCAGGGACTGTGAAGTCCCCTGCCACATGTTAATCTGAGAACTACAAACCCACTGTGCGTGAACTCCTGCTCGGAGGAGAGAGCACAAGTGTGGTTTACAGCCCCTCGCCGAGCCAGAGCTGCTGTGAACACAGCAGAGAGCTGCAGCCTCTCCAGGTCTGTCAGCACATCCTTGACACCAGGGCAAGGCTCCATTCATCTCTGCTGTGTCCGGATCCCGCTGATGCCCAGGAGCAGCTTTGCTCTCCCCGCTGCCGTGTCCAAACTGGACTCTGCAGCCAGCCCCTGGTGCTGGCCTCCTGCCAGAGGAGCCGCTCCATTTGCCCCAGGGTTTGCTATTTTAATCTTAATTATTTTTGTGGAAACAGTATCAAGCAAATTATGACACCATTTCTGATTTCAAAACATTGCTGGTGAATGTGGAAAGTTTGTTCAAACGTGCTGTTAATGTCAGGAGTAAGGTGGGTTTTTATGCACGAAGGTGTTGTCATGAAATCACTGTTTCCATAATTAGGAATTTAATGATCCCTTTTTGCTTTTTACCAAATACTGTCCGAGTTCTTGACTTGGTGTTGAATTTTCTGCGACATTGTGTCCATACTCTTTTTTTATTAGCTTCAAGAAAGTATGAAAAGTAAAAAATCTGAAAGTCTGACAAGGAATTATTTTTTGCAGAAAAATCTTGATACTGCTTTGATATTGTGGTATACCTTTTTTTTTAGAAGGACAGAAAAATGTCAAAGTGGCATAAAGGACTTGATTAAAAGCTGTATAAACTTCTGGAACCTGCACTTCTAAGTCTTAATGTATTTATTAATTCTAAACTTTGCACACCACAGATTTCTCTTTTATTCTTTGAAAGGATATTTGGTTTTCCTGATGTTGAGGGTCTTAATGTATTGTTGAAGCAGCAATTGTCTGAAAAAGAGTGTGAAGTTGATTATAGCTTTGTGTGTGGGATACCAACTTCTTTTTCCCTAGCACAAAAAACAACTTTAGTTCCACTAATTTATTAAAGTTATTTTCTTGTCATTTAGTTGTAAGTTACTCTTTAAAAACTGTGAATAGACTGTTGAAACTTGTAATTCTGGTTTGGTTTTCAGTACAGGTACTTGTTTTTACCTTCCATGTATTTTCTTGAAGATTTTAGATGTTAGATGTTGATTCTCTTTGGGAGTCTTCAATCTTAAATAGTGGTGCAGGGAAGGGTGTGCTCATGCCTTAGCTGGGGTAGTAAAAATGACAATATCTTAATCTGGTTGAATTTAATCCACTAGTGTCCTCTTAGCTTGTGTTTCAGTGGCAGCAAGAGCTCCCCTGCACATCCTGTTAAAGGCCTTCTCTTCTTAAAAAGTCTTTTTCTTTTCTCTTGGGGGTGGATGTGGACTTGGTCTTACTCTGCTGCTGATACCACCAGTTTCTTTGGCTTAGTTTTAGACCACAGATTAATGCTGAGACTCCTTGTAAGCTGCCACACAAAGAGGAGGGAATGAGAACTTCGTATACAGCCTCAGCTCTCTTTGTTTTTGCTAAAATTGAAATTGCATTTGATGAAGTTACAGCCTACAAAACACAGCATGACTTTTTAAAATGTGTTGTTGTCATGACCAATATATTTTCCTAATGAAAGAAAAATTCTATTATGTTGCCTCTGATAACTGTGTTGTTTTCACGTGGCTTAAAGTTGAGGTGGTTTGATGGAAAGATAATTGATGGTGTCAGATGTGACACCAAACTTTCTCCTTTCCTTGGTGAACTGTACTGTGCTATTTGCTGTTGAAAAGTGAAACATCTTTTTCAGCCGTGATTCTCTTGCTGACTTTGCAGTTACATGGGATTTTATGCACTTACTTTTACTTCATCTTGAAGTTTTTCACTTTTGCAGGATTGTTGGGTGCTCGTACATACTTAGTGGTTCATTGGAATGTACAGAAGCAGTGCAGAGGAATACCCAAACCTTCCTGACTTCCAGGAAAGCTATTTTTTCACAATTTATAGCCCTTCCTTCACTGCTATCACCACCAGTCTGCCTGTCTTTTGCAGAAGGGTGGAAAAAGGATATAAATGCTTTGATTCAGTAAGAGAGAATGCCTTAGATGATCATCTGATATTCTTGTACCCCCTTAGAACTATATAGGAGGGAGAGATTTTTCCATTTCAGAAACCAGCCCTTCTAAACACTCCTGGCCTTCCAGAAATTGCAGGGATCAGCAAGTGAGCACAGTAAACTTCTGCTAAATTTGCTTTGCAAACACAGATAGTTTTAACTAATTAGGAACTTTACCTGCCTGATGAAACTCCTGTTCATGTTGGCTAAGCCTGTCCTGATGACAGCTAAGGGCTGTTGGAATTTTGGTGTTTTACTTCTCTTACTTCATGTTTAAGCAAAATACTTGGTCTTATTCTTGGTGATGAAGTTTCTGATACTCAGCCTACCAGAAATTATTACTAAATCTCTAAATGAAGAAAAGTCAGCTTCCAGTATCTTATTTTTGGTAAGTTATGAACTAAAGGAAAAAAAAAATCTGGTGGAAAATATTACGCAGTTTTGACTGTAGTGGCTGTGGGCAGGGATCTGTTCCATGCATTGTCCAATTAATTTGTTTTAGTATCTTGCTTCCTCTCTGAAGTACTCACAAAGCAGCCCACTAGAATGTAAAATATCTCTTATCCTATTGCCTAGGGAAGCACAGACCTTTGACTTCCATGCAAAGGGATTTTTGATTGGGGCTTTTTTTTCCCACATATATTGTAATACAAAAATTTGAACTTACAAATTTCATTATGCATTTTATATTGCATAAATCTGGAAAAGACAGACCTGGATAGTATCAACCCCAGGTAGACTGAATTTGTGTAGTGTCTCATGTAATTTGTGAGTCCCTTTGGCAACCATTTCCAAGAAGTTGTGCTTTGAAGAGACTTTCTAGTACTGTCCAGGAAGTGTTTTTTTTTTTAAAATCCTCGAGACTGAGGTGATGCCTGTATTTTTATTTACTCAGGACTGTTTTAATCAGTGGTGTCTTTTAGTCTGTTCAGTGATCACCACAGATTAGTGCAATTCATTTCAACCTTTCTATTTTAATTGTTTTGCTTTTATTGTTCTCTTTTCAGAACAATATTTGGTGCTTTCAAATAAAAAGTTTTTGTGTGAGCATTATTGAATCTCTTTCTGTACTGTGTCTTTGCATTTCATATTTAAGCAAAATTGCTTCTCCTACATACCCTACTTTATAGCTGTGCTGCAGCTGTGAAACCACGTGGCACTTGGTATCCAGGCTTTCTAGGAAGGAAAGGTTTGTTTGTTTGTTGTTTTAACTGTATGACTTCACAAAACTGGACACAGCCAAGGTGGAAGCAAACCATTGATTTAGATGGGAATACTGTGGATCCTGGCATAATCAAGTCAGTCCAAAGCTTGCTTTGAGGTTTTTCTTTTGAATTGGGTACTCATTGAGCTGTCCACAGTGCTACCAAATTTTGTTACTGTTTGGGTTGTGAAAAGGATTTGTTTATTTTTTTAATCACAGGTGTGGTGACAGTAATTTTTTCTCTCCTATTGTAATTTATTTCTCCTGTTCTGTTTTTTGTACTGCTGCTCAGTTGTGTTCTGTCATGTTGTGTGAGAGTTTATTGCCATTTGCAGTGAAGTTGTTGGGGACCAGCTCCCAACATTAATGTCTGCAGTCATGCAAGTCTCTGTCTTTGGGAGAAGTATTAAAATATTTAACATTTCAGAGATGCAGAATAACTCCAGTTATGGGCTCTACATGTGCAGTTTTGAGCTCTGCAGTTTTTCCCAAAAGCTCTCCTAGCACAACCTAATTTAATTCCCTTGTACAAGCTGCTTTATAATCAGAAGATGGAGATTATTCTTAATAAAATATGTGTAAGTCAGAAGGCTGTGTGTTTAAACAGTACATGAATTTACTGTTTCGTTGTGTCACTTCCAGCCTGTGTTAGGTGTGACAAGAGAAGATGCAGAGCAAAACTGAAGTTTTCATTTTTTTGAGAAGTAAACTAATCTCAGCAGGTTATCTTGGGAAGCTTGAAAATACACTTCTGAAACTTACCAAGTGTATCAAGTAATATTTATGATTTTCTATATAGTCTAGGAAAAAAGTAATGCTTTTGTGGCCACTGGGGAGCTGCCTTGGCAGTGTTGGACACCGTGGGTGGATCTGTTTGAGCTGCTCATGTCAGAATATTGCAATTTTTTGTCTCAGCAATGCTTTTTTTACGTTCCTAGTTTAGTAATGAAATTTACACAAGAGCTTATTAATGTGAGAAAATGATGAAATTTTAATTTTAATTTAGTAGTAGGAAGTGTGTGTGTATGTGCTAATTTAGATTTATTTTAAATAAGCGAATTTTAGGAGAATTCCCAAGAGTGGAGGTTTCACTGGCTTAGTTAGATCAATCAAAAAATTGTTTGAAGTAAAACCTGTCGTGTAGATGACTAAAACTTTAAAACATAATTATTACTGGGGCCTCATTATATACCTTCTGAAACTTGTTTAGCAAGTGTTTGCTATTAAAGGACAGGCGTCTGTTCATAGAGAGGGTGAATTCCTGTGTAAATGTTGCTGTGTTCCTGACTTGGATAATGAACTTCTTTCTTTGTCCTTTCATACAGCTTGTGGTTTGCACTGAATGCTCCCTTTCTGCTGGTTTTTGTGGGCTTTTTTTTATCAGTTTCTCTGTTGGTTTTACACTCTTGCTCCATCATACTCCTCCATCATATCTGAAATGCTCATGGAGGACAAGACTTTGGGAGAGCAGGAGGTTTCTCTTGTTTGTGGTTTTGTACGCCCAGTGAAACCCATGGTTTCTCAAATAAAACTCTGTCTACTGAGAGACCTAGGTTTAAAAAGAAAACCCAAAAAACCACCAACCCTCCAAACCATAGGCAAAACAAAAAGTAAAATAGTGCAGAAATCCAGGTTCTTGTAGAAATGACAATGCAGAAGAATTAATTTCTCTATGAACCAATGCATTTCATTTTGGGAAGAGCTTCAGTGTTTAATGAGGGAATGCTTAGGAATAACTCGTAGGGATTCAGAATATTTGCATAAGGGTGTGTTGTTTAAAAGTCAGAGCTTCTTTCAGAAGGAGGAAACTTCCTGCCAGGGCAGGGAAATGGAGCTTTGTTGTCTGAGTCTCGTTATGTGATAAGAACACAGTTGTGGTGGGTTTTTCCTAATTGTTTGACTTGCAAATTCCCTTTAATGTCAAATTGCAGGGAGGCCTCTCTGTAGCAAACTTTTATGTGTCTTTTTTTACGTTTTGTAGCCGAGTTTTAGTTTGTATCAGGTAATACAAGAACATCAGTTGCTTACAAGAAGGATGTGAAGGAAAAAACCCTGAGGTGTAATGAAAAAAAAATTCTGATAGGGGACTTCTGCTGCCAGCCTACACACTCTGTAATATCTGGGTTATTCCACTATTAGGAACCTGCATTTTGCTCTCTTTGCAATGATGCTGAAAACCACAGCCCTATCTCTGGAAACCACAGGAGATATTACTGCATGTTGAAGATGCTGCTACAGCTGCTTTCACTATCTGAAATGATAAAATAAAGCATAACCTCGGATCTTAGCTGGGAATTTTTGTATTCTGAAGCTAAACCACCAGAATGTTTGTGTTTGTAGATTAATCCACTTGTGGGTATGGGAAAAGATTTTTTTTTTCCCCAAGGAAGACATGACTACTTCTGAGTTGCAGCTCTACAGTTGAGTTTTGTATATTAAAAACTGTTTAGGAATAAAGACAGCTTAATTTTTATTTTTCGATTTTGCACAAAGAACTGCCAGCCAAAGTCTGTGTGGGTATGAAATGTACTTACAAAGGTACAACTCAAAGCAGAACCATCCTAACTTCTTTCTTTAGTTAGCTGAGGCAAATCACTTCTGTGTTTCATTAAGTTGTGCACAATGCAGATCCCACAGGGAACGTGGATCTGGGGCCTCTGTGGCACCAGCTCCCAGCTGGTGGGGCACAGCACATGGAAAACCATGCCAGTGGCCATGGAATAGTGGAATAGAGCCCAAGCCTTTAGAACTCATGGATTCAGTGGAGCTGGTGTGCATGTGGGCACTGATGGCTCTAGAAATGCAGGAGAGGATGGGGTGTGATGGTTGGGGAAAGGAGAAGTGCCGGGGGAGCAGCACTGCTGAGAACTCCGACTCTGCTTTGGGGGATTTAATCTATCCAACATCTGCTCGTGGGCTCTAATGCAGAGACCAGTTCTTACTGTTTCTGAGGGGGGGAAAAATAATCTTGGCAAGCCTGAGATGTGGAGGTGATGGAGTGTCAGGGTGAGCTGTGCAGCTCTCGTGGCAGCTGGGGTGTGCAGGTGTTGAAGTCCCTAACGATGGGGCTGGGGCCGTGTACCCCTCGCTGAGCTCTGCTCTGCACCTGGCAGCAGCTGGATTTACTGGGGCTCCTGGGGACTGAATGGAATTGCTTGTCTGGCTCATGTTCACACCAAGCAGTGATGGAAACTTCAGTCTGTGAAATTTTAATTTTTTGGGAGGGTCAGTCCTCGTGTATGAAGAAGTCATGCTTTACCAGACTCGTAGTGATTCAAAATGAAAACAAGTAAACCCAGTCAAGGGTGGATTAGGCTGATTCCTACAAACCTGTGCAGTTCCAAGTGTCAGGTAGTACAGAAGGAGGGGGAGCCACATTTCTTTCCTAACCTAAATGCAAACAAGGGATAAGGGAAGCATAGTGTGGGATGATGAATACAGAATTTCTTGTCTTACCTTCTTTAGAGGAGAAGCAGCCTGAAGGGAGCAATAGGTGCGAGTAGGTGGGTTGGGTTTTTTTTTTGTTCCCTCTTAAAATATGTGTTTATTCACTTTGGGTCTTTTGAAATGACAAAGAACATAGATTGTATTGAATGGAGGCATTACTTTTTATGAATGCAGAAAATACCATTATATTCTGTATTTCAAATTGTTAGGAAAGACATCTGGAATTAGTTCAACATCATTTTCTAAGGCATGGAAAAGGGAATGAATCACGATGGTCAAACGTGATAAATAGCACTAAGAATGTTCTCCATTTTCCCCTTCATTGAGCAGAGGTTTGTCTGAAGATGGAGTTATTTTGTTCTTTGAATTCACATTTAACTTCAAACTGGGCTGCTGACTTGTGGGCACGCTATAAGCATCCCTCCATTGTTTGGCTGAGGCTCGCTACTTGGATGACTTAATTCAAGCTGCAGCTTGTAATTAAAAGCATTTCTCCGTGGCTTTTAAGAAGGCTTGTGGTAGGACTTGGTCAAATTCCACGTGCAGGGATTGGTTAAAGCACCTGGTTTGTGAGCAGTGAGGATGGAAGTTCTGCACTTTGCATGCTCTGCTGGTGCTCTGCCACTGCTCGCCCCATTTGTAGGTAGTGAAAAGCAGCTTGTTTGTATTCAAAAAATTGGAGGCTGACTTTGAAGGTCAAGGCTGCAAGGAGAATGTGGGAGGAAAGCAAAGTACTAACACTTGGTGTCTTCTGCGAGTTGACATTGTCCAGAAGCAGCTTGTGGGCTGGGAAGAACCATTCTGCTTTCTACTGGAGCCTTGATCTCTTCCTCTTCAGTTCTTTTGTTCTTCCATATTCTTCTTTGAAATGTGTTCCTGACTTAAAAGCAGGCTGGGCTGGTGTCTTGCCTCTGCCTTTGATGTGTGACTGCAGCTCGCCCCGCTGGTGTCTGCGAGCGCTTCTGCTCTCAGTGGTCACATCACTTCTGGCACTGGGAAAAGCTCGTGGCTCTATCCTGCAGAGGTCAGAAGGCATCAGGGTAACCAAGGGAGCTGCAGATCTGTACCTGATTATTTATTCCAGACAAAATCATCATAGAATGGGTTGGGCTGGACCTCTAAAGATCATCCCGTCCAACCTGCCTGCCATGGGCAGGGACATTTTTTAGTAGGTAAAAAGGTTGACTTGAAAGTTAATCTTGCGTGAATTGTTTCACAGGAAGTGCCCATTATTCAATAAAATGATGTCTGGAGTAGTCTACTGAACATAATGAGATTACAGTTATGAAGACAGTGCTGTTTATCTAATACTTTCACTCTTTGTTAAGGTATTTAGTTTCGTCCTACAGCAGTAAGAAACTGGAAGCAATCTGTCAGAGTAGCATCAAACATCTCAGTAATCATGCAAGGGCCTTAAAATATGACCAAATGTGAGGACAGCTCCTTCATTTTTGCTCATCAATATTAAGCCAGCCCTTTTGCTTTTTTGCTTGTCGAAACTTTGGCACATGCAAAGTGCTGTGGTTAGGAAGTGTGGTAGCTGCTCAGTGAGAGACCAGAAGAACCTTTAGAGTGGGGTTTTGACAAAAATGACAACTGAAAATCTGATTACATCGTCTCCTCTGCTGTCCTTGTGGCTTGTTGAGTTCTTGGAGATTAATAGGTACGTCTGTAACATTTTTTTTGTTGTGCATTATCTAATCAAGAATGTTACAGCTTGACTGAAGAGCTTTTGGTTTCCAGGCTCTAAAACATCCTTAATGAGCAGCAGACAGACTTAGAGGTCCCATATAGATTCCTCTGCTCCCAGAATATCAAGGGACTCTGAGCTGCAGCTTTGACTTTCCCTTATCTCACAGACAACACTGCCAGCCTCTCTCCTATCGTTCCCTAACGGTTCTTAACAGCCAGAAGTTAAACTTCTTTATAAAACCCAGACTGTCAGAAAACCTGAAGAGAGCCCCAAGTTTTTCTTTAGTTGGGACCTAAAAAGAAAAGGCTGACCTCCCTGTATTTTTTTTCTTGGTCTATTTATATGTGAGTAAAACACATAAAAACTCTGTGCAGATCCTGACAAGGATCTGTACTGGGTGTTTTCCACATTCTTTCTGAATTCCTTCTGTTACTGCTAGTTGAATAACTATTTGTGGAAATCCTGTTTCCCCTGGTGTGGGGTGTCCCCTTTCCAAGCCTCCCTTTCTCCCACCTCAAAGGGCACTTCCAGCAGGGGACACGACCCTTGGGCAAGCCCTGTGACAGGGCACTGGGGGAAGGAGCATGTGGCAGACCAGGAGAGGTGAAGGCAATCAGGTGTGTTCAGCCTCAGCAAGAGGAGGGGAAGGGGTGATCTTGGTGATCTTCCAGCTTCTCCAGCTGGCTGAGGGGAGCCTTTGGAGCAGATGGAGCCAGTCTTGTGGCAGGTGCAGCAGAGCAGGGCAGAAGCTGGAGCACAGGAAACACCAGTTGAGTAGAAGGCAAAGTTTATTTTACCATGGGGGTGGAACATATTGTAAGAAGTGTTGTGGAAACTCTGTTCTTTAAGATACTCAAAACTTGACAAGTCAGCCTGGTCTCTTCCCACCTCTGTTGCTCTGTGTTCACAGTCCTCTGCTCCTCTGCAGCAGCTGATGGAGGGTGTTCCTTTGCCAGTCTTGGTTCTTCTTAACCTGGTCATGATGAACACATTTGTAATGTTATTTATTTATTGCCGTTCTGGAGGCAAAATAGCTGCTCAGTAGTTGAGGAAAAGTTATTAAATCCCCTTTTTTTGCCCAAGGAGTGATGCATCCTCTCTGGATCTGTTTGATGGCACCAGAGACTGACCTGGAGGCAGCAGTGAATGTGCACCGTGGTAGTACCTAAAACACCTTTAGTGATGATCTGGAAGAGCAGCCCCATTATCTGATATTGGAAACCTTAACCCAAAGTGATGCTTTCAAATAAGGCTTCCTTCACCTTAGTTTCATTTAGAGATTATATAGTTTTACAAAAATGGTTTTAGAGAGTCTTCCCCTTGGCAAATGTAGATTGCATGAGCCCAATACTAAAACCTACTGAGGGTTGTGAAAACATCACCTGGTTATTAAATATGAGTTAGGACTTGCCACACAAGGAAACTTATGGATATAATTGCACTGGTGTAATTATGCTCAGATGATTTCCTGTGTCGACAAGCCCTTCCATGCAACTCGTTTGGCCCCTTCTTATTTAGCAACTCATTAGGCCTCTGACTGCACCTTAAAATTGCATAATTCTTTGCTAAAAAATCTCCAGTGTGCAAGTTTAATGCTGACTGGCAGCACTTCCAGCATGCTGAACAGGCCAGCAGTTAAGCTTTAAAAAATGGTGAAGGACAAAAGAAATGAATTCTGTGAGTCTGGGAAATGGTTAATGCAGCACATGGTCCTGAAAAACCATCATTGCATAATTGTGTGGATTTCAGAGTGGAAGCTTGTGGAAGTGTGTGGCTCATTCACAACTTTTATAGACAAGGAGTGTCTTGGCCTGCTCACTCCCTGAGTCACTTTTATCTGTGATTTTGATCCTCAGTAATGTGCAGGAGTGGGAGCAGCCAGCCTTGTGTTCACAATAGTTTTCAATTGGCAAAAATTATTTTTACTAACAGAGCATTGCTGTGATTATCCAGGTTTCCTGTACTGCCACCTTTCCCCCCTTGTCTTTTGACAGAGTAATTTTGCTTGATTGCTAATTTTATTTCATAAAACTGCCACAAGACTGTTATTTTTCTGATATCTGTCTTTTCCAGATTTTTTTGGTGGAAATTGCTGCTTTTAAGATTGACAGATATGAACATTTTGTTTATGTAAATGGGATGAATTATAATAAGTCTGGTTTCTTTCCTGATAAAAGGAAACCTGAAGACAGCATGTGGGCATCTCATTATTCCACACCCAGCTCACCTTAATTCACACCTTGGAAATGGGGCTCTTGATGGTCTCAATCATCATATCAAGGCTGAAATGTTCTCATTATTCATTTTTTCATCTGGCAAATGAGTGAGGAGCTTCCAGTACTACCACATGGATGCTCCAGCTTATTAGTCTTCCCTCTTTTTTCTACTCCCTTCTTTCCTTGACAGCACTTTAAAATCCAGGAATGCATGTAGATTTTCCAAGCCTTTGAAAACTGTCTCCAGAAGCAGCATCTGTGTTCATGAAGGTGTCTCTGCATGAATTTTGGCAGATTTACCTGGGCAGGGCGTCACTTCCAGCTGAGATGTCCAGTGCTGTCCTCTGCAGCACACCTCACCTGGCTGCAAAAGCTTCCTCATAGGAACCTTGGCACTAAGGAAAATATTTCTGATACAGCTTCTGTCACTTTTAAAAGTTAGTGAATGATGGGGTGTTTGAAGAGGGAGATGGGGCAGCTGGATCACTTGGAATGCAGCAGTTGTGCCTCCTGATCAAGGCTGAAGGATTCTGTCATGTTTTGATAGAAGGTAAAGCCTTATTTCTCTGTTCTGTCAGCACCAAATCCAGTATTTTGTGATTCTACCCTTCACAGCTGCTTGCTGTAATAAGTTCTACACCAGATAGTTTGATTTTGCTTTCTTAATTTGAGGCAGTAGTCTAATATGTGAATGCAGCTCAGTGGTTGCAATATTTAGTGTTTCTCCCTGGAGCTCGGTTCCCATCCCTCGGTGCTGTGGTTGACACATACGTGTCTGTTTCGGGCAGTGAAATGTAGGTTGAGCTCTTATCGGGTCACTGCTGCTGTTTAATAAACAGTATTTATCTCCTTGAAGCAACACCCTGCCCTAAATAAGTTTTGCCTTGGGAGTTGAGCCAGAAATAGCTTCCCCCCACTTTTTTTTTTTTTTTCTTTCCATTAATTGGATTGTAAAATCCAAATAATTGAAAAAATAGTTTAAGATGAAAATAGAGGGTGGCAGTGGTCCTGCTTTCTGGGCAGCTTGGTGCTTTTTTATCTGTGTGAGTCAGGCAGGTTATAAAACTGCCTTCACATCTTTCCCAAGGAATCTGTGCTTCTCTCAGCGTTTCATCTTATTCTCAAAAATGGGGCTGAACCCTCACTTTATTCAGTTTGTCACTAAAACTCCAGTGGAGGAATGAAGTGGTGTTGTTGAGCAACACGTGTTCATGTTAATCCCTGAACACTTACAGATATGGCTTTGTTATGTCCCTGTGAAGCATTAAACAATCCCATTTTAAAACAGAGGGAGAATGTATTGCTAAATTACAGGATTTCTTAAATTGGCAGCATAAATAGCTTGTGGGGATGTGTGTCCCCTTCCATTGTGCTTCTCTTTGTACTTCCAATTTTTAAGTTTAGTTTTTTTTGTCATTTTGAAAATTAGTCATGATGTACGAAATATGGCACAGAAAAGGAAGGGCAGTGGAATTAGGATGTGACAGTAGATACAGAAATGTTAGAAGGCATAAAAATCATTGTGAAAGAGAAGGAAAATCAATATATTGATAACAGTTGGCCGGGTAATAGTGGTAAGGCAATGTGGAATGCAGAGTGTGGATAACAAGAAATGGAACTGTTAAAATACAGGAACCTAGACAGAAAATTAAAATATCTTATAATGGGTAGTGTTACAGGAATCATGGAAATACACAAAAATCACAGAACAAAATTAATGACTAGGACATCATTTTCAAATGGGAACGTTCCATTATGGAAAGATGAAGTTAAAAATGTGTGCAGTGGTGATCTGTAAAGGATTCAGCAGCAGAGGGACTGAAAATGTATGTGGGAGACAGATTATTTTAAAATTTGGGAGGAAGGGGGTGGAAGTGATGACAAACAGGATTCTGGAGGAGTAGAGGTGGCTGCTTTGTGCACATCCTCTTGATCAGATTTGGAGGTGGATCACAGAAACCTTTGGTGTATTTCAAGTACAAATATTTGTGGGAGTATTTTTTCTGCTACTTCCCAGCTGTAGTGGTAATGCTGTCAATAACTTTGTTAGGTGTCTGTCCACAGCAGAGGATTCTTTCCACTGAAGGACACAGAAAGTGGGAATTTGTCTCACCAAACAGGGGATATGGTGACTGCAGGGCCACCCGAGCAAATAAATCACCATCAGAAAAATGTGAAGTCAGCAGAGGACCTGAAGTGTTGGGAAAAGATGAAAATTGATGTCTTAGAAGTCAGGATGTTTAGGAATTTAATAAAACTAAAAAGCCAAAGGTTGAGCAGAATCAGTGAGCTGTGTTTTGTCTTGCCTTGAGGGATGGAGGTGGGTAAGGTCAGATGCAGAGGCAGATGGGCTGCTTGTGGCAAGACTGGTTTACAGATAAGAGCTAAGGTGATATTTGGCTCTTTCTCAGGGCAGCTGTTGACACTTTACATTGCAAGAGCAATGTATATGAATTACACTCAAATAAAAATTGCTATATTGCCATTGAAGGCAAAACTGTAGTACTGAGACATGAAGTTTTATGTTATGGAAATGCAGATCTTCAGCAAGAAGTGACTTTAATGTGTTGATTTAGTGTAGGAAGACCACAGTCTTTAAAGGAAATGTTTATAAAAGATAGAGAAAATATGGAAATTGGATTTCAGTAGCCTGAATTAAAAGGGTAGATGCCAAAGAATATGCTTGAGAGACAAGATCAGAAAGAAAAAGATTCAAAAAATAATAACAAAACCCTCTATCATTTTCTCAGTGTCAAATCTGATTAAGTATTTGGTCCATGGGGAAGTTGGTGCTGACTGTTATGAGGCTGGTAAAAATAGGGAGATATTCATGTGTGGGAAGCTGTCCATGGGAAGTGTTGAGGGGTAAAGTGGAGATGCTGCTAATGTTGGGAATTTTATTTCATGAGCAAACATTGCATAAATGTTAGGAATAAGTACGTGAAGTTTCATCAAGAGGTATAGGAGGCATTGTCAGGAAAAGGAGAATCTGAGCAACATTCAGAAAGCAGCAGGTTAATAGTTATGGATTAGAAAAGTAGATGTATTAAAGACAATATAGCTGGGAGTTCATAGGGAATTGGGAGATGATCATAAGCAGCTGAAATGGGTGCATGTGCCCCTGAGTGGTCACTGGATGGCCTTTACAAGGCAGGGGTACAGCAGGAAAAAGCAGTTTAGGGCTCATTAATCTGCCTTTTCCTGCTGAGAGATGGAAGCACCAATGTGGTTATCACTTAGTCTTCTCCAGGAAGAATGACTGGAAGGATGAGAATGATGAAGCCTGATTTATGAGCAGGGACTAACAGAAGGAGCATAGCCTAGAATTCAGTATTAAATGGGTATTTGGTTTAAATCTAGCAGTGCAGTCAGGAGTACTCAATATGAAGGCCACTGAATGTAACCTGCCATAAATAAATAAAAGTGGAAGGATGTTTTCTGAGCATTTGAGCATTAGAGAAAGCCAGGGTGGAAAAGTGGTGAAAGATTTGTTAATGAAGGGATGTGAATTGTTTCTGGTGCTAGCAGAGAACTGATTTTGATAATCTTAAGAAACCACACCTGGATTCTTACATAAGTAATGAGAAACCTCCTGGGTTATTTCACATGTGAAGATTTTGCTGCAAGTTGTTGCCCCGGAGCAGAGAACACCTGAGCACTGAGGCTGCAAAAGTTTTGAATACTCAAGTTGGTTCTTTGCAGACCTCTCTATGGATTTTTAATGGACTTTCCTGGATTGATACAACAGCAAACTGCCTTTGTGCTTCTGCTTCACTGTTGTCTGAGCAACAGCTGATGTTTGAATTCAAGAATTGAGCAGCAGTAGAGTATTAGCTGTGTTTCCTGTGTGAAGGAAGCAGTAGGATACAGTTTAGTTCTCATACAGAGAGGGCAGATAGCTACAGCACAGAGGAGAGTGATGGAAACTCCATTTCATAGGTGTTTGCTCAAATAAAAGTAGGTAGATCTGTTTTAAAATTAAGATTCTTCCCTTCAAAGAAGAACTTCGTTCTTGCTTTCCTGCTTGGCCTGTGAAATTCCTACCCAGCTGACTTGTTGTATAGGAAAATGCAACTGATTTTAAGATTTTTTTCAGTAACTGGGACTAGGAAATACAACAAATTTTAAACCAGCATGAGAAAGAAAGAGAAAATAAGATTCATGGTCTCTGGAAAGCAGGGTTTGGACTTTTTATTTTTTCATTCTTTAGGTAAAGAGTAATGGTTTAAATGTGCTGGGCTTCACTGGTCCAATAGCCTGTAAATTTGCTGAAATGTCAATTTGAGACAGCTGATGGCTAAGTTGTGCTTTCTCTCTTTTGCAGTGCTCACACCTCCTCCCCCACTGCCACCACCAATACAGGGATATGCCTTTAAACCTCCTCCTCGACCAGATTTTGGCACTTCTGGGAGAACAATCAAACTGCAGGCCAACTTCTTTGAAATGGACATTCCTAAAATAGATATCTACCATTATGAATTGGATATAAAGCCAGAAAAATGTCCTAGAAGAGTTAACAGGTAATGCTGCACTTTGCTTTCCCTCAGTTTATTTACAGTCTTGTTTTTCTTTGAAAAAGCTGGAGCCAGGTGCCCTCACTGGTGTCTGGAAAGATGTCTAGCTTTAATCAGTGGTTTTACTGATCACTTCCATTAATAGGCTATACATATCCTTTTTTTTTTTCCTCTCCAAGCCTTTACTTGGATTGATTTTGTCAGAATCATAGGATGCTGCTGATTGAAGCCATTGGTGGCACATGGATAAACTGTATTAGCTTTGTTGAAGCTGGGTCAGTATAAGCCAACTTGATAAAAAGGATTTATTATTACCTGGTTAAATATTGGAGTGCAATTGTCTGAAGTCCTGCAGCAGGGAGCTGGTGTTACCAGCTTGTTTTCTCACCTTTCCCTGCTCACAAGAGGAGGCAAAACCCGTTTGTTTGTGGGAGAGGATTATGGAGTTACTACAGCAGGTAAGAAGTTGCCCTTCATCAGTAGATTCTGTATAAGGGAAAACTATGCTCCTGAAACAGATAGCAAGGTGCAAACACAGATCAGCTGTCCAGGGAAACGAGCAGCCAGGTCTTGCTTTTGGCATCTGTGACCTGTTGGAGCGTGCAACTTCATTGACTTGAAAAAGAAGCGGCGTTGCCAGAAGTGAAACTTGAGAATGAGACTTGGCACCAACTGGAAACCACAAGTGTCATCATCATAACTACACCTTGACTGTAGAGGATTGGAACGACCTGTTTATATATTCAAGAGCAAAGCCTTTCCTTGTTAAAAAAGGTGACATGGGTGGAACAAGCTGTCATTAGAATAAACAGTGTGGAATCAAAAAAGCCACCTGAAAGCCATGGTTTTCCTAATGTGAATTAATAAACCTGAGGGCATTGTCAATTGTTACATTGAGGAGTTGGTAATGATAGTGTTTTCACAAAGCAGCATCACTGTGCTTTTCTGCCCTGTTTTTGTTTTACTTCCTGTGGTGGTCTATTATTAGTTTAATTTTTCGGCTAGTCAAGAGCTGAGGTTAATTTTAAAAGCAAACGTTGTTAAGTGCATGAAGCTGAACTCTCTTCTTGCCCAAGGGCAACTGCTGATTTCATTGAGATGGCTCTTCCTGCACTGGAGCACTGCAAAACACTTGGAGCAGTCACTCTTTTATAAGGGGAGCTGTGATAACTTTGCTTTCCTGAACTGCCACCACACCAGCTCTGCCAGCTGCTGCTGGCTGATACAGATTGCCTCTGCAGCTCCCCTGGGAGCCAAGTGCTGCACAGCTCCTGTCTGTTTTCAGTGTGGGGGTGCTTGCCACAAAACCTAAAGCAGTTTTTCTCACTGGAAAGGCAGATTCTGTTCAGTAGCAAGTTCTTCTCCAGTGCCTGATAATGACCTGCTCTGCTTGGTCAGGTTAGTCACTCTTTTGTGGTGACAGGAGCAGGTACAGGTCTACACAGATGAAATGCCTTTTGCACTAAGCAGAGATGCTATAAATGAATTCAGCAGTGGTGTGATGGATGTTTCTCAGGGCAGCGTGGTAAGAATACAATTTGGATTCACATACTCAAGTGTGTTTTATTTCTTTTGAGTGCTTACTGCTCTATTCTGTAGATGTACCTGTACTCACTTCCACCTGCTTTTTTTTGTCAGCTGTGTCCTATGTCTATACCTCTATTTCTGTGTGTGCAAATATATGATCCTACATATATATATCTGTAGGATTATGCAGGATGCACATGTAATCCAATTCTGAATTCTGAATGTTTTTTTTTACAGCTAGCTTACAGGTTTCTAGTATTTAGGTTATATAATTCACATGTATATAGTAAGTAGTTTTTATCATTGCTTTATATGGTATAACCTCTAGAAAGAAGAGAGGGAGATTTTACTTTTTGCTCTACTCCCTCATCTGTGTCAGCTTTGTTCTTCAGTTTTACTCCAGTGTGTACTGTGACCCTGCAGACCCCACTGCAGGGTGTATCCATTGTAGATGCAAGTTCCACACTGAGACATGAGCTGGAGCAGGACTGGAAAACACACAGCTGGGACAATGTGCTCCTGAATTAATACAGTCTGGCTACAATTCTGGACATGTGGTAGAAAGGCCAGATCGTTTGGGGTAGTTGGACAGGCAGAGTGGGCAATGTGAGTTTAGTTCTGTGCTGTGGGTGCTCTCAGTTGAATTTTTGAGGATTTTTGCAAGGTGAACTCTGCCTGCAGTTGCCAGCCCAGGGTTCTTGGTGAGCTTGCATGAGCTTGGTAGAACAGTTGTCCCAAAGGGCTGAAGTTAGTGAAGTGATAAATAACTCTTCTTTTAACTCTGAGTGGAGAAAATAACTTATTTTTCTTTAAAATATCTCCACCCACAGCTGAGAAGCACCATTGCTAATTGTGGATGTGATTTGAAGCTTGAAAACATAAATCAAATGGAAGTGTTCATTTTTTTATATAAAGCAGTTTACAATCAGAAGAACTTGCTTGGGAGGATAGTGGGGTTTCCATGCTCAATCTTAAACTCAAGGTTGAAAAATACCTCCTTTCTCCCACCCTCCCAGTCACAACCTGCAGACCTGAGGCAGATATTTCTGGGTCAAGTTTGATTCATGCTTTGCAGGAGGTCAGAGTTTCTTTCAGTGGCCACATCTTATTTTAAGATAAGCCTTGGGACACAGCAAAGAAATTGCTAATTACAGCAGTCTCAATTCTTCCATTGAGTGAGTTTTTTGTCTCAGATTTTGCAGCACTGTAATACCTACCTGTGTGCTGGGTTAATTACCTTGCCAAGTCAGGGAGCATGAACAGTCACCTGCAGCATCTGTGAGCTGCTGGTTGTCAGCAGTGCTGGAAGAGCAGTGGTTTCCTCTCTGTGTCACTGCAACCTCTTAATGCCCTTTTGCCCCTGACTGTGTGTGAAGATTGCAGCCTGCTGATGGATTTTGGGTGGCACAGGCAGACTGAGGGTTGTTTCTCTGGGACATTGGAACCAAAAGTCCTTTGGCATCAAAAAGTGTTATTATTCCAGCTGACCTCTCATTGAATGCTGAGCTGCTTTGGATGACCAGTGTGTAAACACTGTGGTTTGACAGGAGCTGTGTGAGTGGTTTTCCCATTTATACAAAAATGGAACTTAATTCCAGCTACTTTTTAAATGAATGTGTATTTTTAATAGTCACAGCTCCACTGAGTGCACATACCCAGTTTTGTTGTGTGTATGAAAAAAAAATGCATTTAAAATTTATTTTCCTCAGGGAGCTGCAAAACATTTCGCTATCACTGTTGGCATAAACTGCTGTCCTGACATTGAGGCTCTAAGCTGGGATAATGATATTTTGAAAGCTTCTCAGGCTGCTGAGCTTTTGGTCCAGGGTGCTCTGCAGAAAGGGCTGTAGGACCCTGGAGCTGAAGCCCCAGATCTACCAGGCACCTCTTGTTTTGAGCTTGAGAGAGCACAAGCTTTGACTTTACCACTTCCAGTAGGTCACAGAAAAGAGGAAGGAAAGCTTAAACCTGAAAAAAAACTAAAGATAGCAGTTCTAAGAAAACAGTTTAGTCTGAAAATGTTGCTTTCAGTTCAAATCAGTCAAGCAGATTTTGCCTTTAATAGAAAGGCGTGGACAACCCTTTCATTTACCTAATGCCTCTATTGGTAAATATTAGTGTTAGTACTTATCTGCCTCTTAAAATTCAAAGTAAAAAGTTGGATTAACTTAATCTTTTTGCATTTTCAGAGAAATAGTGGAGCATATGGTTCAGCACTTTAAAACCCAGATTTTTGGGGATCGCAAACCAGTGTTTGATGGAAGAAAAAACCTTTACACAGCTATGCCACTTCCCATTGGGAGAGATAAAGTAAGTTTTAAATAGAAAAAATTCTAGAGATTTTAATGTGGTATTTTCAGAATATTTCTAATAACTCATAGAAACTGATTTTCTGATTCTGATCTTCTGTTTCTGGAATAGATCTCTCTATTGTTGCCACTCTGCTCAGGGTGTGCTTTGCCAGGACACAAGTGTGAGCTCGCTGCTATCCCAGTGGTCACCCCCTGTTCTATATCCCTTCATTCCTCCCTCTCTTTCTCCCCACTGGTGTGGTTTCCTCTACTTTAGGGAGCTGGATCAGCTGCCCCAGACAGCAGACAATCTCCAGACTGGCACTAGGGAAAAAGGGAGAGCACAGTTGAGTGTGGGAGAGAGGAGGAAAATACTGCTCTGGGCAGCAAGAAGCTGTTGTGTCACCTCACTAATCTCATCAAGGCCCACTCTAAGCTTATTCTCACTATCAGTAGCTGAAAGAAGCTCCTCCATCTCTCTGTTGCCTGTCTTGGAACCTCTCCTCCCTAATCCTTGGTGACTGAGAGCCAAATTAATTTACACTGCACAGGTTAAGACCTGCAATCTTTGCCCTGGGGCAGCTGGAGAGGACTGGGGTTGTGTTTGCCAGCTCCTGGTGGGGCAGAGACCTCTTTGGGCTCTGGTTGTGGCTGCTCCTGTGCCCATTGACTGGTGGAGTGGAAGGGATTCTGTTGGAACATGCTAACACACAAGCCCTAGAAAATAATTGAGCCTGTGCATCTGTGATCTAATACCAGATTGAATTTCCTGTGCCTTTTTTTCATTCAGGTGAGTCCCTGAGGGAGGGCACACTCATTCTGCTTGGTACTGCTGTAGTCCCCTTCTGCTAGGGGTGCACAGTTCCAGGTGAGGACTGTTGTGTCTCCTGGGAGTTGATTACAACTTCAGACAAAAATAAAACGTAAGAGGAGAAGAGAAATACAGAGAAATGTGGAAACTGGGAGCCACTTGGGCCCTCTGAATTCAGCAGCTCTAGAATAGTTCAGGCTGTCATTTGCTGTCTCATATTGGATGCCTGTGCAGTGCTTGTTCTATCTGAATAGTTCTACCTGAATCAAGCTCTTAATCTCATATGTGCAATTTTTATTTCCTCCCAATCTGTTTAAATGAATGCTGTGCAGTAAAGGTCAGACTCTACTCTGGTGTTAATTACTTTTCATTGATTGATAAGGTAATGTCTGGGAAAACTATAAAGGCATCACTAAAAGTCTTAGTGTTTTTTCCCTTTGCTTTCATATACAATATTCCATTCCCACAGGTTTGACACACAAGATTGCAAAGTGTTTGCAAAGGTGGAAGGATACTTGATGAGAGTCTCTGAGGGGTTTGAACAACTCTGGATGTATGCAGAGTTGCCTTATAATACTTTACAAATCATGGATTAATAACAGTGTACCTTATGACAAGTGTGAACTTCCTCATTTAATAAGTAAAGGTAAATAAGAAATGGTTTATTTATACATGATAAACAGGGATCAAATTAATCCTCAGATCCAGTGAGACTTCATGAGGTGCAAGTTGGCCCTTCTTGCTCTGATAACCATTTTGAGTGGGGCAGAGTTAACAAAATCTTCCAAGTCAGCCTTTTCCCAGGTGTAGCTTCCACTGTTGGTTTGCATGGACACAAAGGAAAATTGGGGCATCAGGAGCATTTCCTGCTGCCACACTGTCCCTAGACTTCAGTTTCACCATGTATATTTTAGTGTGTGTGGGCTTTAAAATCCAAAGCATCAGGAATAGAGTCCTTTCTGCTCAGCAGGCACAGGCATGGAGAGAATGTCTTATCCAAAAAATTGTCTCATCCATTCCCAGTCTTGACAGAGGTGTCATAATTTGGAGTGGGTGGTCACTGAGGGGTGTTTGTAGTGGAGTTTAGCACGAGGTAGTTTCAGGTGGTTTCATCTGTGGCTCACATCTAGGCTTACTCTGAATAAACTCCAATTTTTCTCGTTTCCCATAGTTATAGGGCTTTGTCACTTGTTCTGCTCCACATATATTAACATTATCCTGGAGGAAAGAGCTCACAGAGATAAATCTTGAGCTGTTTTAAATGAGATGTGGAGAAATTTAGCTTAATGAAGGAAATTTGTACATGGTGCTAAATTGGTTTAAGCATGATTTAAATCACTATAAAGCTTGTAGATATTAGGACTTTCCTCCAGCATAATTAGATTAGCTTTCTTCTGTAGGTTTTTTTTTTCTTTGCTGTTCTGTACATAGCAAATATAGCAAGTTTCCTGCACATCTGATTATGTTTAGGATCACATTGAAAAGATGAATGAACAATGACTAATCTAGCTAGTAGATCTTAATTGACTTGCAGTATGCATTGGTAGTGGAAAAACTGATGCTAAACAGAGGGCTGACACCAAGTTGCCAAGTTTTTTTCCTCTCCTGTTGTTCTTTTAAATTAATTAATGCACTCTGTCCTCATCTCTTGTTGGTAGTCGTTGTTCTGGGCTTGGTTTTTTTTATACTTGCTGGAAGTTCTGTTTCTTTTATAACTTTTTCTTCTATGTACTCTTCTGCTTGGCTTGGATGTTATAAAGTCTGTTTTCATTCCTTCCTTTGTACCTTATTTTCAGTCTTTAACTTCTTCATTTTTTTAGACCTTTTAGAACAAATATGGAATGTATAAATATTAACATGGTATATTCCTAGTTTTTACTTGTACACATTGAGAAGAAAAGAGAAGTGTTTGGAAGATATTAAAAAGTCTCCTTTTTCCTTGTAAGTTCTACACAGAAAACCCAAGTCACTTCTAACAGCAGCTTTGTATTCAATTCCTGCTTTTCTTGTGTATTTCCCTAAAATATCCTTCTACAGTTAAAAACTGGAATTTAATTTTACCTAAACTTGGAAGCTTTCTCACCTAGCAAGATTCAAGAGCAACTGATCTATCGTAGCCTACATCTTCATTAGTCTTATTAGAAAAACAGTGATTAGGAATAAACAGAGCAGCAGTTTGGTACATAAATCCTGCTGCTATTCCCTTTTCCAGAAGGAAGATGTTATTAATGTCTGTGGCCACAAACTTGCTCCTCTGACTTTGTCTTTCTGAAGTACTGCTAAAGACTCTGCACGTGACAGAAGCAGAGCTCTTTCCTACCTCTGTAGTTTGTTAATCTGTTTTCCTCTGAATCCCTGGGAAGGAAAAGCTCTTGGATTAATGGAGAAAAGGTACATTATGCTCAGAGCATGATAAAATAATCATGTGATGTTGCATTTATTTTATGGAGGAGAAGAAATACTAAGAATTCCTCCAAAATACATGGTCAGGTTTAAATTTTTTTTTTTAACAGTGATAATGCTGATTTGTGTGAGTCATTCAGGCCATATCAGCTTCAAGACTTATTCTTTTTAAGAATAGCTTTGAAATTCTTTTACAGGCTGAATGATTTTTCACATCCTGACAGTAAAACCCCTTTCATTTAGGTCCCTTAACTGCAAAATTTTCAACTCTGCTGCAATTTAGCAGTGGGCTGACCAGGTAGCATCCTGACATTGTCAACTTTTTTTTTTTCATTTGAGGACAGAGAATAAAACAAATCTTGTATTTTGCTTTAGGATTTATCCCTAATAGTAAAGAACATAGTAAAATTCCCATCTAAAACTACTTTGTCCTAATTTTTTAATATTTTGTTTACTTTGCCAAACATGAGAGTGTTCATTTATCCTCAAAAGTACAGAGTAGGATAAATAAAGTGTTACAGAGAGAGGAAAGATTCTGATTAGCAGTACCTAAAAATATACTTTTGGATGTGGGATGTGGATTAGGGACTTTTTTTAATATATTTTCATGTTTTTTTTTTTAATAGTGTGAGATATTTAATTAAAAAAAAAAAGAATCATGGGAAAGTTTTAAACCTTACTTATTTTAGCAGTGACTCCTAATTCAACTCATTTGGAGTTAGACCCAGCAGCAAAAACTGTTTTGGGCCAAATTCAGCACTCACAGCTCTGCTAACTTTTACTGGTATTTCCAGTTGGGCCCCTGGAACAGAAATTCTTCAATCCTGGGCCTTGTATTTCCACCAGGGACAAGGATGAAGGTTTCATTGCAGGTACTGCAATGCAGGTTTCTCTTCATCTCCCATTCCATCATGGTGAAGGAGTTTTGTAGATTGAGACCAGGAGAGGAGAAAAAGTAAAATTTTTTTTTTTTTTTTTTTTAGAATAAAGGCACCAAAGTGTTCAATAATCAGATGAGTTGTGTATTACCAGTATTGGGAATAAGTATAGGGTGGTTGGGGTGGGAAGGGACCTTAAAGGCCATCCTGCTCCAAGCCCCTCCACGGGCTGGGAGACTTCCACTGGACCAGACTGCTCCAGCAGGAATGATGAAACTTCATTTGGAGGAGAGGTTTAAAGGAAAATGCAGGTCAGGTGTGACAGGCATCTTCCATCTGCTGTGAGATGAGAGCTTTTTGATGGTGTGGTGGAAAAAAGACCTCCTGGAACGTTTCCAGCCTGTGTGAGCTGAAGACCACAGCAAAGTTTCTTTGCAAAGCTTTCAGCAGGGTTGACCCGGGCCAGACTCAGAGCAGTGACCCCAGGATTAGACTCGGTTCCCGTTGCTCTCCCACAGCTGTGCAACTCCTTCCCCTGCTCCAGTTTCCCTGGGGAATGATGTTTGTGCTGGAGGAGAGATTCAGCTGTAACATTAATTTTGTGTGCCTGCTGTAGATGGCCTACTCATTTCTGGGGGCTCACGGGAAGACTTCTTATTTGTGTTTTATATTCCCTTCCTATTTTCGGACTATAGCAAATTGTTGCAAGAGACCAGATATTAGTTTGCTGTTAGCCACCTATTATTTTTTCTAATTACAGTTTGCCTGTTAAGTGAATGCCTTTTAGATTTAAATTGCAAGCTCCCTAGCAGGGCAAAATGCAACGTTTTTGTTTGTATCCAGCACAAAGGATACTCTGATCTTGTTATTCCTTGTAGTCACTCCCTGACCTCCTGATCATTTCAGACAAGCCTTAATTTTAGTCGACTTAAAAACTTTGGTGCTCAGACTTCCTTTGTTTTAAGAAAGAGGAGAAATCAACATTACAAATAATTACAAGTAATTGGCTGAAGTAATCCATTATAATGTAGTTTGCCACTGTTTTTAGACAAAAAATTCAAAGTAGGGCATAACCTGGCAAAGAACTGCCCCTCTTTTCTACCTGATACCATCACTGGCACTGGGGGTTGTAGTTTATTCTTTCTTTTCTTACTTTGAAAGTAAAAGTTTTGGCTCGGTGGCTTTTGTGGGTTTTCTGTTTTGTCTGGGTGATTGATAATTTTTTTTTCTCTTTTAAAGCTCCTTCTCTTGTTTGATCTGTGTCTGCAGCAGCAGTATGTAAAGCACTCTGGTGCTCTCAAGAGCAAATAGCAGAAATTCATGGATCTTGGCAGGTGGTGGCACCCTTTATTTTAGGTGTGCTTTATTTTAGGCGTGCAGGAGCTGACACGAGCAGCGAAGCGCTGGGGCCTGTCAGGGATCTGAAATCAGGTTATGGGATCTTCACTGGGACCTCCCCGTTGGTATGAGCACCACCAGGTTCCAGTGTTGCCTCACAGAGGAGATAGATGCCAGCTGGGAGGCACCCCAGGCTTCTGAAATGGCCCTTTGGGAAGATGGAGCTGTACAAAGAGGCTGTACCTAATGCTTGCTATTGCTTCATCCTTGCTTTTGTCTCCTCTGCTTCGTGGCGTTGTTCAGAGGAATCCGTTGTCCCTTCTGATTTCCCCCCTTCCAATGGAAAGAATCATCTTGGTTTGTTGTTTGGCATTGTTGCAGGTGGAGCTGGAGGTCACGCTGCCAGGAGAAGGAAAGGACAGAATATTTAAGGTGGCTGTCAAGTGGATGTCCTGCGTGAGCCTGCAGGCTTTACACGATGCTCTTTCTGGCCGGCTGCCGAGCGTCCCGTTCGAGACCATCCAGGCCCTGGACGTGGTCATGAGGCATTTGCCTTCCATGAGGTGAGGGGAAAGAAGCCCTTGAGGTGCTTTAGGTGTGACTTGGGTGTTTTGGTGGCTCTTGGTGCTGCCGTAGCCCAGCACAGCCGTGGCAGTGTGGCAGTGGCAGGCTCAGGCGAGGGGCCATTGGTGCTTCCCTTGTGGGAGCTGGAGCCTCCAGCCTGGCCACGAGAGCCTTTCCCCAGAGCTCTCAGACTGGCCCCATGGTGGTGTGTCTCAGGTCAGGGGGGCTCTGCCTTCTCCTCTTCCCTCTGGAGCCTTGGAGAAGGAGCCTCTCCCCGAGTGGGAAGTACTTGGAGGTCGGTAGATGTGGAAGGGTGGATTTAAAACAACTTCTTACCCTGTTCCTGTGTCCTTGGATGTTTATAGCCAATTTTGTATAAAGGTTTCAGAGCTAGCTGAACATTAATGTCGCCCCATGTGGCTATTTTGTTAGGAAAGAAAATCTTGGAAATTATTTGTTTGTTTTTCAAGTGGGACCTACAGCATTTTCAGTCACACCCAAGAGATACTCGGCTTAATTCTGCTGCCATGACACAAGTCACTTAAGACCACTGTGCAAATTATAGTTAATTAGAAAGCAAAGAACAAAGTTTAGTAGGGCTGAACTTTCCCATATTGAAGCTCTAAACAGATAATATGAATTAAATATATGTGTCTTAAAATAGCCTTATGTTGACTTTATCCTCAAATTTAGGATAAAAAAACATAAAATTACTTTCATCAGGTTTTACAGCTCAGAAAACAGCCCAGAATGTCAGATACCTTTGTTCAGAGGATCACATTGACTCTGGATATGATTTGTTTGCTCTTAAGCTTTCAGTACTTAATTATCAAGATGAAAGATGGATCAGAAGTATTTATTAGATCACTTATTTACCCTCAGTTAATGTCTATAATTCAGAGTATGGGGAGAGATTGTTACCTTGGTGTTTTAATAGTAGAGACTATTAATTCTTTTCTTATGGAGGCACAGCTGAAGTTTCAACAGAATACAAATAAAAAGTTATTAATGCTTTTTTGCTGGAATTAGTAGTTATATTGAATTTAAACCTGAGTAGTAGCCAGTTTCTTACTGTAACAAGCGGGGTTTTCAGAGGTGTAACCTGAGTCTTGCCAGGAATCCCATATTGTTGGTAATTTTAAACACTGACATTTCTGTGCTTTTGTGAAAAGGAATTTGCATGAGTTATGGATTTATTGCAATTTTTGCTTTAGTTTTCTGATATGAATTTATTTGCTTTCTTGCAGGTATACTCCTGTGGGGAGATCTTTCTTTACAGCATCAGAAGGGTGCTCAAATCCTTTGGGTGGTGGCAGAGAAGTTTGGTTTGGCTTCCATCAATCAGTCAGACCTTCATTATGGAAAATGATGTTAAATATTGATGGTAGGTACTAGGAAGTACTTTTGTCTTTCTTCTTTCTTAATGGGAAGGCAAAATTTTAGTTCCATTTTTTGGATTTCCTAAGAATTTCCTCTGTGTTGTTGTAACACACCATTAATGTTTTTTGTCTGCAGTGTCTGCAACTGCGTTTTACAAAGCACAGCCAGTTATTGAGTTTGTCTGTGAAGTTCTGGACTTCAAAAGTATTGAAGAACAACAAAAACCTCTGACAGATTCCCAAAGGGTAAAGTTTACCAAAGAAATAAAAGGTAATAAGGAAATTATATACAGCTGCTTTATTCTGTCTGATATAGTTACCACTATGTGTTTTAAATATTTTCTACAGCAGTTTGCCTTATTGGGAGAGAAAAAAAATCATATTTTTTGCATTTGAAACCTATCAGTAGTACCAATCCCAGTTTCATGGCAAAAATATGCCAGTTCCTAATATGATGATTTCTAAATGTTTAATTAGGGATTTAATGGTTTTTTAATTACATAATCTTACATTTTATGGGATTTAATGTTTTTTTAATTACCTAATCTTAAATTTTTCCAATTACTAATATCAGATTTTTCATATTTCAAATTTTACCAATAATGTAGCAGTGTGTTTTTGCATACTTAGGCATCTGTCTTGTATATATTCTCTTGGAAGTAAATAACAAGTTATTCTAGTTGTAGTGACTGAATCAAAGAGAACAGGAGGAAGAAATCATACTGGTTTTGTTCACTGAAGGCTTCCTCTGCAAAATGGAGATCCTTCCTTCCTGATACTCTTGGCAGAAAGCAAGCAACTTTAAAAAGAATAAATCCATAAACCCATCCTGTGCCTTCCTTTTGTCTCCAAAAAACATCAACAAAATTATCTTTGCCCATCTAGAAGTTAGCAAGGAAAGTATAAATAAATCCTGAATTTGCATTGGTTGTGAGTGTTTTAAAAGGATAATCAGGCACCAAATTGCTTCACTGTGGCCTCATTCCCATGAGCTCCTAGAGAGGCTGTCTGGGGATTCCACACCCCCAGTTCATTAGCTCAGGCAGGGCTGCAAGACTTGGAGGTCTTACAGACCCTGTATGTTTAGACAGAAAGTATAAATAAGGGGTTTTGTTTCAAGGAGCTTGTGTGCCCTTTTTGTCCTTTCCCCATCCTGGCCTTCCTTAGAGGTACAGCACTGGAATTTGCAGAATGTGCTCAGCATCATCTGTGAACTCTGGGAGCTTTGGGATTTCATCTTGTCTCTGAAATTCTTTGTTGAACTTTGGCTGAAGCTCAGGAGTTTTGAATTTTAAGACTGTAAATTGCCCAGAGTTCTCTCTGGGCTACTCTTTGGGGCTAACTAGAATGGTTTTATTAGCCTGTTTAACTGGCCTTGTGAAGTAGTTTAGGGCTAACACCATGATTTTGGAGAAATGGTCATTTTTCTGTCCAATTTTTAGGTCTGAAGGTGGAGATAACACACTGTGGACAAATGAAAAGGAAGTACAGAGTGTGCAATGTCACCAGAAGACCAGCAAGTCACCAAACGTAAAGTATTTTTCTGCTTTTTAAACACGTTTGGTCTCAGGCTGGAAAAATACCTTGCTTGCCTTACTGGGGTGGGAAAAGCTACCTTGAAAAACAATGCTTTATTTGGTTAATACCCTTAAATATATCTCAAAATATTTTCCAAATTTTACTGGCTTTTTTGTTCTATTTTTATACTATAATGAGTATCATGGCATTTGAACTAATTGCTCTGTTGTAAATCTGGGAGGTTTTTTTTGTTAGGTGGGATTTTTTTCTGTTATTTATGGATTTCTTTAAAATTGGAAGAACAGGGTGTCCTATTTATAGCCTGATGTTTCCCACAACTGGAATAGAAAAGTAATGCCAGTTGGGATCAGCCTCCTGATGTTGCTTATTTGCAATCTCTTTTTCCTCGTGAAAACAAAAAGTTTCTTTTTAACTACCAACCAGAGATTTGCAGATAACTTGAATATGCAGACAGTGGTTGCCATTTTTAAGGAAGCAATATAAGGAACAATACTGATACCAGCTTTTTCAAGAAGATAACTGATCAGTATCTGAGTCTCGTTCTTAATTGTTTAAGCTTTGTTTCATCCTCCTTCAATAAGCTTAACTTGTGCCAAGAAATGTACTGAGGAGCTGTGGGGGAAGCATTTTGCATGCAGTAATAGCTGCTTTCCATGTTTGCATTCCAACAGATTCCCACTTCAGCAGGAGAATGGACAAACAGTTGAATGCACTGTAGCTCAGTATTTTAAGGACAGGCATAAATTAGTTTTACGCTACCCTCACCTTCCATGTTTACAAGTTGGACAGGAGCAGAAACACACGTACCTTCCTCTGGAGGCAAGTAAACTCATAGAGAATTGTATTTTGGGACTGGGGTTAAGTGAGTCAGAGGGGAAAAAAGGGTTCAAATAATGGCAAACTGATTTTTGAGCAGCCAAATGTTGAAAAATTCTGTGGTGCCTCAGTGAAAGAGAAGCCACAAGTGAAAAAAAAAAAAAAAAACCAGTTGGACTGTGTTTAATTTTCTTTCTGTGGGGATATTTCAGGTGTGCAACATAGTGGCAGGACAAAGATGCATAAAGAAACTCACTGACAATCAAACTTCCACTATGATTCGAGCCACTGCCAGATCAGCCCCAGACCGGCAGGAAGAGATCAGCAAATTGGTGAGTGCTGTGTCAAACATGAGGCACGTGTAGGAATGGGGTTAATTTTGTTCACCTTTAGCAGGTGCTGATGTGTTTGTGCACTGCACACAGGTTTGGAGCTTGTTTTTTTTTATGTTTTGATCGTTTCAGATGCGGAGCGCGAGTTTCAACACAGACCCTTACGTCCGAGAGTTTGGGATCATGGTCAAGGATGAAATGACTGATGTGACTGGCAGGGTCCTTCAGCCTCCCTCAATCCTCTATGGAGGCAGGGTATGTCCTGTGGGGTCTGTGGTGGCTTCCAGCACCAGCTGTGATGGCCTCTGTAATGTGATTATTTTAAATTAATTGTCTTGTGTGCAATGAGAGAGCTGCTATGGGTGTATTGTTGAGAATTTAAATTTAGGTTCTCAAAGTCCATTAATGTATTGGCCAATTTGCATCTTTTTCAATTGCTGTTTTATTTTGGAAAGTAAAGCTGGGTTAAAAATGCCCTTTTTTTGCCTCAAACACTCTTTCATTGTGTGTTGCAAGAAGCAGCCTGCAAATAGTGCCTCAAATCAATGTGTATGGAGAAGAGCAAAGACTATTTCAATTATCACTGTATATATTTGAAAATATGTTGAAATATTCCTGAACTTCTGGTTGGTTTTGAATATTCTGGGTGGAGCAACTGTGTTCAGGGCAGCTGTCTTGAGGTATCATCTCTATCAGGATGTCCTTCCCCAGAGCCTGTTTGGAATATTTACCCACAGGTTTTTATTTCACAATGGCTTTTCAGATGGCCCTTCTGACATAATCTTTCTCCTGTGATATCTTTTAAAAAAGTTTGAGAAACAGGATTTTCCATCAGTTACCAGATTTTCCTTCAGGGACTTGTTGCAAGCTGAAAGCTTTAATAGGTGGGAAAATTTCATTTTTGGAGGCTTTTAATGAATTTCTTCAGATCATGCACTGCCAGCTGAATAAAATTCTGTCCCTGTGCACAACAGACTGGTGCCTCCAAACCCATAATGGGAGAGGATCTTGAGTTTCCTGCCTAAAATCCTTCAGCTGACTCAGACAAATTAGCTGAAACCTCCCTTCACTGGCAGGTTAAGGTACCCCAGGCCTGACCCTGATTAGGGATTGCTTTCATGAGCTGTTCTGGCACCAGCAGGCTGAGGGAACTTAATGGCAGATGAATGCTGGAAATCATAGTGGGAGAGGCACTGCCTTCAGCACACACAAGTCTTTGCAAAATCGATTATCAGATTCATGTGTGTGTCCTGAAAAATGCCCAGAAGCTTCAGTTGTTGCTGCTAGGTGAGGAGGAAGACCAAAAAAAAATTTGTCTAAAACATCTATCAGTATTTATTAAGGTAATTAACATCACCAGAATTACTTTGGCTGCTTTATTACATCCCTTGTCCTCTAGATAATCCATCCCAATAATATCTGCTTGGTGGGAGAAATAAAAGTGTTGGGCTGGGCCAAGTTGAATAACTGATCACCTTTCTCAGCTTGTTCACATTTTTCTGGAGTTGTGTGAGTGACATTGAACCACTGTTTGCCTCTACTTAGTGATGTGTAAAATTTCATAGTACATAAATTAAGTTTCCCTTGGAAAGTTCACTGAACAGTTGTAAAGTCACTGTACAAATGTAAGTTCTTGTTAACGTTCCATACCAAGCAAGAATCTTACTTTCCATATATAATTTCTATTTGCTGGTGATAAATACAGCAAAGGCAATGATCAGCAATAAAAATGAACAATGTGAGTTTTATTTTTCACCTGGCTAAGAAGCTGTCTTGCTACAGTGATAAAATGATTATTATAAGATGGATGAATTGTTGTACAGGGGAGAGAATGATCTGGGAGTGTAAATCACCTGCCAGTTGGAGGGAAGTAGAAGTAAAGCTAATTTTTGTTTAGCATCAATCAAGTTTTGCATTAATGTTTAATTTTTACCTTCCACTTCCAGAATAAAGCAATTGCTACACCAGTGCAAGGTGTCTGGGACATGAGGAATAAACAATTTCACACTGGAATTGAAATAAAGGTTTGGGCAATTGCCTGCTTTGCTCCCCAGCGCCAATGCACTGAAGTTCATCTTAAGTAAGTGTGTTTTGTAAGGTAGTGATTTTATCTTTTATTAAGGATGCAAATGTCATGATTTAACTTCTATGAAAAACATATTTTTGGTTAAATTGTTTAACATATGGCAATACATCATCTGTCTCTTTGTGTTTTCAATGATGCCAGTCTGATTTCAATGCCAGCATCAGGAAATCCTCGAAATCAGACTTATCAAAAGCCATTTATCCTTTATGGCAGGTTTCTGACCAGTGAGGCCTTAGGACAGGATTTAAGATAACTGAAATGCTGTAATGATGGGTGTTTATCACTAAGTGTTTCTCAAGGGTGACAGCTAAGATATGTGTTCTCTTAGGTTCCTTTCCACATGGTGCCTAACAAGGTTTCTGTGTTCTATATGGAGTAGAATTATTCATGCAGGATTTCTTTAGAAGGACATTTTTTGTCCAAAAGCTTTTCCTCTTCAGAGTTTCTGCAATGTGCAAGTTGCTGTATTTGCCAGATGAGTAGCACTGGTTGTTCTATTGACTTTAAGTGTTTGAATGAAACTTTCAGATTTGGTTTCTTTATCTTTGGATGGGACAGGATTGTTCAAAGACTGCTGTTCCAGTGGCATCCATTGGCTGAGGGATGGTGTGCAGGCCCAGATCCGTGTCTGATCCCTCCTTCCACGTGCAGCTGCTTTCCCTTCATGCATGGACAGGTGCAGCCTGTGGAGCTGCCCTGGCAGTGACTCAGCTGCTCTCTGGGAGGTGAATGCAAGGCAGGGATTGCTCACACCAGTGGCATTGCCATGGCACTGTTCTTCAGATGCTTTGCCAAACAGCTCGGGAACTTTTCCCTAACAAGTCATGAGCAAACGCCGGGAATCTTTTTACTGCCCATTGTGTGGGGAGGGGAGGGACTTGTTCTCTTCAGGCACAAGTCAAGAGCTGGGCTGCCGGAGAACTTTCCCTTCCATGATGTTGCTTCTAGTGGAAATGCTGTGTAAGCCAAGTTACCCAGTTTTGAGAAATAGGCACAAGGCCTCAACATAATGAGCCAAAATAAAATTATTTGGATGGCTTAGAATGAGTTTGTATTTACCATGAAAGGACATTGCTTCATGCCAGGAAAATGTCTGCATCCTGTTCCATCTTGTGGCCTCTTGTTACATCTTGTTGATAAAGTTGGAACTCAAATGCTGCTGATTCATCAGAGTAAACAACCTCAAATGTTCTAAAAGTCTTCAAAATCATCCTGCTTTACCTCTTGGGAACAGAGAGAACCTTTCCATGTGGGCACTGTACTTCCAGATGGTTTTTAAAAGGCTCAAACCCTTACTTGTTTCAGACTTGAATGTTGAAATCACAGAAGGGTTTGGGTTGGAAGGGACCTTAAAGATCATCTTGTTCCAACCCCTCTTCCATGGGCAGGGACACCATCTCTTAGACCAGGTTGCATCCAGCCTGGCCTTGGAACACTCCCAGGAATGGGGAGATTTTCTGCCACTGACTGTGCTGTAGTAAGTGCTTGTTTTTCCAGAGGAAATACTCATTTTCTGCAAGGAGCCTCTGGCTGCAGGGCTGAAGCTCACAGGCTGTTATGATTAATGCAAGTTAACAAGAGGTTTGGAAGAAGCCAAATCTCCACACCCTCTCAGTCAGTGACACCCTGGCACCCTGTGGTGGAGATGAGCAATGTTTTAGACAACTGGAGGGGGGTACCCACTCCAACCTAATAAAAAGGGCATTTATCAGTGAGATAAAAATGCTCTCAGGTGGAAGCCTCTGGACAAATTAGGTTGTCTCCATATCTGACCGCTTCCATCAAAGAGTGACTTTTTTCCACCAGCCTTGGAGAAGGTTTGCCACCACCTCCAGAATACACATTCTGGTATCTGTGAAACTGTGCATTGTTATGGATGCTAAAGGAATTCACTGAGACAATTGCTGGTACTTTCTGTTGGTTGTTTTCATCATGAAAAAAAAAAAAAGAACTCCAGCCTTTTCTGTGGTCGTAACAGATGGAATTATGTTAGAGCAGGCTATGCCAAATTGTCATTATTGCAGTCTTTTTGCAGAAAGTATTCTATCCTGTATTTCCCATAGAAATAAGGTACAATTTGTTTTGGAAATGAGGTTTTTTTATTAATGGTGCTATTTATACAGCATATTTCCTGTCTTGCCTTCAGTGACTACACAGGCATTGTCAATTAAACATGCACATGGGGTTAAATTCCCGGGTTTTTGGACGGGACAACTCTGCACGTTTAACCAGATTGTTCCATTAAAAATAAGATCAAAAATCAAGATGACTGTCTGATAATATAATTTATTTATGTGCCTGGCACAGGTCCTTCACAGAGCAGCTGAGGAAGATTTCCAGGGATGCTGGAATGCCAATCCAGGGGCAGCCCTGCTTCTGTAAATATGCCCAGGGAGCCGACAGCGTGGAGCCCATGTTCAGACACCTCAAGAACACTTACACTGGGCTGCAGCTTGTCGTGGTCATTTTGCCAGGAAAAACACCAGTCTATGGTCAGTGAGTGGAAATGGTGCATTTCAGTCACAGTTTTGTGTGTTTTTTGTGAGCTATCTAAAGGAGAGAGGTTTAATGCTGGTTTAACTCTATAAATTCCAGTTAGGGAATGGCTAGAAACTAATTTTACTATTTTTCATGTGCTGCATGTTTTATATTAAGACCTAAGTATTTTCAGTATGTTTTCTATGCTTTTAATTTATTTTTCCCCATTCTCCCTGCATTTGAGAAAGCCAACACAGGGCTTTGGTGAGATTGACATTGATAGGCAGTGGATTATAATATGCTTAATGAAACTTGTGTGCTGAAAATTCCAAGTGAGTGAAGAAGTAATGACTTCAAGAGCTCTGTCACTTTTAGAACACTTTTTCTTACTCACACAATCTCCCTTTGGCAAAAAATGTTGAGTGAAGGAGATTTGTGTATTTTCTTTTAATTTCAAATTTTTAACTCGGGTTTCAAGGATACAGATGCACAGAAAGTGAAAATACAGCAAAATAAACAGGTTTTTGGAAACAGTGACAACTAGTACATTTTAATGGCATACACACATGGGTTTTAGTATGTTTTACATAAACCAAGCATTTTCAAGCTCTTCCTGTAGGCAGGACTGCTTTTTTCCTGTCCTTCCTCCCTTCTTTTTTCACTTACTCTGCCCAGCTGGAGCAGCAGCCACTGTTTTTCTCCCATAGCTATGTGGACTCTTCTCTGGTGGATCAGATCTACCAAGCAGCTGCAGATTTGTTTTATTCCATCCCTCAGCATTTTAATATAGCACAAAATAATTTTCCAACTTTAATATTATCTCTTACAAGATGAAAAGAGATTAAGCAAGGAACCTTAAGGAAATAGTACTTTTTTTTCCCCCCTTGAATTCAGCTTCATCTCTAATTTGTACAATAGAAATTCAGTGCAAAATGACATTTTTACTATTCCTATTTGTCATTAAAAGGGAATTCTTTTCCTCTACTTAACCACTGAGAGGATGTGGTACCATTCTGATCTTCTTTCTTTGTCATTATCTTTAATTACTGTTATTTCTGCCCCCTCTAATCATCTCTCCTTATTTTCTCCCTACGCTCTTTCATACCCTGCACTTCCTACATCCACAATCTTGTCTTTTCTTCCCACCCTGCTCTTTCTTTCTCTTGCTGCAAAAGAGGGGGATTCATCTTCTTCAAGCCAGTCTTGGAGCCTAAATTTCTTCCCTGAGTGTAAGAGTATGTGGGTCTCTGAAAGCCTTGAAGTCTCAATTTTGTTGCTAACAATAGGATTTGATTTAACTATTGGAATTGTACAGTACTTAATGAGTTTATTGGAGTTTTTATGGACCATTGTCTGCTAAGCTGACCACTTTTCTATGCTGGTGATGAACTTGCAGTGAAAAGCTGATAAACTGCTTGGCTGAATATTGCTCAGCACTTTATTGCTAGGTTTGTGTTACTATTCCAGTGTTTAATAATGCAACAAGTGCTCAATATCATAATATTATCCACCCTGCCCACATCATTAGCCAGAGCTGATGATACAATGTTGCAATTCTAAAATAAGCATTAATTAAAAAATTCTTAATTAATATAAGCCAAGAGTGCCTTTAGTTACTGCCTTTAGGACATGGTTAGGTGGAGCAGAGCAGAGCTGGGGGGAGGTTCTGGTTTGGGGGTAAGTTTCATTGTATTCCTTTAAGCTTGAGCACCACTTTGCTAAAACTCCAGATATAGTTAATTGGCACCAAATTCAAATTTCCTCTATGGATTGATTTGCAATTTGCAAATTTTTTGTTTTTGTTTTTCTCGTTCTGTAGCGGAGGTGAAGCGCGTTGGCGACACGGTGCTGGGCATGGCCACTCAGTGTGTGCAGATGAAAAATGTCCAAAGAACAACACCACAAACTCTGTCCAACCTTTGCTTAAAAATAAATGTCAAATTAGGAGGTGTAAATAACATTCTACTGCCACAGGGAAGGTAAGTTCATCTTTCAAAGGGGAAGAGGTTTTTGTATTGCAAAGAGCGAGCGTCATGCTGAGATAACTGGGAGCTTTTATCTGCAGCCATAGCACTGGAGCTTAAGTGACTCTTCAGACAAACTCTCTTTTGGCTTCTAATAAATAATCCTACAAAAGTTAGGCTATGAAAACAGGAGAGGAATACTTGTTTCTGTTGAAATTTATAATAAAAGTATTGTTTTAATGATACCTGACCACTGAAGTACACAACTGTCACTAGAATGAAAAATCTCTAATATTGTATTTGCCCTGATTTTTCAAAAACAAAGACCACCTAGAACAGCAGTACCTTTTCTTTTGGTCAACATTCTTCTCTTTGAGACTCTTAACCACAGTGGAGACATGAGCCTGCATCAGGCCATGGACTGTGCTCTCAGAATTCCTAAGTTTGCTGTCTGTGGAGCCCACTGGCTCTCAGGTGTCCTCCACATTCAGTGTTGCCATGAAGGTGGAGTACTGGGGTGGCCCTGGATGTGCCAGGCTCACAACATTTGCCCTGTGCACCTGACCTTGTCAGGGTTGTTACCATGCTGTCCATCCCTCCCAAAAAGTGCCTCTAGTACTGCCACTTCTCTCAGCTGTTGGATCCCTTCCTCAGTGGTCTGCCAGGGCATTCTGTGATGGTGATCTGCATTCTGTCTCTGTGAACAATCCTCTCCTCATTAAAAGCTGCTCCCAGAGAAGAAGGGGCCCTGGCTCCCTCCAAATACCCTGTCAATACGTGTGTGCTGGGTCAGGGATGGTTCAGCTGGAGCCTGGACAGCTGGAAGGTCTGTGGGTTCCATGGCTGCCCCATCAGCCTTTCCCTCTTGGAGGCAGGGAGAGAGAGGGCTTCCCACCAGCTGGGAACAGTATTCCTTCCCTCAGCACCTGGCCTGTCTCCTCCCATACCCCCATCCAGTCTGGGTGCTCCATGCCTGAGGTGGGCAGTGGGGCAGGGTCAGGCTGTGGGGCAGTGCCCCCTGCCCCTTGGCAGCATCCCTGTCTCTGGGGTCAGGTTGGTTACCCAAGACAGTCCCACCTTAGCTCTAAATGCTAAATAGATTAGGCCTTTCAGCAACACCAGCCATTGTATGATATCAGCATCTAGAAAAAAATTAAATCTTTTGAAAGGTGCTGGGGTACATCCAAATAAATGGGTGAAAGATTGAGGAAAAATTTCCCCCTGTATTGCTTCCTCACAATGGGCACCATTATTAATGAAGCCCCACAGACATAAACTTAGCCTGTTGTACAGTCATGTGTCCACATTCCAGAGAAAGTTTAAAATCCAGGAATTGCTCACCTTATTGAGCCATTGTGCAAACTGGGTAACAACCACAGTAGCCTTAGTCACAGGATCCATGTTTAGATAAGGAGCTGCAAATGGGAAAAATGCAGCCACAACCATGTGACAGCCAAACCAGGCTAAGTTAGACCAAACAGTGCCTAACGAGGTTTCTGTGTTCAGCACACAAAATTAGGTTACCCAGAAACTATTATTCCTTTTTCATCATTTCCTCTCAATGCCCTGGAGCCCAACATTGGGCACCAAAAACTCTGCTGGGTTAGGAGACAGGTGCCTGCCAAGGAAGGTGGGACTCTTCCTGGAATGGAAAAGATGAACCCCTCCCTTCAAATTATTCTGACTTTGGGGGCTTTCAGGCAAAGATGTGGATAAAGAAATAACAATTTTTTACTATAATATATATATATATATATATATATATATATATATATATATATACACACACACATGTCGACAAAGAAGCAACAATAGCTGCAATAACAAAACCCAAACAACAGCAACAGATTAACAGAATTTCAAGATACCCAGCTATGTTTTTCTTCTCTTGAGTACAGTCCATTCATCATCTCTTAAGCAACAAATGGAAAGAAAATTCCCTGAAGAAAAAAACAAGAAAAAGCCAAAAAAGCCTAATCCCCAACATTACCTACCCATTTCTTTTAAAGAAGGTCTGCAAATAGGTTAATTTATTTCCATAACCATTCCACACATCCACAAAGAAATTATGATGGCCCAAGATTTCCTGTTTGAAATTGTTTTATTAAGGAATAGAGCTGAAATTCAAAACATGTGTTATAGTGCTTTGGTGTTCCTCTCTTAGTGTAGTGGTTTAATATCTTAACCTAATGATTTGTTTAAAACTTTCAAGCTTGGTTTAAAAAAAAAATCTACTTTGCACATAGTAACTTTGATACCTGCTATATTTGGACTTCCTTACTGAGACTGTTTTTTATTAGGAAAAATACATTTTTTTCACAGCATCTGCATATGTGCACAGTCCTTTAATTTTCTCAGATTCCATTTATTACTAAGGGATCAGCTTTTGCTCCTTTGCTTGGTCCAGTTGGTAAAAACTGCAATTCTTCAAGTTTGAAAAAAAAAAGATATATTTTAAAACTTGAAAAAATAGATGTATTTTAAAACTTATTTTTTTAAGAGCAACAATTATCTGTGCTTTAAAAATCTGCCTAAGTATTAGCATGAGAACCTTAATCAGGATTTTTAATTACTGCCACAGGGCAAGTGACCAACTCTGATGAAGTGACAGTTGTTGATGAATTCACTGGAGGAGCAGAGAGTGCTGTTTATTTGAGTTTTAATGTACTTTATTTAGCATAAATCTTGCTGCTTTTACAAGTTTCCCTTTTCTTTGCCAGACCCCCAGTATTCCAACAGCCTGTCATATTCCTTGGTGCAGATGTAACTCACCCACCAGCTGGGGATGGGAAGAAGCCTTCCATTGCTGCAGTGAGTAAATTGTGTCCTGGTCTTTGCCCCCAGCTCCCTCCTGCTGCTCAGCTCTAATGCATTTTATTGCTTTCAGTCCTTTTGTGGTCCATTGCTTCTGATTGCCTAATTATAGCATTATAAATTATTTTTCTGCAGGAATTTATTGAAATTTCAGAGAGCTTGCTCTGATGCTAATTACTTAAATGTGGGTATTAGCTTGTAAAATGCCTGACTTGCTGATACACAGAGGAGCTTTTCTGGGAGCTGAGATTTATTAGCAGCCTGTTAATGAGCTGGTGCATGTTTAAATCTGCTTCTTCAGCACTTAGAAATGTGCAGAATTTCTTCATTGCTGATAGGGAACTAGGCTGGCTCAGCTGTGGTTTCTGGGGACTCAAGCTTCCAGAAAACACAGAATGTGCAGTAATCTCTTGGAAATGTACTTCTTAAATACAGGGAATGGTCTGTAGCTTGTGTTATGTCAAACACCTGTAGTGGCTGCTCAGGATTATTTAATAATGAAGTTCTTAGGTGATGTTATGTGTCTGTTTTAAAAAGTTACACCTGTGTGTCCAGGGAAAACCAGGTGGAGATGTGCTCACTTCTTTAGGTTTTTTGTTTATTTTTAAGTCCCATGCCACTTTTACAGGATATGGATGCTAACATTTCATTAACAGAAAAATCCCTGCCCTTGATAAAGGGTGTGGATATTTCTGTGGTCCATCACCATTTCAGTTTGATGGATCCAAAAAACAGGCTTGGTGTCCCAGAGTTCAAACTCCTGTGCTGCAGTCTGAACCATCTTAATGGCTTCATGGTGTCAGTGCTCCAAACTGTACTTGAGTTTTTAAATGCCTGTAGGTGCAAAATAAAAATGAGTCTTTTAGATTTAAAACAAGTTTTCTCTTTCAGCAGGGTGTGCTGCCACAGGTGAACTAAACCCAGAGCTGTTTCCAAACACATTTGAATTTCAAATACACCTTAGCCAGGCCAAGCACTCCGTGTGCAAGACAGTGCAGTTATCTCATGAAATAACCTTTATTTAAGTGCTCTCTGGTTTGATGCCAAGCATTTTCCCCAGGTTGTAGGAAGCATGGATGCTCATCCCAACCGTTACTGTGCCACTGTGCGGGTGCAGCAGCACCGCCAGGAAATCATCCAGGATTTGGCTGCCATGGTCAGGGAGCTGCTTATCCAGTTCTACAAATCAACGAGGTTCAAACCAACTCGCATCATCTTCTACAGGGATGGTGTTTCTGAGGGGCAGTTCCAACAGGTGATATGTGTCTTCTTGAAATTCTGATAGTGTAGTGTCATGGTACTAATGGAATTTGAAATTTCCACCTTTATGTGGTTGGAGTTACAAGGAGTATAACCTCAGCAAATCTTCCTTCAACAAATCTGTTGGATTGTAACCTAGGCAGGAGAAGTGTTTTTGAAAGTGCTTTTGAAAGTACTTTCCCCCTTTAAAATATTTCCCCCCTACAGAATTATAAGTGAAAAGTGTAGTTTTAGCACTCAAGTTATGTTCCACATCTGTTTCCTATTTGGGATATATTAGTCAGACTGTATCCCATAAAACTTGGGCAGTAATGAAAAATTACATGTTTTTTCTTTAAAAGAGGATTAATAAATACTGGATTTTCAGTCATTTTTATTCTGATAAAACTCATCAGATCCTTTCTCATATTTATTTTGTTTGCTTGCTAGTACCATATTTTATTAAATATTTTTCTATATATTTTAAAGAATTTTATTTCCAGTATTTATGTATGTAAATAAAAGATACAGAATTGAGTCAGCTTCTCAAAATCCAGGGAGAAAAGAGGAAAGGTCATTTGCTAAACTTGAACTGATAAAATAATCTTTGTTTGAACTTTTGATATATCCTCTTTTCAATTGTCCCTGGTTTTCACTGAATTTTTAATGTACAATTAACCCACATTCCGAATCATTACTTTTTGCTTTGTTCCACTTTCCTTATTATTGATGTCTGTAGTCCTACATGGGACTGCACAAAGCTGGGAAAGAGGCAGCTGAGCATTTCTGGACTTTATCCCTTGTTCTAGTCTGAAAAATAATTAGTCTGTTGTATTCAGCAGCCTAATTAAATGTTCATTTCTATTTGGTAGTTAAAGAGGTTTTGCCATGCAGGTTTAGTCTGAGCCTTGTGCTTGGAGCTGAACAAATATGGAAGCAGCTCTCTCCTGGCTGAGGAAACTGCTGATGTAATTTGCCTTCATCAGGGGGAGAAATTAAGTTTTGGTCCTGAAAGCTTTGACATCTCATTGCTCTGAGTGACAGTACAAGAAGGAACATGATAAATTATCTGTGGATAAATAGAAGAAATCTGTAGATAATAAGAGGAATTTGTATGATGGCAGTGGCTCACGTTGATCACACCTCTCTCCATGTGTGGCTCAGGTTCTCCACCACGAGCTGCTGGCTATCAGGGAGGCTTGCATCAAACTGGAGAAGGATTATCAGCCTGGCATCACCTTTATAGTGGTGCAGAAAAGGCACCACACCAGACTCTTCTGCACGGATAAAAACGAACGGGTACGTTCTGCCTGGGACCCCCAAACGCCCAGCAGGCAGCCAAGTCACCAATTCCTCTTTTATTTCTGGTACTTTCTGGGTAGAGATCAGACTACCCAAGCTGATTTTTGGTACCTTCTGTGGGAAGAGGAGACTCCTCAAGAACAGGAATGGAGCTGATCCTCGTGGAACAGCTGCTGAGAATGGAGAGTTCCTCATGGCAAAGCTCTGCTCACAGACTGGGCTTTCCTTGTTCTTTTTCCTTCTGTCAGGCTTCTCTGTGGGAGTTAGTAACTCCCAAAGCTGACATGAAGGTGGTTGTTGTATTAATAAATGCTGTGATTACACATGTTAAATTGTTTGAAAGTAAGGAGAATTTTAACCTTTTGATTTGGAGGGAAGAATTGGTCTGTTTGGCAAGGAAGGATTGTCCCCTTGCAGGTATAAACAGGAAAAGTTACTCTTGTCCTGAAGTGGGAAGATGAAAAGAATTTGACAACTCAGTTGCAGGAACTTATTATTAAATTATTCAGAAAACCAAATCTTTTTAGGTAATTTCTAAGAAGATTTTGCAGTTCGTCGCTTTTTTTTCTTTCTCCATAGTAGAGCCACTCTAGGTTTTCAGTTGGAACAGAATTTCACTGTCTTCACTTTCTGCTTTTTATAAATCTTTTTCTACTAGTTGTTTTCCTGGTTATACAGCTGAAAAGAAAAAAAAAAACCCCGAAAACTTCTGTGTTGAGCCTCAGTGTCTTTGCATTTCCTGTTTACACAGGTTGGAAAAAGTGGAAACATTCCAGCTGGTACCACAGTGGACACAAAAATCACTCACCCCTCAGAGTTTGACTTCTACCTGTGTAGTCATGCTGGGATTCAGGTAAGACATTTTGTGTGGCATGGTAACTCTTTAACTGTTAATGTTTGTACTAGAGCTTCTTTGTCTGATGGCTTTTTGTCAGATCTGAGGTTTTCAAGATGAAAGTGCATTTCAGAGGTGAAATTTTGAGAAACACAGTCCTATCAAAAAAAGGGAAGGGATTTAGTTTGATAGGCAGCAAGGAAGGAGGTTGTTTGCCTTTTAAAGACAAAACTAGCTGAAAATTTGTACAACTTCTTGAGGAAGCAGCTGTTGTGCTGCAGTTGCCAGCAGAGGTGGAAGTTCAGGAGGTGCTGGGGAGTGCTGATGAGCTGTGTGGTCTGGCTGCAGGGAACAAGCAGACCTTCTCACTACCACGTGCTCTGGGACGACAATCGCTTCTCGTCGGACGAGCTGCAGATCCTCACCTACCAGCTGTGCCACACCTACGTGCGCTGCACACGCTCCGTCTCCATCCCCGCGCCCGCCTACTACGCGCACCTGGTGGCCTTCAGGGCCAGGTACCACCTGGTGGATAAGGAGCACGACAGGTGAGTTCCGAGCTTCGCGTCTCCGCGCGGTTGAAGGCAGCGCCTTGTTCATTCTGGGAGCGGTGCTGTCCTCAGCAGTTCCAGGGTGGATGTGCCCTCACCGCTCAATTCTGCTGCTGTAGGTGCTGTTTTCCGCTTCAGACCCTCGGTGGTGATTGAAGGGTAATTGATGTTTGACCATTCTGTTCAGAAGAAACTAACCATACAGAAACATGTGCAAGGAGAGGCAGATTAAATCGGGTTTCTCTTCCCCACCCCCAATCTGTTGGTTTTTTTTTTTTCCCCCCTCCTTTCTCTTTCAGTGCTGAAGGAAGCCACACTTCTGGCCAGAGCAATGGCAGAGACCACCAAGCACTTGCCAAGGCAGTCCAGGTGCACCAGGACACGCTGCGCACGATGTACTTCGCCTGACGTGTTGATGTTCAGCAGCTCTGGACAGGGCAGAGCTGGATTCACACCAGACCAGCTGCACTTAGACCAACAGATGCCCCACCCCAGGGACAGCCAGCAATGAGTGATGCATCTTTATTCCTTTCTTTCCCATTTGCAAGGAAGCCTTCCGTCCAGAATTTCAGACTTGATCATAAACTGCATTCTTGTACCAAACCCCACTGTTGTTGGAAATGTGGTTTGCCAAAAATCTCTGAGCTGCTTGGTATAAAACAGACCCAGATTTTATAATTAAATCAAGAGCTGCAATCTCAGGGCTTAGGGAATAAAAACAAAAAACCAAACCAACAACCCAACCCACAAAACTCTTCATTCAGTTTGCTGTTCATTGAGTTGCTTTTGATAATTTGGAAAGATCTAATTCATACTAAGGTTTGATGAGCTGTGAATCAACTTTTAGTACAAAGGAAAGCAAAGCATTTTTTGAGTATTTATGAAGCCTTGATTATTCTAGAAGCATTTACAAAATTTTTATTTTCGAAGTAAGAGCGTGACAAAATTCTGGTTTCTAACTGTCTTATAAAGATTATTCTCAGATTATTCTCTGTGTGTCTAAGGACAAATGTATTTTCTGAAGCTTGTTCTTGAATGTTTTTTATTGTGCTGCATTTTAAAATGTTTTTCATAGCCTAAAGACGAATTTAAAAAATAAGAAAAATAGTTAACCTGTACCTAAGCTTTTAATAGCTCAGTTAGATTGGCAGAAGAAAATGTGCCATTTAAAAAATTTATAAAGATTTTTTTAAAATCATACTGACAGCTAACTTTAGGATTTGTCATACAGGACTGTGACACTTACTTTCCAAAGTCTCTAAAGAATACGGGTCTGTGGTGATAAATACCGTACAATCCTTTTTCACTGTTGTTTGAGTTAATGTAAATGTTATATATGTTTCACAGTATTAATGTGATAGACTAGATGCTATTATTTATTTTTATTTACTAAGGAGTGCTCATTATACTTCTGTTAACATATCAAGAATGCTTTGAACTTAGAAAGTAAAATCCTTTTTGTGGGGACATTACTCTTCAAATGCAAAAAAAAAAAAAAATGCAATCGATATGGTGAGAGGAGAGAGATGCAGCCAGTGTCTGTTGTAGCTTGGGATTTGCAGAAAGGCTTTTTCAACGTGCACACAACACAGCAGGTTTTACCTCTGCGGTTCAGACGCACACAAGACCAACATCCTACATTCATTCAAGCACAAAGCAATTCTATTTTATTTATATGTTGAGTAGTGGTGAAGCAGGAGCTCTGCTAGTGGAGAGTGGCTTGCTGGAAGTTAGGCAGAAGTCAGAGAATCTATGCAGTAAAGATAAAAATTAGGAAAAGTGAAGTTTACTTAGGGAGGGGGGTGAAACTCTCTTCATTATGCATAAGATCCATAGGAAACGTGAGAGTTTTGCCATTCTCTTAGGAGAAGCATTAATTAAAAGTGATATGAGACAGATGCTTCTGTTAGTTTGCACACTGGATCCATAAAAACCATAACACACATGTAAACCATTGCACTAATGACAATGCCACGAGCAGGTTTAGGAGAAAATGGAAAAAGCCCAGGAAAGTTGTTTATGCTGACTTGATCTTGTTTGTTTATCCATGGGATAACTGAAATAAGATGCTGAGAGGCAGGTTGGAAAACCTTCATTCTCCTCCACTGATGGATTTTGCTTTGTCTTTTCCCTTTTCTCCGAGCAGCTGCTCAGTGTCTGTTTGGACACTTTTACCTCTGGCCACTGGGATGGGCAGTAGCTTTAACCCATGCAGAGCTCTGGGCCACAGAGCAGGTCAGCTGCAACCAGGTGGTGTTGGATAAGCTAGAAAATGCCCAACCTTTGCTGCATAAAGACTTTTAGGTACATAATTCCAGTTCAAATCTTCACCTCGTAGCAATGTGTCAGTTGTTAGTGTTTTGTAGGAGAAATGTAAAACCTGTTAATGGAGTAATCATATTTGTACTATTCTAATTGGGTGATTAGGCTGCTGGCTCAGACTGTCTTCTTGGTCATAGTTCTATAAATTCAGATTTCTGTAAATTTGAAGCAAATCCTAGGTAGCATTGTCTGTCTTGCTGTGTGCCAGCGAGGTTGTACCTACCTCCCCTCAAGTACCCCTAAGCTGCAGATCCTCCCCGTGGTGGGTGTCTTGCACTTCTCTGTGTTTCCTTCAGAGCTTTCCTATTTCAATGAAGATACTCATTTGGCAGAGTTTTATATAAGAATTATTTTTATATGAATTCTTCTTATCAAATAGGATAAAGATCATCCATTGTAAGACATCATTTAACTTATTTGCTGTCTGTTATGCAGAGACCTCTTGGATGTGAAATTCATCCCCCTCTTTCCATACAGATCTGGGACAATGGAATTGTACATGTGGTCAGGTGGGGTGAGGAGGGCAGGATTTGTCTTGACCTCAAATCTCATTTCTGAAGCAGCCTGGGACTGCACTGCATCCTATTTAAGATGCTTCTTGTGTGAGAAAAGGAGTTTTAGGCAGGCCCTTAATCTGAGACGAGCTGTTGTTTGTGCATCCTCTTGGAATGAGCAGAAGTTATGTAGCTTTCCTTCCCTAAGTGTGAAGAACTTGGGATGTTTATGTGCATTTCAGGACATTTGTACCCTTTACAGACCTTTCTAAGCCTCTAATACTGCTAATTCTTTGTCTTGTGATTCACAGAAAGACTCCATAACTGGTAAAGTGGTAAAGGAGATCTGTATTTATTTGGTGATGAGCAAATTAATTTCTAACCTTCATGTCTCACTTGTTTCTCCCTTCTTTTCCAGTAATTCACCAGTGGTGAATTAGTGAATAATTTAAAGCATTTTAAAAAAATACTGATTAGGTATATACTTTGTAAAGTCCAGCACCTCTCTTTCTGGGTATATTTTTAACATAAATTACCTATTCAAGAATGTGTCCTGTCCAAAAAAACCTGCCACAAGCACATAAAATCCTATAATTATTTTTTTTTATTCTGTACCTCCCACATATCTGGTATAGAACAGCAACATCTCAGGTCAGCACAAAGCTCAAGTCTCAGTCTCCCCCAGGTTGCTGGTGGAGAAGTGCCAGCTGAGGTCACAGCTCTGAGTCTGGGTCACTGTGCAGGTCAGCTCAGCAATAACCAAATTTTTGCCACCCTTGGGCACTTGGAGCATTTTCCAGCCTGTGCAAAGGAGTCCCACTGCACAACCCCCCCAAAACAGCATCAGCAAGTGTGAAATGTTTCTCTTGGGAGGTGACAAGTTCTATCAGAAGACACAAAATACTTAGAAGTTTGTCTTTTTTTCCCCTGTGCAAAATCTAATGGAACAATGAGGTTTTCTTGGTGGTGGGGATTTCTGCTGCAGTGCTGTAATGAGTCCACTCTGTTCCAGCCCCCAGGAAACAACTGAGCTGCTCCTTAGGAGCAAATGTCCTGTTGGGAAATGCTGGGAGGAGGTGGATTTGTCTCTGCCTTTCTGTGGCATTTAAGACAGCCCTATGCAATCCAACACGTGTGTGTGTGTGTGCACTGATGTACAGAGTGAGGTCACTTGTTTTATTAGAGCTCCTTATTTTGGCTTGGCTTGCTTTAGAATATTTGACTTTGTGAATTACAATCAATGATCTTCCATGTTCCTGAGGCTCTGGCACAGGAATTCCCTTGTTTCTTGATCTGTCAGGTAACAAATACCTTTGATCTCCATCCAGGCCCCCAGGCAGCGTTCCCTGATTGTAAAAGCAAAAAGGTTCTGAAGGTTTGGCTTTAATTCTGCCTCTCTCAAAAACTCCTGCAGCCTTTGTCTGTTGTAACAGTCTTGTTCTTGTTGGATCATTTTTGTAACATAAGACAAGAGGTTTTTCCACAAGGATTCTCAAATTAAAACTTCTGCAGGGTAGGTGTGAGGAGTTTAGTTGGTTTTTTGGTTTTTTTTTTTTTTTTAAGATTGAAGTTTTTAAGATGCTTCGAAGTTTTTCTTTCTGACTAAAGCTGTTCATGCATGTGCCCAAAGGCTTTTGATCAAATAGCAGACTCAGTCAAATAAGCATCTCTGGTGGCATAAATAACCCATAAGGGACTTTTTCTTTTTTTTTTAATATATCTTTTACTCATTAACTAAAGGAATGTAAGAAGAGTTCTCAGTATTTTTCACACTTGAGACCAGTGTAATTAAACTCACTTGTTTTCCTATATGTTTAATACTCTTCTCCTGCCATAGTATCTCTCTGTGTGGCTTTCCCCATTCCTAATGCAGGGCAGTCCTTTGTTTTTTACTTTTATATTCCATTTGGTCATATGCTTCTTGATGCACACATGCAATCTTTCTTAAAGAAAATTTCAAATAGAAAGTAATTGCACTGATTGTTGGGTTTTTTAAAGTCTCTTTTTACTGTAAGATTTTTTTTTTGCATCTGCTGTAGCTGTTTGAAAATACTGTAAATAGTGCTCTGTACAGCAAGTACTGAAATGCTGGGGATACAATTCCTTGGTCTATTTTCCAGAATACTGCCATGTTTTCCAGTGTTGAGATAGGAGCTTTGGTGTTAAATGCTGTTACACTTTGTGTGCATTATGGTATCAATCCAGGAAGGGCACAGTTGCTGTATCACAGTGGAAATACTTAGGGTTTGTCTGATTTTATAAAACATTTCTTCCTTCTCTGTGCACATTTCTCCCAGACCACAGAGATGCAGTTTTCAGCTCTCACTGTGCTCATTGTCTGTGCAAGGTTCAGATGCCAGTTTTGGTATCCGTGTGCTGATTGATGGCATTAATGTAATATTTGGATTATCAGATGTAGCTCTCACAGGTTTTCCTTGCTTGTCTGATTCTTGTATTGTAGAAGCAGAATGAGTGGATGTGGCAGAATTTATTGGAATGACAGGGATTTGGGATCCAGTTATGATGTCTTGCTGTCTGTCCCTGGTGGTGTGGGATTGGGCAGAGGAGGTTTCAGTGCTCAGAGCTAAGGAATGGTGTCACCTCTGGCTGCCCATGGATCTGCCATCCATCCATCAGCAATTGCCTTTTGCTTCCAGAACCCTGGGGGACAGGACAGACCCCAACTCCAGCCCCATTGTCTGATGTTAGGATGCCAACCAGCAAGTTCTGCCTTCTGTTTCTGAGGGTTAATGACTGGAAGGGTGCATTTCTGAGAGGGTTTCATCCAAATTATATAGGAAGGGGGTGCTGTGTGTGCTTGGTGTGGCACAGAATCTGTTTAATCCCATTCGGTGTTTCAGTTGGTTTGTCAGAGTAGTTTTTTTGAAGTGTTAATTTGAATGTAATTGCTTGGCCAAATCACTACAAAAATGGGTTTGTGGGAATCTTTAGTTGCAAAGCAGGTGCAGTTCAAGGCTACCTCCTGTATTCCTTCGTGGAAGAATTAATTGAAGTGAACCTCCCACTAAGCAGCCAAAATGCTCCCAGAGGGACTGGATTTGTCCTGGTCTGTTCCTTACTGGGCAGTGCCATACTGTGATCCTGGGTGGCTGCTCAGCCTTCCCTCTGTCTTCCACAGGCATCCCTGTGTATTGCATCCCTGGCAAGTGGCACATCTGGCACATCTGCCTCTGGTCAGGGTCACTCCACAGCAGCAGCTCCCTCTGTGATCTGTCCCTTCACTCGAGTTTCTATACTGTTGTTTTCCAAATGAAAAATGTTTCTGTACTTTACCTGTTGGCCAGAAAATGTCAGGTTTTCTCTGCAAATGACATGAAGGTGCTTGAAATATATTTTGAGTCTGAGGCAAAAAATATGTATTGGATTATTTTTTTAATGTGTGTTTTAGGTAAGGTGACGTGTGACTGTAAGAATGAAAATACTTTATTCCCTGCTCAGAAAATTATAGACTTTAAAATGTGGGGGAAAAAACCCAAACCAAAACACCAAAAAACAACTCCAGACCTGAGTATGTTCATCTTGGGACTGTTTGGTGTCAGTTCTGTGCAAAGCCTTGGCCAAAACTCAACCTTGACATCGGTGCACATGGACTGAGGGTACTTTAAGTGACCTGAAATGAACTGTAGAAAACTGTGTTAATGCACCATATTTTGTTTACAATTATTCCAAACAAGCTTCCTCATCTCAGAACATACCACTCTGCTGACAGAAATACCTCTTGGAGCACAGTGACAGAAATACCTGTTGGAGCACAGTGTGCTGGTGTGGTTTCATAGCAGTGTTAAAATTGATTTTTATTTACAAGTAACTGGGCTTTCTGCTGTGGATTTGGCCTATCAGAGTGAGTTTCCTGGGATTCTGTGCTCCCTGCAATTTCCTTCCTTTAATCTCTGGCTCTAGACACTAATGAAGCTCACCCATGGCAGGGAGATTTCTTAAGTCCTGACTTTCTGGAACCCAAATTTTGCAAGTGACTGAATAAACCATTGTGAACCAGCTCATTAACATCTGAATGTGATAAAATCCTGTCAGTTTGGTTCAGTTCTCAGTCATGATTTAACAAAGCCCCCCCAAAAGTGTGAAGTTCAGGGTAAATGGCTGCTTTGGAGAAGATGTTGCACTACTCTGTGCACTGCAGATCGTGGACACTATTGCTGGCAGGGCTTGCATCGTGCAGAGATGCTGAACAGCTCCTCTGTCATTGATGGGAACAGTTTTGTGTTTTCCAAACAAGGCAGAGCTGGGATCAGCAGAAGTTTAGGGAGTGAAGGAGCTCCGTGCTGGGTTCTGCTCATGCCCTAGAGAAGAGAAACACTGGTACCCCAAGCCTTGGAGAAATGAGAGAGGAAGTGAGGGGAGACATTTCCTTCAAAATTATCAATTTAAGCATTTGTTAAGGTGACAGTTTAATTCTTACTTCTCCTTCTGGCTTCTCTGCAGGTGCCCCTCAGAAATCTCCAGCCTGCACCCATCTGCTGGCCCCACCCCAGAAGGGGAAGGTTGGCAGGGAGCTGCCCAAGTCCATTTGTGCTGTCAGGGAGCTCTGCCTCGGCTGGGGCTGGGCCAGGGGTGCTGCTGGATCTGATCCCTCTGGAGGGACGAGAGGTTGGCAGGAGTTAATTGTGGGAGTTCTGCATGTGGCAGCCCTACAAACCCACAGCACCAGATGCAGGCTGTGGCTGCTCCTTCCTGCCACCTAAATATCTCCCAGAAAAGCAATTCCTGTGGATTTGTCCATGCCCTGCCTCAGCAGATCCATCGTGAGCCTGCCTCTGGCTGCTCCTCCACCAACCAGCCAACCTCCTGTGTGGTTTGAGAGCCTTGGGTTGCATGGCAGTTCTGTGTCAAAGGGAGTAATCCTTTCCACGGGGTTCTCAGGAGTGCACAGGTTCTAGTTGTGTTTTTCCCTTACATTTTGGATGTGCTGTTGAACCATGGACTATAACTTTGTTATTTTTTCCCTCCTTTTAAGCACAACTAAACCACCTGCTGGAACAGCTGCTGTCTGCTCCATCAGCAGGGATTGTAAATGCTGTCTGACCTGCAAAAAAAGCCTAGGAGTTGTCCCTAAAATATAAATTTAAACTTTTATGGTCATTTTATGGGTTTTTTTTTTTTTGGATGTGCTTGGTAAGCCTGAATGGTGACCAGGTCATCAGGCAAACTTGGGAATCTCTAATCCCCTTGCTGGTGCTGTTTGTGTTTGCTTTGTTAGGTTAGATCTCATGTCAGAAAAGAAAATATAATGTGGACCCTTTTCTGTATTTATCAGCTTTTCCTGGTTTTAAAGCCATGAATAGAGGAAGCTTTGGTCGTGCTGGTTTTTGTGAAATTGCACATTTTTGCCTGATATGTACTTGACTCAAAGCAGATCCTGTCTGGGCTTTATGGGCACCCCAAAAGCTCAGCTGCTGGGGGTTGGATCAGACCTCTCATGTGCCAACATGACATGCAGTGAATTTTATTTCTAGATTTCACCAAAGTTAGGTCTGCATCAACTGTGAGGTGTTCAAACCTCACTGTTTATAGCACTGTTCCCATGCTATTAAAAAATAAGGATTTGACCCAAAGTCTGTCATTCCTCATAGATTTTCTCATGAAACTTAACAACTGAGCCCTTCAATTGCTCATCTTATTTACAAATGACAGCTTCGTAATTGCATTCTAAAGAAAATAAGAGAAAAAAACTCCCCAAAAAAATTCAAAAAACCATTAAGGAGTAAGCTTTAGATTTGTTTTGGAGAATCAAATTTTCAGTGAGGTGCAATGAGGAATTACAAAGTGCTGTGCCATCCTGAAGAGTGTTACCACTTCCTTTCTGTAATTCATTGGTAAAGTTTAGTAGATTTTTTAGATCTGTGTCCCTTTCTGTGTGTCTGCACACATATGTGTGACAGGACAGGGGACATTGTTTAGGCTGTCTCTAAAAGATACAAAGGCAGTATTTGGCTGGAAATAACAAGCACAATTTCCCTGGCTTTTGCAGTATTTTATTGTACAATCACAAAAAGTTCAACATTTAGGGCAGTTGATAAGTAAAGATCCAGCCCCAGATTTCTGTGCAGCAGAGTGGTTGACTTGATCTTGGGAGGGTAAGATGGGAAACAGAATGTATTGATTAAATCTATTTTATTTTTGCTTTAATTTTGGTACATTGCAAAATTAACTGACTTTATCTGTTAAGGTTTCAATCTTTTAATAGTTTCAAAAATTATTTTAAAATTATTTTTATAAAATAACTGAAAAAAAAAAGAACGAAAAATCAATCCTGAAGCTTCATCTTTCTTGTGAATGTTCCCTGCAATCAAAATGTTTTTGTGATCATTTAAAGTTTGTTTTTTGTTGTGGTTTTGGTTTTTTTTTTTCTTGGTGGGGTTTTTTGGGGTGTTTTTTTTGTTTGTTTGTTTTTGAGGAAAAAAGAAAGATGATGTTAAGGTTGTTCCAGGTGGTACTAAATGTGTGTTGAGTAGTGTTGTGTGTGTCTTGCATCTCAGTGGAACTGTCTCGTGCTTGCAGGATAGAAATGATTGGTGCTGGCTGGGTGGGAGTAGCACTTGTAATGCAAACCCCGGCCCAGAATTACCCTCAGCTGACTCTGAAGGGCATCCCTGGCTCTGCAGGGTTTGCCACGGAGTTGTGGCATCACTTGGCAGTGCTGGGGGGTCACAGGGGTGGAGTTCATCCATTGCTTCTCTCTGCCATAGGTGAGCACTTGTGTGATGCTGTGTGGCCACGCCACTTTAAACTAAGCCTTAACTAAATGATAAATGTGTCAGATTGCTCTCTCAGAGTATGCAAAATACTGTTAAGGACAGGAGGATGTTCCTGTAGAGCTTCAGTGTTAGTGGAGGCAGTCTCCTGATGTGAGAAACAAGGGACACCCGTGGCTGGCTGTGCTGTGATGCCTCTTTGGGCGCTGCCTGCCCTTGGGCATTCCTCTGGCAGCTGACCCCAAACAGGCTTTCCCAAATCCCAGCTTTTTGTTGTCCTTGTTGTCAGACCTATTCTTCTCCTTTCCCCTGCCAGCAAATCTCTGCCTGAAGGAGGATTGTGATTTAACACTTCATATTTTACATCCCAAAAAAGGCTGTTCTTGAATTCCCTGCTTGCTTTTGCGTAGGTGCCATTGTTTCCACTTCTTATGACTGACATAGGATCCTTAAAACATTTTCAATAGAGGCAAAAAAAAAAGTGTTGGGGACCCAGCTTGCTTTTATTTTTTTTCCAATTTGGATCTACCTCATGTAACCAGTTGGGTGCTAATTACTCAAATTGTCAAGGAGATTTGGCAAAGGTGACCAAACCAACCCCATCCACGGCCCAAACCCTCGGGTTTCTTGTTCTGAAACAGCAATCTTGGATTTGAGTTCTATTCTTTGTGCCTTTGTGTTTTTCTTCCCCAGTGCACAACAATCAAAACTCATCTTCCTGATTAAAAACAGCAGATGGTTTTTAACCGCACCACAAAAAACTGAATTTGAAAATATTTTTTGGTGTAGCAAGTTGTAAAATCAAGTATCACAGCTGACCTAGGCAAAGAGAAATACCCAATAAAGAAGATTTTGGAAATGTTTAATCCTGACCCCAGATCTCTACATCTCTATGTCTCTATATGTGCGCATAGCACACGACTCTGTGTGTGATGTGTATATATATATAAATATAAAATGAAGGGATACACATGTAAGAGTGAGGGAATAAAACATCATTGACCTTTCCACAGTTTTGTATGTAACAGTTTACAACTATGTGTAAGTTTTTTCTACTGTGTGAACCTTTTTTACTCAAAAAGAATTCCTTTTTGGAAAGCTTTAAGTTGTGATATGCTATCATTTTTTGAAGTTTAAAAATTTTTTTTAAAATCCACTATTTACCAGTACCTACTACAGAGGGGAAAATCTTTGCTGTAAAACTGTATTTAGTTCAAATATTAAAAGAAAAAAAATCTATATATGGGATTGTAAAAGTGCATTCCATCATGGCAGGACTTCCCAGCTGTTTCCTAAGGCTTTCTGTTGCAGAGAGACTCAAGCAAAAGGAAAATGCCTCTGTTCAGTGTTTTTATAAAACTGCTCCATCAGGTGTAGACTTAAGCTATATTTTCTAAAGCCTAATCATCCTTTAATATGCTGCAGATAAATTATCAGCATGGTTGCACTTTCTCAGTAATAATGTTTGCCCTGCAATTGGCTCGTGATAAGGACTTTAGTTTTTTAACAAAACCAATCGTACTTTGGGCAGAAGGTAATATTTATATAGGTACCTCAAGATTTAAAAAAAAAAAAAAAGAGCCTGAATATGCTGCATTTTGTTTCTTTAACATTTTTCATGTAGCATTTGTTTGCTTTCCTGGTTTTTTAGGAGATGACTTAGCTACCTGTTTGCTT
>QUSF01000001.1:64837946-64945829 GCA_003676055.1 Chloebia gouldiae | reverse complement strand
GTCCTAGAGCGGTTCCTGTCCCGGCTGTGAGTGGCCCCTCCCCGGTTACCCCCTGCCCACAGACCGGCTCCTGGCCGGGCTGTCAGTGCTCCTTCCCCGGTTACCCCCGGCAGCCGCTCCCCCAGAGCAGCTCCCCCGCGCCTTCAGCTGCCCCTGGTGGGGCTCAGCGGGGTGCGCGCCTCCGCTGCGCTTCGCTCTGCTGCCGTTCATTTCCTGCTAGACTTGCCGGCCCAAAGCGGCGAGTGCCCGGCGACGGGGAAAGGGGGGAGCTCCCACCGCTGCGGCCTCTGCTGGGGGAGGTGACAGGACGGTGCTGCAGCCCGGGAATGGGGCTGCTGCCCGGGAATGGGGCTGCACCTCGGGAATGGGGTTGCACCCGGGGAATGGGGCTGCACCAGGAGAATGGGGCTGCACCTCGGGAATGGGGCTGCAGCCTGGGAATGGGGCTGCACCTCGGGAATGGGGCTGCACCATGAGAATGGGGCTGCAGCCCGGGAATGGGGCTGCACCCGGGGAATGGGGCTGCAGCCTGGGAATGGGGCTGCACCTCGGGAATGGGGCTGCACCTCGGGAATGGGGCTGCAGCCTGGGAATGGGGCTGCAGCCTGGGAATGGGGGGCTGCACCATGAGAATGGGGCTGCTAGCAGGGCAGACCCCGGGCAGTGCGGTGGGAGAAGGGAGCTACGTTCCATAGTTCTGAGGAGCCCGTTTCCTCAAGCATCTATTCCTCTGTCACCTGTGTCCCCATGGGCTCGGAACTCGTCCTTCTGCTTGTAAAACCAATGGTGTCAAGTCTAAAGATGGGCTGAGGTTTTTTTTTTTTTTTTTGTGAAGGTTTGGGGTATTGTTTGTGGTTTTTGGTGGTATTTACAGTTCAGGGCTTTGGAGCTGAAGTTCACAGAGGGGATCTGTGGTGTCCCAGAGGTCTCGGACATGAAAGGACTCAGGGATGTGCATCTTCATTCAAGACTCAGCTGCAGTAATTGATTTTAGAGGGCTCAGGAGAAAAGGGATTCTAAATACTTGAATGTAAAGGCAGAAAACATTGCCTGGTCCTTTCCTATGTGTGTTTTGAGAAAGCAAGACTTTGCTTTTCCTCAAAAATAGGTGTTCTGCTGCTGATTTTCCTCTGCTTGGCCATGTGTGAGCATTGACAACTGTGTAAAGTTTGGTGATCCTGATTTGGTGCCTGTTTACACCTCTCCTCATGCAATTTTGGATATTTCACCAAGAAAATGGGACTGAGGAGCCTGAGTCTGACAGGCTCTCCTGAGCTGGTATTTCTGGCCAGTGGCTGTGGTAGAGACTTGTGTGAGCTGGCTTGTGTAGCTGCACAGGGAGTGAGATTCACTTGGAAAGCCCGTATTTACAGATTTTTGTTTGAAAAGTGACTAAAAGTACTCCTTGTGTACAGTGTAACATCAGGAGGTTGCATGGTTGAAGATTTAGTAAAATAACGAAACAAACAGTGGTTTTGTAACACATAAATTCAGGTTGCAGAAGTGTTTAGCATCAAAACCCTGGTTTGATTCAGCAACCCTGTGTACTTTTGAAGGTTAAAAAATAATATGCGTTTTTCTTTCACTAGCCTGCAGTTGATGCAAAATGAGTGTTCCCGACTACATGCAGTGTGCTGAGGATCATCAGACCCTCCTGGTCGTGGTTCAGCCCGTTGGCATTGTACCTGAGGAGAGCTTTTTCAGGATCTACAAGCGGATTTCAGCCGTGAGCCAGGTTAACGTGCGCGACTCGCAGCGAGTGCTCTACATCCGATACAGGCACCATTATCCCCCAGAGAACAACGAGTGGGGGGATTTTCAGACACACCGCAAAGTCGTGGGGCTGATCACTATCACAGAGTGCTCTTCAGCAAAGGAATGGCCTCAGACTTTTGAAAAATTCCATCTTCAGAAGGAAATGTACGGTTCTACTCTCTATGATTCCCGGCTGTTCGTCTTTGGGCTTCAAGGAGAGATTGCAGAGCAGCCCCGCACAGATGTGGCGTTTTATCCCAGTTATGATGAGTGTGACACTGTGGAGAAGAGAATAGAAGATTTTATCGAGTCTCTCTTCATAGTGCTGGAGTCCAAGCGTCTTGACAGAGCCACTGATAAGTCTGGAGACAAGATCCCCCTGCTCTGTGTTCCTTTTGAGAAGAAGGATTTTGTAGGTCTGGACACTGATAGTAGGTAAGCAGCTACTTTTGTCAGCTCTTAAAACACATCTGTGGCACTTGTCAACCTTTAGGATAAGCCTATTAGAAAGGACAAGGTGAGCCTTGTTCCAACAGAGGCTGTGCCCTGATTTTTCTGTGTTTTCTTGCTGTAGTTTTAAGGAAATTTAACATGTAGTCTCACAGTATTTGATGTTCTGAGCTTGTTTTTATATATACATTTAATTGATGAAGCTCATCAAATAGCAGGAAGAAGTCACAGGAGTGGTTTGACAGATTCTGCTGTAATGAGACTTTTTGCTGGAAACTTCCAATGTTTTACAGATATACAGTATTAATAAAAAAATCAGTTAGCATCAATGAAACTATTTTTATGTCATGTTGAGTAGTATTTGACTAATCATACTTACTGTATTTTTTTCCCTTTAAACCTCTGTCTACTTTTTTCATTCTATGAGATAGTGGCTGTTTATTTTGATGACAAAGTCCAGCATCTTTCCCTGTCCTTCTTTGTTTTATGTAATTATTTGTTATTGCTTTTTACCTGTCTTGTTTTGCTACCTGTTTGGTTTTTTATAGGTTAGAGTTTTAGACCCCATTTTTCCTTCCTCCTCATTTGCATACTCATCTGTCAGATTTGAGTGCTGCATAGTTTCTGTGCAAGGGATAAGTAATTCTGGCTTGATAGCTACAGGCAGGTGCAAAATCTGTTTGACTCTGCTGTTTGCAGTCAAATCCAGGGGATGGACGCATCCACCTTTTGTCCTGGGAGAGGTGGGGAAGTCCTAAGAAAACTCAGACTGTGTGTGTAAATAGTGGTGTTCATATCTGTGTTATACTCTAGGGATGCCAGCAGAGGTTTCTATTCTGTGTAAAAGCTCAGAGGTGTCCAGACACTTTTGTGAAGGTTTTAGATCAAATTAATCAGCTCTGCCTGCATAGTTGGTCCTGCTGTGGAAACAGGAAGAAAGCATTCCAGGTTGCTAATTAGTTTGAAGTCTTTTGTTAAATTCCCTGTAGTGGCTTGAAGGACCATCGGTACCCCAGTGCCCTGCTCCTCTTTGATGAGCACTTGAACTGGCTGTGACTTGTTGGTCCCTGTTTGTCCCTCTTCTGTTATTCAGTTATCAATATGAATTATTATGTTATTACTTTTTGCTCGTGGGTGGTAGAGTTGAGAAGACTGGACAAGCCTTTTTACAATCTTGTCTTTTACTCTGTTTGAAAGAATTTGGCTGAACGTAATCAAAATTTCCTCTTCCAGACAGGTAGAAAACTATAATTGTTGGCCAAGAATCTCAAAATCAAAATGAATTCTGCTGTTCAGTTTTGTCTTATAAAAATTGTGTTTTGGAAATCGCTTTCTTAGATGAATGAATTACTTCTGAGCAATGGCTGTGTTGTTACTAGTGGGAAATACTCCTTGTGAAGTTCTGAGCTGGTGGGGAGCTGGAGTGACAGCAGAATGTGTGCCCACACTTCTCCAAGCTGGTGTTTGATGCTGTTGCAGTGAGGAGTTCGAACAGACTCTGTGTTGCTTCAGCTCTTTGCAGAATGGAAGGTGTGTGACCCTGTGTGTAGACAAAGAGGTTTATCCAGAGTTAATCACTGTCTCAGCTTGCCACACACCCTTGCTGGGAGGTTTGAATACCAAACAGGTTCTCAGTAAGTCTGGATCAATGGATGTACTTGAAATGTTTGCTGCACCAAACTGCTCAAGGAGAAGGTGTTAAATATTCTAATTTTTCACTTCAGTAGTAAGAAATTTTTTCTGTTCTATTTTGTTGTGGAGTTAGTACTTCTGATTGTTATAAAACTTAGGATTTATGCATTAAAAATTCAGAAAGCTGAATGAAAATATATTTCTACCTTCTCTGCAAAGGAGCCTTTCTAGGTACCTTTCACGTAGCCTGATGTATCTCTGCCCTCTGTTATAAAGCAGAAGCTCAGGTCCATGGAATAAGGTTGAACTCAGATTGATTTCTTAAACTAACTTACACTTTCAGGCCAAAGTCTTTGGATGTGAGCTGGTGATAATAACATTCCATTTTATGATTCGTGAGTTTTTTGGTGCTTGGTTTGCAGTTCACAGGATTTTATTTTAGCACATTCCCTTCTGTAGTGACAGATTGACTAATTAAGGGAAATCACCTCATGCCAGGGAGAAACAGGGCTAGGAAGGACCTTCCTCAGTAGAGAGCAGTTTCTGGTTTTGCAGGATTGGATGTGTAATTCTGTTCAGGGAGGGCTCAGGGTTGTTTGAATGCAGGAAGTGGGTACATCTGGTAGAACAGCTTTTGCTGCTTTGTTGGTTTTGAGTCTGTCAGCATCGTGATTTTACAGAAAGAAATAAAAACATGATGATATTGAGGCAAATGAAGCAGCTTTTTCTAGAACAGATGGAAATTTCTAAAGGGTTAAAGGCAAAGAAAGTCCCTTGATCTTTTCTATCTACTTTCTGTCTATTTGCAAATTTTGTATATAATGTACCCTGACATCCCAGTCAGTGTGTAATCAATTATTCAAAACCACAAATGTTCTCTATTAAATAGATGTCAGAGAAGTCACACTCTGTTCTTGTAACTGCTGCTGTAATTGTGGCTATCTACTTAGGATAAATAAACATATATATTCCTATATCTTCTAAAATTGAAGTTAAATGGCAGTGTATAGCAAAGGTATAATTAAATGTGTGGTGCAACTGTAACATGGAGCTATTGGGATGATAGATTGAGGGAAAATATGTTAAGAATTTACATGGGCTACATAATTCTGATCACTTGATTTGGAGACTAATTAAAACTATTGAACATAATTTGTATCTTAAATGATACTCTTCAAGTATTTTATGGTCAAATATTAAGGTTAATACTTATGTGATTATCAGGGCTTTATATATAAACCTGATCATCTCCCTCACTCAGAAGACTTTCATTAGCTTGGATGCATGATAATTGCCATGGAAGTAAACTGATTGGCTTCTTTTAAGATGCAAAGTTCGTAAATTAGGAAGATGAGTTATTATTTCAAATAGGGTAATTAATGGGAAAAGTGAGGATGATCTTTGTCTTTTGCAAGTTGTTTGTGTAATGAGCAGGAGAGGCACATTCCCAGAGCTGACTGAGATGACAACATACACAAACTCACTGAAGTCTGTTTGCAGAACTTTTTTTAGCTGGTAGAAAACTATATGTTTGAAACATAATGGGTTAAGTCCTAAAAGGTTTGGAAGAAAGGTTGTCCTGTTAAACAGACATTGTAGGACTGAGAGGCTTGGTTTAATTCCGGGAGCATTCAGCCAAGAAGGGATTTTGGCAAACTGATTTATTTTTTCTTTCTCTTTCTTCAACTGTAGATTGGATAAAATATTTATGTGGTCACAGGACTGCTGAGGATAGTTGAAAAAGTTTCTGAAATCAGTTGCACTTGATACTTACTTGCAGAGGCTGTGAGATTGATAGAGAACAATGGAAACACATGTTCTCATGAGGATAAAAATGTCCTACAAACTAAAAACTAGGAACTGTCTGTGCCAGAAATACTGAAAATCCCATTTGTTTTAAGTTTTCTATTTTATTTCTGTTTTCAGCTAAAAATAAACATACTTAGGTGTGATTGTAAATCTACTTGGATAAGCTCATTTTAATGTTGTTTACATCCGTTTGTGTCTTAGGTTATTTCTTTTTTAATACTGGCATCATTTAATGCTGTGGAGGGATGAGGATGTAGGGCCCTTTTTATAGATGTGTCATAGCTGGGATTTGTGCACTGATTTATCAAAGTTGATGATCTCAGTATGTGTATGTGGCTGTTAATTTTCTTTCTGTTCTCTGTCTTTCTAATTTCTGTTTTGTTCCTTTCTGTTTTTTTCCCCCCCTTCTTCTCTCATACTGCCCTGTGAGTTTGTTGTTGGGTCTAAAAAGGTAGGATGTGATTGTGTATCTTTGAAAATAGTTAGCTTTTTTCCCATGTCCTGCCTCTTCACTTCGCCTTCATTGCATATTTTAGTGTTGCTTTTTATTTTTATTTTTTCACTACACACAAAAATTATTGCTGCCTGGAGCCTCACCACTGCAGTTGCCCCCTTTTGGCGCATTTGGCAATTATATTTGGTAGCAATGCTGAGTTTTTTTGTAGGACACACATAGTCTGCTTAGGTGGCTGCTGGCCTCTGGAATTTGCTTTATTTTTTAAACCCCAAAGCCATGAAGCTGTTGCTGCCTGTGTTTGATTTCCAAATTCAAAAGTTCTGGCAGTTGATTCAATGCCGTAGCTATGTCTCTTGAAGTCTGGATAATGTTATGATTGGTGATATCTATAGCTCTGCATGCTAACTGGAATTAGTAGACCTTGATGGAAATTTTTTTTGGAGCATTTTGCATGAATACACTTTTGAGAATTGATTTTGCATGTTTCTTGTTTGTAAATTTAGCCAAATTTTGAGGATCCAGAAATTCCGTCAAACTTGTTTCTGGATGGTTTGCAGTGAAAATAAATTCTGTCTTGAAATATAACACTGTTGCACTAAATTTTCCATAGTATTATCCTGGGATCCTAGAAAAGAGCTGGAGATGAAAGAATAAAGCACCTATCCTATAGAGCAAAGAAGGCAGAAATGGAAATCAAGTCGTTCTTCATAGTTCCTGAACTGATTTATTGTCCTCCACTTGGAATTGGTAGCAGTGGTCAGTAGTCATGATTGTGGTGACTCCTCTGAATATAAGAGTGTGTTTGGTAGAGCATTAATCCAACTAACTTTAGAAAATAAGATTTTAAATTAGTTTTGTAGTCAGTGGGATTTTTCTGTGTGGTGAGGACCTTAAGAGGAGTTAGGGTGACTGACACCAAGCAAGCATTCCATGGGTAGACCTGCAGGAAGTGGCACTGCCTTCCCTGGGGATGTTTCTGGGGGCATCACACTCAGGAAGGGGTTTGTAGGGGAGACTTTGTGTGCTTCTTTGAAATTTAATGTTGTGAATGATCTAGAGGAAAAATTAATGGGAGCTGCTCTTGGCAGTCAGTGCTGCAAGGAACTGGCCTAGAGAGAGGTTGTCCTCTTATCTAGAGGAAGTAGTTGTTAATTCATGTGGGCTGCCTGTCCCTAGGTAGATTAGGATTAACCAGGAGAGAGCTGAAATATTTAAACAGTGTTGTAATAACAAACAATTCAGAGAGAAGATATCTGTAAGCTTCTCACTTTCAGGTTCTTCAGCTAAAGCTGTGAAGCAAAACTAGCTCGGTGTTAAAATGAGCAATCATCATTTTATACTGATATATATATATATATATATATATAAATATATATATATAAATATGTATAGATATATATATGAATATATATGCAATAGGATTTTTCCCAATTAATTTGCACCCCAGGATGCATAGAAGGAACAATGAGTCCCTTGGACATGATGTTAAGGGCCTGATATTGTGGATACTGTTTTTTTTTTTTTTTTTTCCTAAAACAGGCTTCCCAAATGTGAAGTGCATTAAGTTTTGCTGTCTGTACAGAGTGGGTTTCATTTCCATGAAGTCTTTGCCTTTTGTCTTTTTGGACATACTTGAAGTAACTGAATTCACTGTACTTAATTGTGACTGCCTAATAAAGACAGTTTATACATTTGTTTAGGACAAACTTACTCTATAATTAGTGAGAAGGTATTTTCCAAGAGGATGGCAATGACTTGCAGGGAATGTAGGAGATGAGTCCTGTCTTGGCAATACCTGGAAGAGCCTAAAAATAGGTGGAGTGAATTCAGTTTTTGAATAATTAATAATAAATTTCTTCATCACCAGGAATAAGTTATTGGTTTGTCTATAAATGAGGAGAGTTTCCCAAAGAACAGTGGTTTTGTGAGCAATATTTATTGATGTCTGTGTGAATAAATGCCTTCAAACTTCAGATATATTGACATGAGCATAAATCAGCAGGAGAATTAGGTTAGTAAAGCTGGTGGTGAGGCTGTGTGATCGAAACTGTTCTGGTATCAGGTCCTGATTTAGGAGTCAGGCATCATTTCTTTTCCTTTGCTGTATGACTCATATTTATGAACTTAATCATCTGCTAGCTGGCAAATCTGCAAGAATGTTTATAGAGTACAGTTTTGAGAGAATAAGAACTTTAATTTGTTCATAAACATAAAGATTGCTTGAAAGCGTAGAGATGGAGGCAGTGGCATCTTTGAGAGGAATTATAGCTGTGAAGGAAACAGTGATTCTCCAATTCCACTATTTATGTAAAAAAACCAAACAAAAAAGTTAAAGCAATATAACATTTCCAATGTGGTTTTTTTTTTTTTCATTCTGGAGTGCAGAGAGTAGGAAAATCTGATTTATAACCAATTTAAACTCTCCTGTGCAATACTGATTCCAGACTACGAAGGAACTTTTTGATGGAGTTATTTTTCTATAACTCAAAGTTTAGACTGAAATCTTGGTAAAATTTGGTGCCCTTCCACAGTTCATACAGAGCAGCTTTAGCTTTCACTTTGAATTTTATTGCATTTTTGTTCTTAAAAGATCTATAAAATACATGCTTGTTGAAAAATAAAAGACAAATATTTCAATTCCTGACACATCTGAAAGATAACGAATAACAGTTGTATTGAGCTTCATTTAATGTCAAAACCTTCACATCGATTGTGAATATGGTGTGCTAGATCAGAAAAGTGCAAGCATTTATATAGGAATTATTTGTAACTTTTTAGGTGGAGAGAAGCAATAGGAGAGCTATTGCTTGTTTCCTTTTTTTATTTCCTTTTTTTTTTTTGTGGACAATAACACTGGTTCTGATAGCTTCTCTCTTTAGTTTTTATTGTCTGTACTTCTATATATCTTCTCTTTTTCAATTTCTGTCCCCTATGCATATAATTGTTACTTTCTCTTAATCTCCTTTTTCCAAACTGACTGGAAGGAATAAAACATTATTTGGTGGCTGAAAAGATGCTTCTCTGTGGTATAAACTACCCAAGCCAAATTGGTAGCCTTGATAAACCAGTGACATGGAATTGTTTGGTTTCTTGCCATTCCTCCTTCCTGCCTTCAAATCTAAAGGAAATAAATGAATGTCCTCATTCCTACCCTTACATTTCATATGTTCTGTGCCTCTCCTCCTTTTGTCATTTCTACATTACAGACTTCATGAAGACAGTTTGTTCAGATGCCTTATGGAGATTATTTCAGTGACATTTCAGTTCATCTCTAGGGTCCTCTGGGAAGTTCCTCACTTGAAAAAAAAACCACCCCACTGCCCCAAACCTGCTTTCATTCCATAACACTGGCATTCCCCTTATATTCTGCTATCACTCCAGGGATAATAGTTCAGCATCTGCAGAGTGGGTGTAACCTTAGGGGTTTTTTTTATTTCTTTTTTGTTTAAAGTTGCTAAGTTCAAATAGTCTCAGTAACTTCTTAAAAAATCACAGGCTGGTTTGGGCTGGAGCAAACCTTAAAGATCATCTTATTCCAGCCCCTCTGCCATGGGCAGGGACACCTTTCACTAGCCCAGGTTGCTCCAAGCCCCATCTAACCTGGCCTGGAACACTTCCAGGAATGGTGCAGCCACAGCTTCTCTGGTCAACCTGTTCAACTTAATTTGAATTAAATTAATTAAATTCAAAAGTAGCACAACATGTCCTAAAAGCTCAAAGTTTACAACTGTGTCAATCCAAGATGGTTCTTTGTATTTTTACCAGATTCTTTGGACTTCATGTATACAACAAAGAGGGATATCTGCAGGAGTTCTTCTAATTAAAATTTCAGTTTTGATTGACTTTTATTTTAGTTTAAATTATCCAAAAAAATAAGAGTCTAATTTTCCTTAGTGTGATGTGTGGAAAGCAAACTTTCATACCTCTCTGGATGTACTTAGAAGACACTGTTAGAACAACAGGATCTACTAATGAAAACAACATAGATAAATTAATAAAATATCTCAGTTGACATTTAAATTTCTTCCTCATAAAACAAGTTTATAATGATAGTGCAAGGACGTTCTTGCCAGGGAGTACTTTTGCAGGAAGGAGAACAAGAGGATTGTTCATGGACTTGGGAGATCACAGTTGTTCTGAACTGTCACTTCAGTCATGAGGTGTTTTCCAAGTCCGGTGTATCTTGCTTTGCATCTGTTATGTTTCTTTTGCTGAAATCTACTTAAAAAAACAAACAAAATAGTAGGATTAGTGCCTTTGTCACACAGATTTATGCCCAAGTTGCCTTTTCAGCTGTACCGAGGTGTCTGCTGAATATATTCAGTAGGCTTTGTTCATTTGGGAAGAACATCACCACTTATTTTAACATGTAAAAAAGAGTAGGAGGAGAAGCTCTGTCAGCTGTTGCCTGAAATGATGGTGCTTTTCACTCATCATCCCTTTACAAGAAGGGGCTGGGAGCAGGGGAGGTTTGTGAGGTCTGGGGGGGTTCTGGGCCCCCAATACCTTTGGGCTGTGTGTGGAGAGGGTCCCAGTAGAGGAGACAGAGGCCCAGAGCAGGATTTTTGGAAAGGTCACCTTTAATATGCTCAGAGCCAAAATGTGAGGGATTCCATGGATGCATCCATTGAGTTATGGGATTTATTCAAGGACAGCTTCCTGGAAGCACAGGAACAGGGAAAGGAAAAAGGCAGAACAAGAGACCACCCTGGCTTAACAATGAGCTTTTGGGTGTACTGAAGAGCAAAAAATCAGCATATCAGCTATTGACAGGCAGCCAAATACTCACTGTAGTCCACAGGAGCCTTGCTTTGGAGGTTTTCAGGGCATGTGACTCTAGCTGTGTAAATGCCGAGTAGCCAAAACATGTGATACATTGCTTTTTTCCCCAATATATCCTCAAGTTGCCGGTCCTTTTGCATATTACATTAGTTAGGATTCATGTTTGCATAGAGGCAGAGAATAAATCAATGTAGATCTGCTATTAGGGAGGGAAGAAAACTGACTTGACCAGCATTCCGTGGCAGTAAGCGAAGTGCCCCTCTCCCTTTGCAGACACTACAAGAAGCGCTGCCAGGGCCGCATGCGGAAGCACGTGGGGGATCTGTGCCTGCAGGCCGGAATGCTGCAGGACTCCTTGGTGCACTATCACATGGCAGTGGAGCTGCTGCGTTCTGTCAACGACTTCCTGTGGCTTGGAGGTAGGATCAGGTGGTGGTACTTGTAAACTCAAGTAAATCCAACTATCCTCTGTAATTTCCTTAGGCATTGTGAAAGGTAGGAATGATTTCTGGTGACCAAAATCTGGATTATTGGGTGTGAGTAAGAATGAAGTTGAAGGAAAAGTTGGTTAATAAGTCGTGAGGAAGGAATGGGTTTAGGAAAACCTAAACAGGATAAATTGTGTTACTGTAGTAAAGCATGTACTTAAAAAAAGTTGTGTTTGATTTTTTTGTGATTCCTTGGAAAGTACTTGATTTTTATTCACTGGGTTGTATAGGTGTTTTAAAAATGTTTCCCATGGGTGTCTACTATGGACTGTTAGGAAAAGATTTTTGCCTTTCCATCTCCTAAAGCTGCAAATGTTAAATTTCCACTGACATAATTTTCTCTCATATAAGGTCCTAGGATTTGCTTTTTTCCCCTGCCTTTTTCCCATCCTTCTTTTTTTTTTAATGTCTGTTTTTTTGTTATTTATTTGCCATACAAATGATCTTTGAGCACAGTTTATGCTTCTCATTTTCATACCCTTTCAGGACAATCAGTGTCTCCAGTTCTGCTTTTAGCTTTCTCATTCCACCTGGAAACCATTTATCTTCCTAATGGCCCTGTAGATTACATACCATGAAAACCTTAACACCTTTTGACCTCACACTTCTTTCCTTCTGCAATTCCAAAAACTTAAATGGCTCAGGATTCCTCAGATTCTACTTACAGACCTCCAGAGGACTCTTCCAATCCAAATGGTTTAATTCTGTTAAATCTGATCTCTGCTCTTATCATCTCCAGTTACATCAGGTTGTTCAGGGACCTGTCCAGTTGAATTTCAGTTATATTTAATGATGGAAGTTTTGCTCTGAGCAACCTCTTCTAAAATTTTGCTGTTTTTTTTAAAACACTAACATTTTTTGGTGTTTTGAAGGCAGCAGGAGCACCAGCCTTCAGCCTCTTGCTCTGTAAGGCTGAGCAAACCCAGTTCTCTCTGCTTCTCACATGCCAGGAACTCCAGTTCCCTGACCCTTCTGGTGGCCTCCCACCAGCCCTGCTTTGGGATGAGGCTCCTGCCAGCCCCTGTCTCCAGCCTGGCAAGTTCTCTCTGCACTGAAGGCCTGCCCTTCTGTTCCCTCCAGTTTGGTGTCACCCAGGAAGTTTCTGGGTGTGCTCTATGCAATCATCCACGCAGTCAATGAAGGCATGAGTATTGTCCCCCTGAGGACACCACTGCTCACAGGCAGCCATCTGGCTGATCACAAGCCTTTGAGTCTGGCTGCCCAGCTGATTTTCCACCTACTTCACAGGCCACCTATCCCAGTCTTCCCAATTTGGTTACAAGCATTCTGTAGGAGACCTTGTCCAAAGATGTTTTGAAAGCCAGAATACACAACATCCACTGCTGTTCCTTTGTCCACCGAGCTTAGCATCTCCTCATAGGGGGAAGTGAGGTTGCCAAAGGCTGATTTATCCTCAATAAATGGATGTGAGCTGTTCACAGACACCTTCTTTCACTTCATGTGCTTCCAGCAGGATTTCTGTGTAGCCTCTCCAGGGAGCTGATGTTGATCTATCTGTGCTGGTACTTCCTTCTCAAAGAAGATGTTTTTTTCATTTTCCTAGCCACTAGAAACCTCCCCCATTGAGCATGAACCTGTTGGAAGTGATGAGAGAGTGGTCTTACCTTGGTCAGCTCTCTTGGCATCTTACCTGGTTTTGTGGAATTGCATCCAGTTGGATTAAGCGCTTTTCATGTGAGCTTCCTCTGCTGTGACAAATCCTTAATCCTGCAGAGATTCTCAGTGAGTTGAGGCAGTGGGGCCTCTGAAGGTGAACACAGAGATGAAAAGCACATTTCAGAATTTTCCATGGGCTTTGTCATTAGACCTCTAATTTCAGGCACATTTTTGTTTGTGTAAATGGACTTTACCACAGGATACTTCACTTCTTGCAAATGTTTCTACTAATCTGGTGGCTTTTTTTTCTTTTCTCTGCAGCTGCCCTTGAGGGGCTGTGCTCAGCATCTGTCATCTATCACTACCCAGGTGGCACTGGGGGTAAAGCTGGGTCTCGCAGGGCTCAAGGAAGTTCTCTTTCTGCTGAGGCAGGCAACAGGCACAGGCCAGGTAAGCATGGCATTTCAGTTTTATTCTGTTTGCCACCACTAAACATCTGAAAACTTCTCCCTGTGTCCAACTCTGTAAAATTATACAGATGACAGCATTAATCAGAAGAGGGAGGTTTGGGAAAGCATTTTTTTTTTTTTTTAGATTTTTGCAATTATTTTTCTGTTTTGGTGTTAATACCAACACATGTGCTTTGCATAGAATTGCAAAGCTTTTGATTTCTTCACCTGATTGTTAGTAGTATCTGTGTTAGTTTGAATTTTGCTGGAGGAGATGCAGGCAGTTTTCATAAAATATGATCTGGCAGAGTTGCATGTATTCAAAAGAATTAAGCTGGGTACATTTTATTCAGAGTTTCTTTGCTATTCTAAAGTCAGTGAGGAACAATCAGATTTTTTTAAAATGAAGTGCCTATAAACCAACATAATTTTTAAGATTTAATATACTTTTTCTAAACTCCTGGACTGTAAAAGAGGTGGCTGAGGAGAAATATGAGAGCAAACAGTAATACAATGAACATTGTGGAAAAGGATGGGTAGGGATCAAAGGTTCAGTGTTTCTTTCAAGAGAAGAACTGGAGGACATCAAGCAGAGCTTAGCAGATGGAGAAGAGGATGAAGGGAGTTGCTGTTTATCCAGCTTACAGGTATGACATGGAACTCCTTGTCGTTCACAGTTACCAGATCTGGTGGCGTGTGTGAGAGAGGCAAGGCTGCTGCAGCTCCACGGCCCCAGGTGCAGGCAGACAGGAGGCTGGGCAGGAATTCCCAGCAGGCCTGGAGAACACACAGGGAACACACACAGCCTCAGTCTGTCCAGGAGCTGCCACTGCACTGCACCAGTTGCTGGCACCTCAACCCACAAGGCTTGAGACTCAGGGCTCATTCCACTTGTTGGTGCTTAGACCAGCACACACACATGCCTTCCCCTCTGTTTTTCTGTGCTTGTTCCCTAAACTGCCTCAGTCCCTCCTTCTCCTTGTCTTTGGCTCATCCCCTACACCCCAGAAGGAATCTTGTACAATCCCAGGGTGTTTCCCTACAGTGAGCCCCATATTCCTCCAGGGAGTGACCTCCCAGTCTATCTGATCCAGAGAGCTGCTGCTGTAACTGAGCTGGGCTTCACCCCCCACACTCTGTTTGCTCTGATTTGGTTGTTGGGGGTCACTGATCCTCTCCACTCCTTTGTGGTTGTGCAGATGAGCCTGTCACATAACCTGACACTTGTCACATGCTGTTACAGCTCCTGAAAGTTCTGTGGCTTTCAGGAGAGGCTGGGCTGGGGTAGGAAAATGGAAATACATTGATTAATGTGAGCTACACAGGCCTTTGGGCTAAGCCAGCACAGCTGCTGCTGTGTATGCATTCACTCGGGACTGAAACATAGCAGGTTTAAGTGCTGGTGTTCAGTTCTCTTGTGTGCAATGTGGTTAAAATGAATTCCTCTTCTGAAAGAAGCAACCATCCATCTTTATTATTTTATAAGTTACAATCTAGCAAACACTTCCTTTGTATTACCTTTATTATGAACTGTAAGTATTGAAATCAGATAATTGTGATAGTAAAATTACCTTATTTCAGGAAAGAATACTAATTTTTATACAATACTTAGTCATTAAAATCTGTGCATTTGGTCCCATGACCTATGACTGCATCTTACATTGGCTGTTACAATTTCACCTGGTTAGTGATCTTTATCTACTTTTCAATGAATATTTATTAGATGTTGCAATCTGTTTGTCATGGGTACTCCTGATTACTAAAGAAGGTAACAAATCACAGCTATCAGAATAATTGAATATATTTTGCGTGTATTGTTGCTGGGTCTCTATTTAAGTTGTCTTGTATTTCAAAGTCCAGTTTGCAAACTTAGTGTAGTGTAGTTGTATTTTAAAAATGTTTTAGTTTCATATGACAAGATTTTTCAAAGGACTTTTCTGTGAAGAAAAATTGATTGCAGGTTTTTTTGTCATCCTTTGCAGATGAAAATATTACTTTGTGGCCCATTAGATACTGTTCCCTAACTCTAGTTATGATCTCTGTGTTTTGAGGTGTGAACTGCTGAGCTCCCTCTGGCCAAACAGCTCTTGCTGTGATGTCATTTCCCTACAAAGTTTTCTGAAAGTTTCTTTTTATTACCTATTCCTGACTCTGCAGTGCCTTTCATATGAAATCCTTTCAAACTGCACCTTTGGTTATAGTCTTTTTGGCTGTAACTGATTTTGTGAAGACAGTGCTTAATCTGGGGAACAAATTCCACTGTATCTTTCTGTGGGATAAAGCCAGGGAAAAAATGGGATTCCAAATTCTGCACAAATTAAGAAATACCACACTTGGAACTGAAATTTGTGCCTAATTTTGAGGCACGTAGATGTGAGAGTTACCTCTAATACTTCTTCTTGTACCTGGAATTGCACCTCTTCTTGTGCCTGTACTTCAGCCTTCACAGGATGAAGTTTCCTGCCCAGATCCAGCCAAGAGGAACATCTTCCTCTGGAATCCCTTGTGATTTCCATCATTTGGCATTTTTAGGCTACAGCACAGGACCTGGCTCCTCAGCAAATGAGGTGTCTGCTTTATGCAGAAACAACTTTGGAAAGAAAGCTCCAAAATACAAATGAGCTTCTGCTCTGTCCTGTGACTGCTCATCCCTGGAAGTGTTCAGGGTCAGGTTGGATGGGGTTTTTGAGGAGTCTGCTCTAGTGGAAGGTGCCCATGGACAGGGGGTTGGAACTTGATGGTCTTTAAGGTCCCTTCCCAAGCCATTCAGTGAAAAGGGTGCTTTGACTTCTCAGGTATCTAAACCCTTTTGTGTGTATGGGGACAGGTTTAGGCTGTGTCCCCTGGAATCCCTGGATGTGTCTCTGCAGCCTTCAGTGTGAAGGAAGATTCTGAGTGGCTCAGTTCCTCCTGGCCAGGAAATCTGGATGTGCTCTGTCAGTTATGGGATTTGTATGTCAAACAAGATGAGTCTGGATTCCTTTATGCTTAGCACTCGCTGTTTTGGATTTCTCCACTGGATTTTATTTGTTGGGAGTTCTAAGATGTTGATTTTGTTGATTTTCCTCTTTCCCCAGGCAGAATTATGACACCTGAGTGAAGTGTTGGTGTATATTTGGGTTAAGATCTAAATCTCTGATTCACTTGTCTGGAATCTGAGCAAGTCAGCTAAAGGGAGGGTCTGTCTTGCTGATGAAATAATGGTTTTTGACTGCTTAACCCTTGATATGAGCAATTTTATTGCCATGTTTAACCAAAGTTTAGGGCAACAAGGTGTCCATACCTGGTAATCCAGCACTGCAATACTCTTGGCAGCTCTTACATGGACAGTTTGGCTTATTAGGTTAGCATGACTCAATAATTCAGAAAATTGGATGGAGAGAAATTAATGACAATTAAAAGGGATAAAATTACTTGGACCTCCCACAAGAAGATTTAAGTACTGTAGGTCCTGGCATTAATACTAAGTGGACTGTAATGGAAACTTGCTAACTAAAACAATAACGGGAAAAACATATGGCTTTAAATTATACACTGAAAATTCTGAAATTCTTCTTATTGTGGCTTAGAACTCATTGCAAATTTGTAGACTTTTACATTTATTTATCAACAAAATGAGATTTAACATATGGGGACTACTTGAATTATAATTGGTAGTCCTTCACAACAGCAGTGATAATCCTGATGAATCTGATGATTTTGTTCAAGCCTGATGTTATAAAACATTATAAGAACTTGCTTTGCTGGCTCTATTTAAGGCTGAAAAAAATCATTTTTGTTCCTCCTTTTAGGGGCACAAGAAGTTCTCATTGATCCAGGTACATTATTTTCCTGCATGTTTCCAAAGTATTTTCTTGTATTACTTGATATGTTTTGCAATTGTATAGATAGTTACTGCCACTTGCCAAAATTAGTAGTGATCCCTGATGCTTCAGTTTTTGGCTATAAATCTTGAGAAATTACAGAGACTGAAGGGTAACTGGCACAAAAGAAATGCTGTAGTTCCATGATTGTGTCTCAGTAAATTCTAATCAGCAGGGTTTCTTTCCATGAGTAGTGAGGATTTTAAGATATTTTTGAAGTGACTGACCTGAATGGTCATATGTGGTTCTGTAGTGTCATGGTGCTCCCTCAGTCACCATGAACAAACATCTTTCACTTCCATAAAAGTACTCTTAATATCCAGATGTGCTTGGTCTGATTCCCTAAGGTTAATAAACGCATTAAAAAAGTTGCCTTAGCATTTAAGTGTGTAAAAACACATTCTTTCTGCTCCCTCAGTAAATTCAGAAATGCCTTTCACAGTAGTTTTTAACTGTCTATTGGCAGTTAGGGCCAGCTCTGAAACACAAAGATTTTTTTTCATTTTTGCAGAGAAACCTATTGGAGAAATCACTTAGTGTATAATCCTAAATAAATTACAGTATAAGGCTACAGATTAAGTAATATGTAAGAAGGTATCGAGCCTTGCCAAACCTTTGATGTGTTTCCACTTTTATGATGTTAACTCCAATAAAATCAAATTCCTAAAATAAAATTTTTGTGTTCGTTCTAATACCCCAGATTTCCTTGGCATCTATTTCAAATTCCTGTCCCTTATATAGACCCTTTCTGTCTCTTGCCTTCTTTCTTATATAAGAAAACCAATTTCTAACTGTTTTGTCTGAGCTTTTATTTTCCTTTTTTTTTTTAGAAACACGGTTTTAAAGTAGAAGGAAATTAAAACTGTCCATTCAGATGTGGCCATAATATAATTTTAGCAATCTATATTTTATTAATGGTCTAAACATTCAGATAAGGGCTAAAAATCATGAATATAGTTGTGTTTTACTAAGTGAAAGATTATTTCCTTTCTTTCTAGGTAGGGCAGGTGTACCTTGTGTATTCTGTGTCAAACCCACAACATACTCTAGCTTGCTTTTTAGATGTTTAGCATTTGCCAAGAGTCCTTGTGCTCATTTCTGACCCTGTTCTGTTCTAGGTGCTCTGACTTCCAATGGGATAAATGCAGATACCAGTGCTGAGATAGGGCGTGCCAAGAACTGCCTGAGTCCTGAAGACATCATAGAAAAATATAAAGAAGCCATTTCTTACTATGGCAAGGTAATCCTGGTTATTTTTAACACCTTAAGGTGTTCACCTTTTCAGCAGTGAACTGCTGAGGCTTTGGTTTTGGAGGATCTTGTAAAGCACTGCAGTGAGGTTTGTAAAACAGATTCCAGCTCTACTGGACCAGTTTTTAGGTTTTTGTGCAAATGCTCAGAGTCTGAGATGGAAAAGGAGCTTAATGTCTGCAATCATAATAAGAAAAGAAAAATAATTGTTTTTTACTGTGAAAATAGTGGCTCAATGTCCACATCAGCACTAAAGATAAGTTTAATTGTACTGCAGTAGAGTTATTTAATCACTTTTTAATCTCAGGTATTCCTCTTGTTCAATAAAGTATCTTTAGACTAAGTTTATAAATAATTATTCCAGGCATTTTCATGTCCATGTTGAAGGGAGACTCTCCAAGTGAAACAATTTCAATTGTGTGCATGAGTTAATTTATGATCAGGAGCAATGAAAGGTGATAGTTCTGGGCACAGTGTCAGATAAATTAGAATCCATCAGTAAAACAATAACTGTCAAGGATGCACTCAGCTTTTTAATGTTACCTTAAGGGTATGTTGCTCATCTAGAAAGGGTGTGATGTCTCTAGGAGCATAAAATTATTGGACTTAGTTGGGCTTAAGGCAGGATATTTATATTTTGATTATTTATAATATGCACTGTGCTCTCAGCAAGTAATAACTGTGCTTCACTGCAGCTTCATTGAAATAGCAAAGGGTTTTGTGTCAGGACTGATTTATAACCCTTCAAGACAAGCACAGTTACCTCCTGTCTGTTCCAGACATACAGAGTAACTTCTTGCTCTAATGCTGAGGAAGCAGCACTTTCTGCATATTTTTTATGTTTTCACTCAGCTGAAAAAACTTTTGTAGCGCCTTCTAAAATAGATTCAATCTCCACTGATTTGCTTTTGCTAATATAAATGCACGAGAGAAATATATCACAGCTTTGCTGGTGTAACTCTTGCATTTTGTTATTGAGGTTTCTTTCCCCCATTAGGTTTCAAGTACAAATACCTGAAGAGAGCTTAACTTCAGCAGAAGGTGGTCCAAATCAATTACCCAGTATCTGTGTTGTTTGAGGAAATCACCAGAGCAGATTGTCTGGCTAGAAAATTGCCTGTTTGTTATCTGAGCACAAACAGTTCAGTGCACATCTGTATTGTCTCCTTAGTTCCCTTAAGCAAGCTAAATCACTAACAGTCATTTACAGCAAAGGTTTTGCAAACAAATACTGGAACACTCAGATTGGTTTCTAATTCTCTTGTTATCAGGAATATTGTTTTAACTAAAGAGAAAATGGATGCAGTAATAAAAATCTTTGCATTGTAAAGGTAGAATTTATTTGCAGACACAGCAGCCACAACCAACCATTCATGAGGTTACCCCAAATGGTTCCAATATTCCCAGCTTTTCTCCTCACCTGAACTCTCAGACTGAAGCTGTGCTCTGTCTCAAAATGAGAGCAGTGAGTGAAGAGGCTGAAAACAGCTCTTTTGCACAATAATATTTTAGATGACACCTTAACTTTCACTTGGGCATATGTTGATAATTTAACAGTGTAGTCATTAGCATTTAGGAATTGCTGGCTTTGGAGGATGTGACAGCTGATGTATGTGCTGAGCAGAAATGCTTACAAAATCTAACAGGTGCAATCCTTCAATATTATTTTAATTTTCTTCTTCTCCAAGTACAAGAACGCTGGGGTGATTGAACTGGAAGCTTGTGTGAAGGCTGTGAGAGTCCTGGCAATGCAGAAGAGGAGCATGGAAGCCTCTGAGTTTCTGCAAAATGCAGTTTATATCAACCTTCGGCAGGTCAGTTGGAAAGTCCAGGTTTTTTTCTCTTGTAATTTGACAGAATATACTGAAAGTTACTTGGATTCAGTAGAATCCAGTTATTTTCTGTACCACTGCCTTCCTTCTGACTTCTTGAGGATTTTCACATCTGTGAGTCTGGGTAACAAGGTATAGAGAGTTCATCTAAAAACATGAGGACTTAGTTTGAGATTAAACTCTTGCTTCTTTTCCCTTGTGAAGGTAAAAAAACCCATATTGTTCTCTTGTGATGCTGTACTGGGGAAAAACAGCTGCCTGGGACTGCTCTGCAGTGGATTTTTCAAATTTTCTTGATTGCATCTCATTCAATGAAACTGAGCAAATCAGGAATGGCCTCTTGCAGAGTGAGCTGAAGGGTCTGATTAGTGTTCTTAATCAACTGAATTTTTGTTGTGTAGTGCAAAGTCTTAATTAAGCCAAACCAGAAAGGAATTCAGGGGGGAAATCAGTGTTTGGAACTGTGTGGAAAGTGCTCAGCATCATCACAAAATATTAACACTTGAGCAGTGTCTCAAGCTTGGTGTCACTGCTCACACAGAGATTACTGTGGTTGAAAGAACTAATAAAAAGTTGTTAGGTTTCATACTGATTTTTGGTTCTTGCTGATTACATCTTGGTAAGATGAGCAGTTTAAGTCCACACCATTGACCTTATTAGACCCAGACTTGGGCAATGAGGGAGGTAGAATACTTTCTTTCACTTGCAAAGAATCCTCTCTCTGGAATCAATTTTCTAACAAAACATAACTGGGGCAATAATTAGTTGATAAGCTGTCATAAAAACCATCAGTCTTGTTAGAGAGTGCCTTAATTGTCAAAATCCTTGTAGTGCTAAAGGCTCTCTCTTTAATTCTGTAACCTGTTTTTTTTTTTTTTGCTGGTCATTCTGCACCCTTTGTTGTTCACACATCCTCTTGTTCTGCTGCCTGCAAACTCCAACATTGTTGTTGTTTCTTTTTCTGGAAGCAATTATTGCCATTAAGAGAATACCCTGTTCTCCCTGGCACCACTGATACTGCAACTTTCATTTCTTATCAGTGGAAACCTGTAACACCCAGCGTTTTCGTTTGAAAGACAGGTGTCTGACAAGGAAGGCAGGAACCTCCCTTGGAATAGAAAATGTGACCTCCTTTTCTCGCTCCCCGGGAAGGGGGAGAGGGTCGGGCTCCTCTCCTGGATTCTCTCAAAGCACCCAAGGAGATGGTGAGGGTCCTTTCCAGACAGACCTGGTGCTGATGAGGTCCCAGTTCAACAGCTGATCTAATGAGCAAAGCTCCCCTCAGGGCAGGACAGGACAGCAGGAGCAGAGCCCTGCAGTGGTGGTGAATTCTTCCCACGGCCAGCACAGCCTGTCTGTCCTCCAGTGCTGAGAGAGAAAGGAGCCAGAGAGGATCCCAGCCCCTCACCCCCTGGCCAGAATCTCTTGGTGTCTTTGCCTTTCCCAAAGAGAAATCCCCAGATAAGACAGGACCCAGCTGCACCCTTCCCCAGCTTGGCCATTTTTTTGTCACTCTTAAGTACTGGTCATTATTGTCTCTTCCCAACAGATGGGACAAAATTCCATGAGAGAAAGAATCAAAAGGAAAGATTTTTCCAAAAGGAGAAATCGACCCTCAACACCCAGTGAATGGAAAAGTACTTGCCACTTCAATAGTTAATATATATTGCCTAATAATGGACAAGCACAAAGCTTGGCAGCATGAAAAACATCCTGATCTACGCTGCCAGTGAACCTGCAACCAGTGCAGCCCAAACCAGTACAGACTGGGATCTCTGTGGCTGGGGAGCAACTTGGCATTATTATGCGAAATAACAGTAGGATAATTTTTTTCAGGGCTTTCCTCAGGGCTGGGAAATGCATTTTCCATTAAGAGAGGTATGGCTGGGAATTGTATTTACAGCTTTTTAATATTTAATATATACAGCATGGAAACAAATAAGAGTTTTATTTATAATTTGGGCTAACTCGGAGGAGGAGTCATCCTGTGATAGCTGAGGGAATAAACTGTAGGACAGTGCTTTTCATTTGTAGGTAAATAGAACATCAGCACAATCAACATTCTGCTGCAGAAAAACCACCTCACAGGTTAAAGTGTAAGACTTATAATAGGAAAACTAGTTCCTATCCATGAATTTAATTTCATACTCAGTCTAGTAATATCATGTAATTGGTATTTTCTGATGAGCTGCAGGGTAATAAGACTTAACTTTGCATCCAGTATGAGGAATAAATTGTAAAATGTAATTACAGAGAAAGTGAGATTATAAAATTTTAATGTTGTAAGGAATAATTAAGAAACAAATAAAAAGCTGCATTTTTTGAAAGCCTGACTTGAAACAAGCCTGCGAAAATAACTGGCTTTATTACCTAAGAGTGACCTCCAGCCTTTCTAGGAGCAGTTGTAGCTTTGTCTGTTAGAGAAGTCAAATAAAAATTAACCAGGTGGAAATAATGCTGTGCTTCAGGTGGTGGCTGTTTTGCAGCCACTTTACAGGCATTAAGCTTTTATAAATTTGTGAGGTCAGGAAAGATGCTTGTAGGTGCTACAAGGGCCTGCAGAGTAGCTGCTGCAATCTTCCCAGGGTTAATTACTTGGAGAATTTGTGTGGGTTTTTTTCTCATTTTTTCTTCTTTTTAATTCCTGGATGGTAACACATAACTGTTTGTGCTCAGGAAAATGCAATTTTGCTGTCTTTGTGGTGATAAGAAAAAGTTTCCTGCAGCTGAGGAAAATACTTTATTAACTTTGGGGACAACCATTAAGCAACAACTTATGTAACAGTGGTAAAAACTTAGATATGATGAAAATAAAACTTTCTGTGAATCTACTGCCTCTCTTGTAATTGTTCCAATTGTTAGTGAGTGCTCCTGTCTGCCTATATATCATTGCCTGTCTTTTATCATCTTAAAGAATTCAGTGAACATTGTCAGAATTTGTATTTAAGGAATAGCTTTTGATATGGTTTTTAAAAGCTTTTTTGCTTTATTTCTTGATCATGTGCTTGTGTCCTTTTCAACTTTGCTGCCATTTTTAAATTGTTCTAACCTGTAAAAATGGCATAAATAAGTGACTTCACTAGGATACCTCTTGTTCTTTCTGAGTGATTGCTTCTGGGAGCTATGATAACTTCTCCAAAATTTTTCTGTGTTTTCCTTTCGTGTTTTTTTTTTTTGTTTGTTTGTTTGTTTTTTTTAGCTGCATTGTTTTCTGAAAGTTTTCACCCTGGTACAATTATCTTTTTTCACAATTTTTGATACAGGGCTTGGTCTTAGGGACGGGCAGTACTTTTTCTTCAGTCCCTGTCTGCTGTTGTCAGTTCTGAAAAAAATAGCAATTTCAGCTTCAAAAATTGTCTGAAACTTTGTATAATGCTTTGCTGCTCTGTGTGTTTCTTCATATCCTGAAGTACAAAAATCTGAACTGTCAGATAAGGTCGTGGTGCCCTCTGATAACTCCTCTTTGATGTGTCTCATATCTCTATGTCCAAAATTAAAAGTGACTTTTGAGAACAGACTGCTTTTTGTAATTATATCAGGATTTGAGTGGCTAAAAGACATTTTGAAGCTCTGCTTACAAGACCTAATCCTTTCTGTAAAAACCAACCAGTGTGGTGAGCAGCTTCCCTTTGACTGTCCAATCCTTTAAGTGCCTGAAGTTAAGCACACTGATTGATACTTCCAGCTTTGAAGAATGAGTTGCTGTTTCTGTCCTTTAGGGCTATTTTTGGTTGAAGTTTGTCACTTGAAACGCCTTTGCAAAATGTGTTGGCAGCTTTACAGTAATTTCAAGTCAATTTTATTGCTTTTGGTTATGCCAGATCCTGTGCACTAGGTGTCAGCATTGCCCTGCACTGCTGGTTCCTGGGACACAGAGCAGGAATCATCCTGACTTTCTGTGGCAGTTTCTTCATGGCTGGCTGACTCCAAAGCAAGATTATCATTCAGGCCAGAGCAAAAAGAATTAAGTTTCCTGGGACTTAGGCCAATACACTGATAAGCTAAAGAAGCACATGGTGGTAGTTCCTTATCAAGTTGGTTTCAAGTTCAAGCCTAACAGGACTTTAACTAAATTCCACCTCACTTCTTGGCAGTGTGCAAATGTATCGTGGAGTTGTTTAGGTTGGAGTAGAGCTCAAGACCAACCATTAACTCAGCACTGCCAAGCTCAACACTAAACCATGTCCCCAAGTGTCACATCTACACATCTTTTAAAGCTATTCAGGGATGGTGACTCTACCATGTCCCTGGGTACTTGACTCAGTGAAGAAATCTGGGTCTGTGTCCTTCTATGACATTTTGCTACTTTAGCATTACTTTTCACCTTGTTGGGAAAAGCTCCTGTTGAACTCAGTGCTGCCCTCCAAAACTTGCTTTGTGCAAGGCAGTGGTGTGCTGAGGCACTGGCACAGGTTTACTAGAGGAGCTGTGGATGCCCCATCCCTGGGAGTGTTCAAGGCCAGGTTGGATGGGGCTTGGAGCCAGCTGGTCTAGAAAAAGACATTCCTGCCCATGGCAGGAAGTTGGAACAAAATGATATTTAAGGTCCCTTCCAACCCAAACCATTTTATGATTCTGTGATTCAATCTCGCAGTGTATAAATCACAGTATGGTTTCATGGAATGAAAAATTTGTGGTTTACAAGATTAGAGACATAAAAATCGAGATGGGAGTTTCTTGTTTTCATAGCCTGAGATTTCAAGATTAGATTTAATCTTCAAGGGATGAAAATCGTAGTGAATCAGTAAATCTTGGAAGTGGTACATTTTTGCATTCCTTTCATTCTCACAAATATCATGTTAAGTATCTTCCATACAATGTGGAGCTGTTTAGCTGTTACTGACTGCTTTGACTGTTTACTTGTTAGTACCACTGACAAATAAGTTGAAGCTGCAGAACTTCATCTTAGCAGTTTCTGTTAACAGCTGAACCAAGCTTAACTTCTCCTGGCTGCAGACGCTGTCATGCCTGGCTGTGTGCAAATCCCCGGCCTTCTGCAGCGCCAATGTCTGCTACTGTGTCTTTCCTCCTGTTTGTTTTTTAAAACTCAGCCCTTTAAATCCTTGATGAAAACCAATCCTTTCCTCTTCTCCCTTCAAACTGCAGCTCTCAGAAGAGGAGAAGATCCAGCGTTACAGCATCCTGTCGGAGCTGTACGAGCGCATCGGTTTCCACCGCAAATCGGCGTTCTTCAAGCGCATCGCGGCCATGCAGTGCGCGGCGCCCAGCATCCCCGAGCCCGGCTGGAGGGCCTGCTACAAACTGCTGCTGGAGACCCTGCCAGGCTACAGCCTCTCCCTGGACCCTCAGGACTTCAGCAGGGGTCAGTGTGGATTGCCACGTAGCTGGCTTTCCATAGAGTTTCCTTGAGAGATTTCATAGTGGACCTAAATCGTTTGCTAATCTGAAGCTACTTGCAGCAGATAAGGCAGCTGGTTAACACTATGCCTTCACTTCTTCTTAGTGTTGTTAACACTGTGCCTTCAATTCTTAGTGTTGTTCCAGTAATTTCAAATTTCTGCAGCCACTGCTGAATATATTCCCTGGTTGCAGGAAGTAATTATGGGTTATTTATGAAAACTTTGTTTCTTATGATTTTCAAAAATGTCTTTGTTTTGTTTTGCTTCTCAGTACATAAAAAGGTCATAGGATTATTTTTTCAATTAAAGTGCCTTCAGCTGTTCCATCAGAAATTGTATTTCTTTTTGTTTTGTGGCCGTTTGATCTTATAAGGAAAGAGTAAAAATCCTTTTACATATTTATGTATATAATTAATAGGATCAAATATGTCATGTTTTCCCACAAATGAGATAAGTGGCAGCTAAAGTGCTGCTTGGCAGCTCCTTTTGACTAAACCTTTCCAAAACCTTGCAGCAGTTTTGGGGTCCATTCCCTAAATGTTGTAGTTGAAGGAGAGGATCAGGAAGTGATGGGCTGAGCTGTATTTGTGAATGGTTAATGTTGGGGTTTTTTAAAACTGTTGTGATTTGGCAGTCAGTTTATATGTGAGAGGAGGTAGCAAATGCCAAGCAGACTGGGAGGAAAGAAGCTACGAATCTAGGAAGAGGGAATGTGCTGGGAAAAATATGCTGTGACCTGGGATAGGACTGTGTTGGGAGAAGTTGTAGAAATTCTGTAAGAAATTATAATGAATAAAGCAAAGAGAGGACATGATTGGTGTTTATCTTTAATTTTTACCTTACCTTCATGTTGCACTGAAGTGCGTTGTCTCGTTTTCTATCCCCGAAATGGCTCTTTTAGAGACATATGGAAAGATCACTGCAAACTCTAAGATAGAAATGACATTTCACACATGAAAAATAATGAGACTCTCAAAATATAAACTCTCAAGGTTTGGTTGCAGTAAATATTCCTAAAACAGTTTGCCAAATGCTGATGGGTGATATTACAAGGAAGGCTGTTGAAGTTTATGAAGTATTGCACATCTTGAAATATCTGTTATTTAAAAATTATTGCTGTTGCTTACTACTAAAAGCAGGTTAAGCTTCATGAAGAGTTCTGCATATTATGGTTCTGAAAGGAAGGTTATGTTAAGATGATCTATTTATTCTTCCAATAAGTACTCTACAACTATGAAGTAGTTCACAGTCTTAAACTTAAAGACTGAAAATCAGGATATGTGCCTTGTGTTCTAAAGTTTTATTGCTTTTATTGGATGGGAAAGCATTTAGGGAAAATGTCTCATGCTTGATCTTTAGAGAGTTAAGAATTCCCATGTAGTTTTTTTTCTTTACAAGGGCATGGAGTGACAGGACAAGGGGGAATGGCTTCAAACTGAAAGAGTAGGTTTCAGCTGAATATTAGGAAGAAATTCTTTACTGTGAGGGTGGGGGGGCCCTGGCACAGGTTGCCCATAGAAGCTGTGGCTGCCCCATTCCTGGAAGTGTCCAAGGCCAGGCTGGATGGGGCTTTGAGCCACCTGGTCTAGAGGAAGGTGTCCCTGCTAATGGCAGGGAGCTGGAAATAGATGATTTTTAAGGTCATTTCCAATCCAAACCATTCTGTGATTCTATGATTTCAATTTCTGTATGAAATCTCATGTGCATTGCCTAGAGAATTTAAAAAATATATATAAAACTTTAAAGGTTTATGTATTATTTTGCTTTTTGGGAAGTGTTAACTTTGTATTCAGAATTTGAATTGTACATTTATTAGCCGATAGACAAGTATATAAAACAAAACTTGATTTCATGTTTAGATATTCAAGCAAACACAACAGTCTTATTTCTTATGTTGAGTACAAGGGTTGGATTTTGTAACAACCATTGGGTAATTGGTATAAGTGCCATAAAATTACTGCTTAGCATGTGAAGAAAACTAAAACCAATGTGCTTGTGATGATTTGCAGCTTTATAACACATGAAAATCCTGCCTTTTCCCCAGGAACTCACAGGGGCTGGGCTGCAGTGCAGATGCGTCTGCTCCACGAGCTGGTCTATGCTTCCAGGAGGATGGGCAATCCTGCCCTGTGTGTCAGGCATCTCTCCTTCCTGCTCCAGACCATGCTGGATTTCCTCTCTGACCAAGGTAGGACTTTTTGAAGAAGCAGATATTTGCACTTTCTTCTGACCCCCAGTCAAATAATGTGATTATGTTTTGAAATAGAATTAATTTGAGAAGGAATGGAGAGTGGGGAAGTTGGGGAATCCTGAGTGGGCTGTTGATGGTAGTCAGTCAACTGAGAGTTGAAATGAGATGATCTTTAAGGTCCTTTCCAACCCAAACCATTCTCTCTTTCTAAGTTTCAGAAGCTGAATGTGATGGACCTGAGTTAAGCAGTGTTTAGCTGGGACAGTGGCCTTAAGTTCCTCTATATTTCTGCAGTTTATTTATTTTTTTTTTTAATTCAGCAATATGTTTTAACAGGATTTAATTTGTCAAAGGCTGACAGTGCAATGAATGTGTGTCTGTGGATGATTTTCAGCAATGGGAGTGATGTGTGTGAGGACCCTTCTGTGGAATAGGACCATGTAACATTTACAGAATCACCTGGAGAAGCCAGAAGTGACAAGTGTTATTTTGTATTATGTTTCTTAGGAAAAAATATTCCATAGTGACTTATCACCCAGCTTGATGAGACCAATGATCTTAATGAGTGCTGCTCAGTAAGCTAGGTAAAAAAAAAGGACTTTTCCCAGTTACTACTTTGTTTACAATAAAGAGGATGGAAATAAAATACATAGATTTTTTTTTTCTTTTCTCTTTCTGTTAAGGCCAAATGTCTCCCCTTACTGACTCCTGCAGCAAAGAACTTTGTTGGCAAACTTTAGGTATTTGCCTGCTTTATTCCTTCTGTTTTGTGGCTCAAATCAGTGCTGGAGGAAAGAGAGGAACTGATAAACTGGAATAAATTTGCCTTCTGCCTGTAGGTCTTGCTTGCTGTCAAAAGATCCTTGGATTTTCCAGGACTTACAGTGAAGCTTTGTTGATACATGTATGGAAAGTTGTGCTTAACACAAGGTTTTAAACTCTTCCACTCTGCCTCTCCACATGTGCTATTGTTAAACCCTAATCCTGAAAAGGTTTGAACTCTTAAAGGCAAGAAACCTCTGTTCTTTGCCTTCAGACATTGTATGTCTGAATAAAGCTTCTAGTTTCATAAGGCCTAGAAAAATTGTGATGTTTAGTGCCTTTGAAAAAATCAAACTAAATATTCTCCTATGTGCTTAAAAAACAGTTGAGTATTTTTATCCTTTCTCTCCTAAATGCATCCAAAATGGAACTTGCTGTTGAGTTTGGTGTCTTTTATTGTTTAGAAATGTCAGAAATGTATTTCTGGCCTGTAGTTTTTTTTTGTAGCTCTGCTGATACAGATATTTGGTTACCATAGAATCATTAAGGTTGCAAAAGACCTCCAGGACCATGAAGTCCAACCTGATGTTGTGTGAGGGATCATTTAGCATAAAAATTACTTTAAATTTATAGTTCTTCTAAACATATTGGAATATTAGGAAAAAAATAAACCAACAAAACTTCTTCAGTCTTGCGTTGTAGTAAAGGACAAAAACAAGAGAATTGAAGGCAGAGGATTAGGTTACTGTTTTACTTACTGTGAACAGTTCCCTTATAAACTGGTAAAAAGGTGTCATTAGTGCTCTTTTCTGATGCCACATGACTGAAATGTCCAAGTTTTGTTAATCATTTGAAGGTTTAATTATAAAACAGAAATAATCCAGTGGTATTGGAGTTCAAGAGTGCTCAGATTTTACTATTTTTCTATGCTGCACAGAAAATCACCAGGTCCTAAGAGTGGAGGAAAACTCACTCTTTTGAAAAGTCAGTTTTCACTTAAATGTGTTCTTTCCAAAATAGACTTCATATTTTTAAAGCTTGTTACTGATTATCTGCTAAATCCTATTCTTGTATTTAAAGTTTGGGTAGTTTGCAGATCATAAATAGAAGTGAAAACTCTTAAGCTGAGAGGAAGTTATCAGCTAAACATTTGGCTCTGGAACTTCACCTTCTAACCCTTTTTCTCTCCAGAATTAGCTACCTCTAGACACAGAAAAGGAACATTTTCTAGTTTTTAAATTTAATTCTGTTCATTTACTAGTTCACTTGAAGTTGAGATGCTGGTACTTCAGAAAACAAAAAAAAAATTATTCTCCAAATAGAAATAATGGAAATTCAGCTGCTGAGATTTATTTGTTCCAATTAAATCTAGATCTATTAATTAGAAACTCTTGCTTCTATTAATGGAACAGAAATGCATAGTCAAAACTGGTTTGTGTTTAAAACAAAATTTAATGTTTTAATTTAATGATGCATTTTAAAATACAGCTTGTGTATGTTTACTGGAATTTACTTGAATCCCCAGCCAGGCAGCCTGGCAAATCTAAATAAAGAGTATCATCAAGTAAATGGGAGATGTCAGTCACTATTTTAACAACATGGAAGCTAAAAGTTTGATTTAAAATTATGCTATTTAGTTGCATAAATATGTAAAAAGCAATCTTCTGCTTAGCAAAAAGAGGTACTAAATTCTGTGTAAAACCTCAAATCTCAAGCTATTATGTTTTAATGGTAACAAGCCCTTAAGAATCACTTTCTTTAAATAAGAATTAAAATGTGCAGTTGCAAAGTTGCTTGGAATTGAACCTATCTTTTGCATAATGCTTTTTGAAACAAAACTGTGTGTACAGCTCAGTGAATCTGAAGTAATGTCAGGTATTTGGAAAAAAATGCCATTATTTTAGTGTGGCTCTTCACTGATAATATTCATACTTTTTTAAAGGGCTGTGACTTGCAATGAGTGCAGATAATTTCTGAGTTGGCTCATCTGTTACAGCCTCTAAACACAGAACTGTTTGGAGACAGAGACTGAGGAAATGTGGCTCCACTCACCAGGCAGTCCTGAGGTGACCGAGTACAGAGCTGGGAATGTTTCTCCATCACCTCTTGGGAGATTTGAGCTTTAAAAGGGAAAGCTTTGAACTGTTTACTTTTAGAAAATGAGGCACCCTGTTTGAAGACCATTGGAAGACCTTTAGGGAAGGGAGCAATAAACTTTGAATACATCAGGTGAACTTGGCCTGGTACCGAGGAGCAGCCAGTGGATTTTAGGGGAGCAGAGATGAAAACAGTGATTTGCTGTTGCTGGGAGCTGGATGTGAGGTTGCCATTCACAAAACCCTCTCTAAGCAAGTGCCCAACCTGCCAAAAATCTGTGAGGTCTACAAAGTGTTGGAGTCCTTGTTTGGCCTGGCTGCTCCCACAAGGCTGCCCCACCCCGCTGGTGCTGCTGCCCTGGCTCTGCTCCCTGGCTGGCAGCTCTGGGTGGCACCAGGGAGATCTCCCATGGCACCTGTGAGCAGTGCTGGAGCCATGGCCAGGGTAACCCTTTCCTGTGCTTCTCATCATCATCCTTGGCATTCTCCCACGTCCCTATTTTCTCCTTTTTTTCCTCCTCTACAAAAAAATGAAGTTGAGTTATCGCTTTGGATCCCAACATTTAACCTCGTTTGTGTTTTAATCTTCTTTTTGGGTATGTTCAGAACCTAATTCCTTCCTGCATTTTTGGATCAAGGCAAAACTTGTCTCTCTTCAGCTTGAGCAGATCAGAACAGTCCCTCACCCCTGCAAATTCATGTTCTTTCAGACATTCAGCAGGTTTCCAGGATTTCAGGATTCCAGCTATTTACTTCTGGTGACAGGGATAGGACTATTCCATTCAATTTTTTTTTTTTTTGGTGGGCTAATTCCTTAAAGATCCCCAAGGTTCATCTGTTTTGTTGTTTGGGAAATAATGTGCACTTCTTAGTGCTTCTCAGTGTAGCAAGATCTTCCTGTCCTGTGATTATTGTTGCTGCACTTGAGTTCTTTCCAGTCTTCTGGTGAGGCGACAGCCTTCACATCTGAGCTCTCAACTGCTCATGTACTTAATGCATTAAACTCCTGACTGTGATGATTCTGCATTAAACATGCAGAAGTAATTTTTCATCTGTTCACCAGGGGTTTGGATGTCTTTGTTTTTGAACTGACAGTAGGTGATGGAGAGAACTCCCCAGAATATCCTGGTGTCTGTTCCTCAGCTGTGTGTTTGTTTCTTAAATCATTGGATACTAACCAAGATGTTTATTTTCAGCCTGTACTGAGATCATTGTAACTAGTGAAGTATTTCTCCCAGAATTTCTGCTGAATGCTGTTTCAGTTCTCCTCATCTTGTAGATGAGTTGGGCTGGACTTGTCAGTGTTGGCTGGCCAGGCCACCTTGGACTTCTTGGTAGCTGAGGGACTTTACACCATTAATATGAGAGCACTTCTGGAACCTTTTCCTTTCAAGCCTGCTGTGCTCAGGTGATGGCTGTTGTCAGCTGGCAGGGTGAGGTTGGGCCTTCTGCAAAGAAGTGATGAGCTTGGTCTAAGAAAGAAACCCCAAACCTTGTTTAGCTTCAGAAATTATGGATAAGCCTGGACTGAATGTAATTTGGTGATGTCAGACGTGGTGTCTTACAACTCTTAAAATATGTCTTCCCATCTTGCAGTTTGAAAGAGGAAATTATGCAGTATTTTAGACATTTTTATTTATAGAACGGATTGCATATGCATTCCCTTAGTGTCATTTAAATTTCAAATTGCTATGTGGAAGTATGGAAAATACAGAAGAATATTAAACTGGGCTCCTCAAAATTGACAGCTAGGCCAGAAGTGAATGTGGAAATAACTTTAACCCTTTGTAGCCCTCTTGCCAAGCAGCAGTAAGGACCAGACTCAGTTTCTGAGGATCTTTACTTAAACATGTAATGTTGTCCTGAATTTCCATCCAAACCTGGGAAAATGAAGTGAAACTGCACAGGCACTTGGTGGGTTCTACCTTCCCACAGAGATTGGGCTAAATGGATTTCACTGGAACAGGGGATAAGAATTACCTGTGAGCCTATAAATACCCTTTGGCCATGGAATAATTTAAAATTGCATATTTTTCTGAGGGAGTTGGAGTAGCTTGTGAGTCTGTTCACCTCACTGCCTCCTGTTCCCTTGTCCAAGTCTTGCTGTGACTTTCTGATTTCCCCATGTTTGCAGAGCTGTGGCCAGAGTTGTTGAGTTTCAGCTCATTTCAGTTTGAGCTGGTTGCTCACCATTTCTCCCTTCTGTTTGCTGGTTCTCCTGCCTGTTCTCCTAATGCTGCTCTTCTTTTTTTTCTCCTGTTTTTCATATTTAGGTTAGAGGAAACAAGATGATAAATATTACAAATAAAGACATAAGCCCAGAAAAGATTTTGAGGTGTAACTTGCTCAACTAATGAAAAACAGTAACTTCACACAGAAGCAGGAAGCCTACCAGAACTGAAAGATAGTTGAGGTATGGAAAGAGACACTCAGGGAAGATTGAGCTGTATCAGAAAATTTGGATCAAGGTTTTCTGTTTAGGAAAGAAGATTCCAAGGCTGGTCCTTCCTCTACAGAGAATAAATCTGTGAAATTATTTTGAAATGTAATTAGAAGTGGTTTATGGTGGGGAGTGATCTGAACTGTAAAATGAACAGTAATAAATTTCAGGTACCAGATAAGGTTCAAAGGCACTAAAAGCCTTTTAATTTCAAACAGCTGAATTACAGTTGCAGTTAATTTCTTAAAGTGTTTTTATCTTCACTTTAAAATTACAAATGACAAGTGCATTGCTGTATTTTTTTAAGAGTTCAAGAGGGATGGAAGTTCTTCCAACTGATATATCTATGTCATAGTCTTCCTAGTGACCCTGGGCACAGCAGTGATTCTTTTTACAAGATTCATCACTCCCCTGACACACCTATGGCTGTCTCAGTACTGACTAAGTGACCCTGGTTGTGGATGCTTCTCTTGAAGTGAGGTAAACCAAATTCCATCCTTTGAACCCCTCTGGAGTTCAATTGGTTTGGCTTCAGTACTGGATGCATTATAAGAAGCTCTAATAAATAATAGGAGGTGTGTGGATAATTGTGATTTAGTTGATGTAGTCATTCCTGAATTGAAAAAAAAAAAAACAAAACCAAAAAACCAAAAACATCTATGGGTATGTTGGTTCATTAATGATTAGAAGAGATGGAAACAGTAAGAGAATGAGTTTAGGGTGTTGAGGAAAGAGATTCCCAGTCATGTACTCAGCAATAACCAAATCATCCCTGTGTTATCAACACTGTTTTCAGCACAAATCCCAAAACACAGCCCCAGCCCAGCCAGTCTCAAGGAAGTTAACTCTACCCCAGCCCAAAGCAGCACTTCTCAAAACAGATGTCAGCTGTTAAGAAACTGGCAAAAGTGACAATATCACAATTTGTTGCCAAGCCAAGGTTATTTGGAAAAATTTCTGGGGTAGAATTGATTGTGATGTTTCTTGAGAGTGGGGGATAAGAGATCTGTGTTGGAATCCTGCTTTTCCAGAATCTGCTGATGCTGTCACAGGTAATCCCTAAAGGTGTGCAATGGAAGCACAACTGCTTTGCTCTTTTGTAGCTTCTCTTTTGTGATGCAATGCTTGAAATACTTTAAATTGCATTTAAATCAGGGCAGCATTTCTCCTAGATCATCTGTAGTATGTAAATTCATTTTTAGAACCGTAAATGTTACTGATTGCAAGGGCTAAAAAGAATAATTCTTCAGTCAGACTGAACAGAGAATTTAGTGCCAATTAATACTTGATGTAAACTTCAGAGTTGGAGTGAGGTTTACTTACCTGACACTGATGAACTGGGTTTAATGCACTGTGTTGTATTTTAGTTGACAAAGTGCCTGCAAGTTGGTATTGCCCAACCAATAAACCTTTCAAAAGGGAATTACTTTGGTTGGTCTTACAATATTGAAATTAACTGATTTCAGGATGAAGATGGAAATCTACAGTATAATTACCAGGGAATATTTATAGCAGCCTGGGGAGTTCTTAGCCATTACTTTGAAATATTTCACAGCTTCAGCTTAATGCCATATCTTGCCTGTGTACTTATATAAAAAAAAGTGTATGTGTGTGTATATATGTATAAAAATGTAATTAAACAGACTTGTCACCTTGTGTGCTTGATGTATAGCAGTGGCACAATGTGGTCTAAGAATGAATATATTAAAAAAAGCCTGAATGGAAATGCTTTCTGATGGGTTGGAATAAAAGACTTGGGAGATTTTCTGTGAAGTAGAAGGAGACTCCTTAGAAGCCAGTTAAGTCTTATTCATCATGGTACTGTGACTTCAGCTGTTTTCATCTGCTTTTGTGTTTTCATCAGTTCTGTGCTATCAAATTTTAGCACTGCTACACTTTTTCCTGCTTTTTTTAAACCCCACACTTTTAGAATGTCTCCCTGGAATTTGTGTTTTGTAGAGACAAGCCAGCTTATTAAATAACCTTGCTCAAACTGCTTTATTAAGAGAGTGTAGTTTATTTCCTTGAATTATATATATTTTAGACTTCAATTTTTTGGAAGTTTGAATGAAATGGAGTAAACTAGCAACAGGAATAAAAGATTTAAATTCATTTGCATAGCAGTAAATATGAAACACAACAAATTTTAAAGTCATGTGTTATATGACAAAAATAATGTACTGTGAATCAAATATTCAGCATTACAGGCCAGCCTGAAAGTCTCACACAAGATTTATCTTTGCTTAGACTTGTGTGTCAGTGAGGTAAGACAAAAACTCCAGCCAGTGCCATTGCAAAGTTCTCAGGCTATGATCAATTGTTACAGTAAAATAGTGCTTTTATATGGCAAAAATTTCCTATTAAGTTTTTAAGGTCACTCATGAACAAAATGAAGTCATTGAGCTTCAGCCCAAAATTGCTGTCTTCATGCAGGTACCTCTGATCTTGAAGAAGTGTGATTTCCCTCAGTTAACTGAGGGAAAAGATGCAGGTGTGCAAATGGAGGCACATTGCAAGATTTTTATTCCAGGGGGAAAAAAAATCCTTTGGGGAAGAGCTACTTCAGTTGGCAAGATGAAGACATAAAGAATTTGTGCTGTGTTATTAAGTGGTAATTTTTTTGTACCAAAGGAAGCTATTTTAGGAGGTGTTATATTACTAAAATTTAAATATATTTTATATGACATTTCACAGACTCAATACTGCTCTCTTACCCTAAATTCAAATTAAAACACTGGACTCAAGGCTGCTGTTGAAGTTGGCATTTCATATGGAAAAAGAAATATCCATATTTAAAAATGGATCATCCCTGTACCTTAGTGGGATCCCCATCTGATGTCCATTGAGTGTGATTGGATGTGCCAAGGAAAGATGAGTGGGGTAGGAGTGACACTGAAGAGATGTTTTTTACAGAGGGATGGGGAAACTCAGCTGTACATTGGGAGAGAGAGCTGACATGTTTTCATTTTAAGTTTTCTGACACTTTCCCAGTTTTTTCAACAATTAAACAATCATATTCTGAAGCAAGTTTAGATCACTGGTGGAGGCATTGAAATTTTGAATCCTGATGAACCTTTCTGGCCAAATTCCTGTGACATTGCATAACAGTGTAATTGGGGAAAATATTCTGCAGAAATCAGTGTGGTGTTCTTTCCATCTTCTGCCTCTGCTTCTTCCACATGAAATCCAGGATCAGATGTGTTTAACAGTTGCACCATTGTATCTGTGAATATTTACAAAACTTGCCTTGCCCATAAGCAGCTTTGCAGCAGTGCAGAACTTCATTTATTATTACAGAAGTTATCTATGTCTACTTTACTCCACTTTTTGTAAAGATAGGACTCCTGGTATTCCTTAACGTGAAAAAATCAGTATTGATATCAGTGGTTTATATCCTGATTTTGTGTGTACAAAATATATTTTTTTGATATTGAAAGTATGCAGACATCTGAATTTCTGAGATATGGTGAAGAACCAGACACTGAAATTTTAATGGTGTCTTTATGAACTGTCTTCAGCTATGTCAATTTTTTAAGTCAGGCTTTAAATAGAAATTTTTTTTTGCAAACTAGCTGGGACTTCATATGTATACATTTTATACAATCATTAAAAACGTTGTAATGGAAGACTGTGATGTGTTTAGTAGTCTCTTTCTAGTCGTCTTCTTTGTGACAGTCTTTTTAGAAGCAGAAAACATTCTGCTTCTAAAAGACAGCTATTTTTATTTGTGTGTAAAATATTATTTCCTTCCCCTTTCTTGCAAAGTTAGTAGTAAATTGAGAACTTATTTTTCAAAGATGAGCTATTATACAGCAAATAACTGAATCCTTTGTGTGGGTGGAGTCAGTCTCTGATATAGTTTATGATGCTCTGTTCATTAAAGTGGGTCTAAGTGTCTCATAGCATAGATGAATTATTTTCTTCTGGTTTCTGCTCTTTTCTCTGTCAAACAGTGAATTTTATTAGTCTCTGCTGTTTATTTAGAGCTTGATTTCTTAAAGAAATGGGATTCATAGTCTCTGCTGGCTGCGAGTGCCTTTCTCCATAAGAACAGCTTTGGAGCCTGTGGGGAACACACACATTTATTGCAGTAGTGGGATGGACACTCAGGGTTCCTGTGTTGCTGTCAGAGCAGCTTGTTCAAGTAGAGATTTCTGAGCAGTCTGAAGTTGTGTTTACCTGCTCCATGTATTTTTCAGAAGAATACTGGTGGTGCTGTTTGTTACTGAAACTGTAGAAAGTGCCATCACCAATCCCTGTCGGAGTTAATGGGGTGGAAAAGCAGAAGGTGCTGCCTGCAGGGGAGAGGAGCTGCTCTGTCTGCTGAGTTCCACCCTGGTGATGCAGGAGTGGGTTGATCCTGCAGCTCCTGGCCAGGTGCTTTGCTCACACCTCTGACCTGGCTGTGCTTGGGAAAGGGGGATGCCCTGAATGCACAAATGTGGTGCTCCCTGCCCATACCAGAGCTCAGGCACTGCCTGAAAGGCTGAGGAGCTCTGCACACTCCCTGCAATCTGTGATTAACTGCAGAGTAAAAGGTGTGTAAGTTGCTGTCTATGAATAATCAATTTCTACTGTAGCTTTTGTGAGGGTCTTAATGTGTTTTGTGGCCTTTTTGAAATTTTTTAGTTTAAAGAATCTGCATCTTCATGACAGAGTGAGACTGAAGGGTCCCCTGGAAGCAGACATGGACTTCCTCTTCTCTAGGGCTCACCAAGCAATTCTCATTTTGGGTGGGTGTGTGAAGGAAATATCACAGAATAGTCTGAGTTGGAAGCAAGCTTAAAGTTACCTCTGCTGTGGGCAGGGACACCTTCCACTATCCCAGGCTGCTCCAAGTCCCATCCAGCCAGGCCTTGAACACTTGCAGGGCTGGGGTAGCCACAGCTTCTCTGGGCAATCAGTGCCAGACCCTCACCAGCTTCACAAAATAGTTTTTTCCCTAATATCTAATCTAAACTTGCCCTCTGTCAGTCTGAATCCATTTCCCCTTATCCTGTCACTACATGCTCTTGTAAAAAGCCTCTCTCCAGCTTTCTTGTGTGTTCCCTCCAGGCACTGGAAGGCTGTTTTATGTTTATGGGTACAAAACCTTCTTTTTCTCTTGTTTTATTTCTGTCATTAGACTGCCTTTTCTGTTTTGTTATATATTACTGTTAACTCATTGAGAAGATAAGTTTGAGTCTGTCCTGACAGACTTGGGTCAGGACTGCTGCAGGAGCTCTCCTCAGACTTCTCCTTTGTGGCCATTATTTGGTGTCTTCTAGGGAGAAGGAGAAAGCTCAGCCAGCACAAAACACCCTGGGCAATGAGGGCTTTTGTTAAAATGTTGATTCTGGGTCTATCACTGAGGTAAAATTGGAGTCAGAAGGTGTTGGGCTATTTGTTTTCAGTATTTTAGTGAGCTCCATGAGGAAATGAGGTTGTTCCAGTGGCTTTGGTGGGTCAGATGGGAAATGTTCCCTTTCTTCATTCCACGTGGCTGTAGATTGTTCTGCAGGGGACACTGTGACTTGATCAACACAACATCAAGTAATTGTTGCCAAAGAACAAATGTTGTGTTTTTATTCTTTGCCTTAGTTTTCAATGGGTAGTGACTGAACCCGAGTACAGCTATTTAAAATTTCTTCAAATATTAAAGAGCACAGTTATAGGAATTGTGTTCTTCTCATTTTCTGTGTTATCTTCCAAGACATGAACTTCTGTTTGTGTTACACTATTAAATCAGTTACTAAAATGCTTAAAAATGTTAGTCTATTACTGACCTTCTGTCCTGTCCTGGTCTGATTTTTCAGTGGCTCCATTATTGTGAAATACTGCTCCACATGACTGTGAAACGAGCAGAAAATCTTGTCTTTTTCACATTTAGTAGCTTTCAATCACTAATGGTTTCTGACTGTGCATCTGAAGCTCTCAGAATTTTTGTGTTCTCGTATTAAAAAGCAGTTTGGACACAAAACCAATGCTTGTTATGTGGAGGTGAAGTAGTTGAGCAATGAAATTCTAAGAGTATGGGTGGACTTGCAAGAGTTTCTGTTGTCAGAAGCAGTCAAAGCCCATTTGGTATGAAATGGGGAAAATATAATGGGGTTATCATGAACAAACTGAGCAGAATGTGCTCACATGCCAGTGCTGCCAGAGGCTTTGCTCAGCTTTCTTTGGTTACAGCCATTCTGTGATCCTGGTCTTTCAGTGAGTCTGGAGAGAAAGTGAGGGGAAAAAATTGTGAACATTGTTAATCCAGATGAGAAAATAAGCTGTCACTCCTCACTCCATAAATGAGTCTCTGATACCTACACAAGAGTATCCAGTGGTGTTCCCAGCTGCAGGACAGGCTTTTAAAGCAGCTGAGGTGAATTCACAGGTCACAGGATCAAGTGGTGATTGCCTTTCTGCTGACCTGTGCAAGCATGAAGGCACCAGCTGGGTAAAGCCCTCCAAGAGCAGCTGGTTTTTGTCTCTTCTTTTCAAAAAGGTAAGTGCAGGTGATAACAGTCACAGAAATCTAAGGGTGGGTCAGGAGGGGGGTTGAGGAGTTCAGTGGCTCCTCCCAGGAGGTTCTGTCAGAAGAGGATGTCAGGCAGCCAGAAGCTGAGAATTCAGAGCTGCCAGTGAGAATTCAGAGCTGCAATGGCCGTGGCAGGTTTTTGGCTACCATCAGGCAACAGAGGTCAGGGAGCTGAGGTGCTCCTCGAGGGAGAAGGTTCCAGTGTTTGCTTTCAGAAGTGGCTCTTGGGCAGGACCAGCAGCTCTTTTGCATTGTGAATGCTTCCCCTTGTGTCCTGCTGATGTGGATTCCTTCAGCATCTTGGCTGAGGTGTGGTGCTGAGAAAAAGGAGTTGAGCTTCTGGCCTGGCAGCAGCATGTTTAAAGCTGTGTTTCACACCACATCAACATAGAAAAATGGTTTGGCTTGGCTTTTTTTCTCATGGAAAGCATGGGGAGCTGCTACCAGGAAATAACCACATGACTCAAAAATCTGTAAACAAATTCTTGCAAATGGCAGCCTGCATTCTTTGAGAACAACTGACAGTGTTTCACACTAGGGAATGAAAGGCAGTGCTCTGGAATGGCAGACCTTTGGTTTCAACCACAATTAAGCACATGCTGTAGTATTACCTTCAACATTCCTGGTAGCTGTGAAGATTTCCATCTCGGTGGATTCTGCTTGCACTGTGTGCCCTTGCTCATAATATGGCAAATAACCTGAAAGTTTTATGGTAATACTCAGCCTTGAACCACTGCAACTGCTGGCTGTGCTGTGCTGCTCTGAGTACATATGGATGTCTAATTAATGTGGTTTTGGGAATATTCCCTACAGGCCATTAAAATGTGGGGAATGGCTCAAGAGACTGTTCAGTGAAACACAGACACGAGCAAGGCAATTTGTCAGTTTTGTGCCATTAATTCCATAGTGAAGGGGATTACAATCAGTGTTGATTTGCTTTGAAGGAATGTGTACTCCTTGTGGCTATAAATTCACAAACTGAGCTGGATTGCTGTGGGCAGCACAAGCATTGCTGGATGTTTGTGCTTTTCAAGGCCCAAGATGGTGTTTTGGGCGAGTTTTGGTACTTTTGGCACAGTTTACAGGATATGTTTCTTTCACATTTTTCTCACTCCTCCCTCTCACAGCTGCTGTGCAGCATTTTTTACCCTTTCTTAGATATGTTCCCACAGAGGTGCCACCAGCATAACTTGACTGGCACAGCTCTGGGCAGCAACAGATTTGTTTTGGGGTTGTCTGGAATGCAGATACCCTGGTGCCTTCTCCCAGAGCCACTCCTTGCTACCAAAACCTTGCTGCATAACCCAGTACACCTCTCTAAGCAGGTTTATTTGGTAGTACTACTGCTGATAACTACTTGTTATCACCCTTCCCTTTCCTATTCAGTTTTATCATTGGTATTTTATTTTAAGTATTTTCTAGATACAGTTTCGATATTGAATAATTAGTTTTATTGGTAGCACATACATGGAACAGCCTGGTCTAGTGGAATGCGTCTCTGCCCATGGCAGCAGGGTGGATTTTAAGGTTCCTTCCAACAGTCTATGAATATTCACTTTAAAAAAACATAGGTCTTTTCAGCTGCCTCATTCTCCCCTCTAAACAAACACTGCCAGGCTTTTCTGTTTGCAGACTTCCACTTCATCAGAGAAATGTGGAATCATAGAGTCATAGAAAGGTTTGGGTTGGAAGGCACCATAAAGATCAAATACAATTTTGTGTTGAGGCTTTATATTTCCAAATAGATTTTTTTTTTCTGGAGACACAGTTTTATGTATTTTTGAAAATAATTGCTGGATAAAACTAATATGCAGTTGTTGTACATTCTTGAAGATAACCCAAATAATATATATTTGTTTGAATGTTCTTGTATTTTTAAGCAAAACCAAAGAAAATCTTTCTTTCCTGTTGTTATGATTTAGTAGCATAACACAGTACAATTATTTTAAGGATTAGATAGTTTTCACACAAGTTAACATCAAAAGTAATTTGTTTCTTTTCATTGCCTTTGGTATTATTTAATTGAATGTTTCAGAGCAGTCCTTGTTCCCATACATTGCTATTATTAATGACCTTAATATGTGTGAAGCTGATTGTTTTGTTTGGATATATAGATTTAATAGGTAGAATTGTAAAAAATTGTATTTTGACAATAAAAAACCCTAACAAAAAGTAGGTATAGACTGGCATTTAAAAAATTCTGAGTAATCTAGAATACTCTTTTGCTTAAGGTCACTTAATTATATTTGATCCATCTGTCGAGGTTGAACATAACTCCAAGTGCTGAATGCAGAAATTAGCTGGCATGCCAGTTAAGTTATTTTGTACAAAAAAAGGCTATAGTCTCAATGAAATGTGAGTTTGAAATTGTTTTTCAATTTTATTTTCTAGAAAAGAAAGACGTCACACAGAGCTTGGAAAGCTACACGGCAAAATGCCCTGGGACAATGGAAGTCATCACTCTTCCAGATGGTTTGAAGCTACCTCCTGTTCCCTTCACCAAATTGCCTATTGTGAAGTAAGACCAAAACACAATCTTTGACTTTTTCACAGTACCTGTCAAATTTTAAAGGATACTGAAAGGATGCAGTCATCTCACTTTATGCGCGTGGATCACAGGAACATGGAAGAATGTCAAAATGTCAAATTGTTTTGAGAAGCTCTTGATCAAAAATAGAGGCTTTGACCAGAAAATACTTTGTGGCCTTTTGTTTCAGAAAGAGAGAAGTTTTGTTCTTTGAAGAACTGTCCTTCAGCAGTTTGTTATTCAATTGAAAGAAGGTATTTTGCTGCAGCTGATATTTTAGTGAATACTCGATAATTTCCATACTGAAGGTCCAGGAGTTGGATGCAGTCTCCATCCACAGAGCTTGGAACTCACCTGGAAATGGTGCTTTTTGTACCTCTCCCTTTCCAGATGTTGCATTTTCAAGCTGGCCTGTTCTAAATCTCAGTTCCATTCAGGCACATCATGCAGTCAGGCCAGTGAATAATAACTTGCTCAGGTTGAAGCCTGGCATGAAACATTAGAGAGGGTCAGAAAGAGACAAAGTACCCACTGGGTATCCGTAATAGAAGACTGAAAGTAAATATTTTCTTTTGAAGGAAAGATAATTCTTATTCAGAATGGGGGAAATGCTGATTGAATCCTCCTTCATGGGAGTCATGAATTTAGCCATAGTATCATAGAACCATGGTATAGATAAAACTGGAGAAGACCTTTGAGGTGCTCAAGTCCAACCATCAACCCAGCACCACTACCATGTTCACCATTCAACCATATCCTCAGATGCCACATCCACACATTTTTTGAACACTTTAAGGGATGGTGACTCCACCACCTCCTCGGGCAGCCCTTTCCAATACTTGACAACCCTTTCCATGAAGAAAATTCTTCTAAGATCAATCTTAAACCTCCCCTGGTACAACTTGAGGCTGTTCCCTCTCATCCTGTCACTTGTTGCCTGGGAGGAGAGAGTGGAAGAAGAGGCCAGTTAGGACTCTGGCAGGAGATTCCCAAGATTTCAGTGGGAAAGACTTCATGTCAATGAAAATGTTTTTTATGCTGAGAGAAGGGGACAAACATACCCACACATTGTCAACTTGTCTTGACCTGGCTGTGCTTGGAATGTTGGGAATAGCTCCTTCTGTTTTGCCGTGGGGCAAGGAACCCAGCATCAACTTTATTTAACATTTAAGAACTGCTGCTTCTCTCCTCCTCCTTCTTGTCTGTTAAAATTTCTATAAAAGCCATAGTAATAAAAATTTGTGCTCCAATAAAATTTTAGTTGAATTGAGATATAAAGGCTCTGGTTCCATCTGCCCAGCAGATCTGGTGCTGTAGAGCTGCCCAGCCCATTGGGAACCAGCTGTGCTGCTGGTCTGCAGAGCACTCTGAACTAAATTGTGCTAATTTTTGTGACATCAATTATAAATGTGTGGAAATGTCATTTTGATGAATGTTGAATAACCTCAGTTTATGATTCAATCCATGTTAGAGCCCTGTAGAAACACACATTTACTGATGGGGATGACTTCTATTTACTGTTGGCATTTCATGGTCTAATGAGTTTTAATCCATTTAATGTGGGGTGCTTATTTTGGATGCAGATTTCTTAATCAAAATAGTGTCAGACATGGAAATGCCACAGTGAAATAGGAACACAGTGGCAATGTTGCCTTTTCTCCCCAGTACTTCAAAAGCAATAGAAGAGATTTGGCAAGGCGAAATCTTTATATTCTATTACCTATATTCAATATAGAATCATCATCTGGTATTTTCTCAGAAAAAAATTGCAATATTCCCATTTTTATGGTTTAACCATGTTAAAGGTAATTGTCTTTCTAATATATTTTAAATCAGAAAATTTTCTTTCTTTTCACCACTGCTGCTTTTAGTTGTCCTTACATACTTTCCTTACTACTTCAAATTGACTCAGTGCCATTTTTTTCCTTGCCTCTGTTTATTTAGTATAGTGGGATTTCTTAAAAAAAAAAATTCCTTTCCCATATAAGCAAGGTTGTTTTTAATTAACATTTTCCAAATACGGGATTTTGATCTTCTGGGTAGCTAGTGAAATCAGTTAGTAATTCTTAATTGTCACTCATTTGCATTCAGTGCTCTCAGGCCAGAGGACCTGACTGAAGCTTTTCACTCAAAGGAATTAAAAAATCTGCCCTCTTCTGTGTCTGACCTGTGAGGGTACAGCTCTGATATGTGTTGGAGGAACATTCCTTCCACTGTCATGCATTCAGTTAAAGCAGTATTTATATAATAACCATGAAGGAACCAAAGCACTTTCCTCTGTATATCGAAGAAAATTCCTTTTTATTACCTCTATATCAAATTCAATGTTTGTTTCCTCAAATAAGTACAATTCACATTTTTCTTTAAGTAGCATTATTTGTAAAAAACTCTATCAGAAGAGGTTTAAAAATATGAAATATCAGGGGTCTGTTACAGTTTCCTTCTTATTCCTCAGGCTCATTGGCTGTGATTTTGCATATGATTTTGATGCCCACACTAAGCATCACCAACATGTAACATATGGATGTGATTTATCTCTTGTTCAATCTGCTTGTAGTGTTATTTAGTAATTTCTTATCAGGTGCTTTGTTTCACAGAGAGAACTTGTCTGTGCAGTGTTCTTCTTACAGCTTCATTATTTTTCAGCAGAAACACATTATCTTGGTTTCTTGCATGTGTCTACTTTCTATTAGTGTGATACTGACATATCTGTTCTTTATTGTGCTGAGTTCCTGATTTGAGGTAATTAGGTGTCCTACAGGTTTATAGAATGCTGCTGATTTTACTGAATATCCACCAATTTATTGCTTGTTCTTCTGCCCAAAGTTTAGTCTTTACTTTCCCCTCAGCACTGGAAGAGCATTGATTCCCCTGCATGGCATTGTAGGGAATTGGGTATAGCAGGGATGCAATCTGATAAATCATTTGTTTTCTATTTGTAATTGCTTTCTGGTTGTTTAACAAACCCTCTCAAAAGTTCTGGGACGTTTTCTTCCTTCCAGCACTTACTCTGCATTTTCACTGTATTAAAATCAGCTTTATTCACTGTGGAGAAGCTTCTTTATTTGTGTTGCCTAGTGAAATCTTGTCTGGATTCTAGTTTGGGTTTTGTTGGTGTCTAAAGAAGATTTTTTTCCTTTGTTGTTTATTTTTTGAGAGTTTTCTGAAACATTCGTTTCCTTGGGTTGGTGTTTCTTCCTTTTGTATCATAAATGCTTGCTTCAAATTTTGCATTTCAGATATTTTATTCTCAGACTGATATTTCATATTTATCACTTTTTTTTTAACACAGCCACCTGTTACAAATAATTAGAAATTTCTTTTACTCAACAGATCTGTGAAGCTCTTGAACCTCCCAACCAGTCTTCGACCTCACAAAATGAAAAGTTTACTTGGTCAGAATGTGTCAACCAAAAGCCCCTTCATATATTCTCCAATTATTGCACACAGTCGTGGGGAAGAACGAAATAAGAAAATAGGTAAGAATAATTTACAGTATTTTCTGTTATTTTGTTAAATTAGAGAATCTTCTGTGGTCAAGAAAAGCAAATCTGCACTTTGCTGTCTTTTATTTGAGATTACCAGTTTTTTAGCCTCAAGTCCTGAAGAACAAATTTTTTTTTTTTTTTTTCTGGGGCAGAGTTTGATATTCAGAAGAGGAATAAAGGAATAGATGGTAATATTGATTTTTCAGAAGAAATAAACTAGTTTTATTTCCTTCTCAAACAAAAGAGAATTCAGGGAAAACAGTTCTGACATGCTCTGCTTGGCAGCCACCACCATTTCAGTGCCCTGGGGAAAATTGTGGTTCTTCCTTTTCCTATTCTGGTTTAACGTAAACTCAGAGGGATGAACTGTCTGCTTTTACTCAAGGACAGACAAGAGAAAGTTTTTAAACTCTGTTAAGAATATCAGTAATTTTCTTTTTATAAAGATTATAAAGCCTATCAATGCAGTAATTGTGCCATTGCAAAAAACATCACAAGTTTGTTTAAATCCTGGATGAAGTTACAAATACTGGTGGTTCTTTTTGTGGCCTTTGTGCATATCATGTGCGTGATAATTTTTAGCAGAGGCATCAATGTCAGCACAAAAAAGATCTGTGTGACTGTGGAACAGAACTGATTGTAAGAACATCAGAAATTTGCAGGGTGCTTTAACTTGGCTCCTTGTTCATCTGGGCTGTGCCTGCCTGCAGGTCCAGCTCTCCAAGAATCTCTGTGGTTTCCTCTTTCCCACAAAAATGGGCTGTGCCCCTGCTGAGGACGTGATTATGAGTAAGGTGAAATCCCTCACCCTGAGAAGAGCATGCACATTTTCCAGTTGGGTGTATGGTGATGTGTATTTTCAGTAAATAGCTGAAGCAGGAGCAGTTGGGATGCAGAGGCAGGGATGATGATCTGGCAGTTTGGGTGCACTTGGCTTAGTGTGACTTCGCTGCAGCAATACTTTGATTTCAAAAGAGAAAGGATCAGAAATTAAAAAAAGATTAAGAAGAATTAGTTAAAGGATAAATTGAAAAAATGTTCACATAGGGGAACATCTTAAAGTGCTGTCTTGGTTTCTCTTAATTTATTGAAATTTTAATTACTATTAAATTTTCAGCATTTAATCTCTTAGCTATAGCATGTTGTGTTTTCTTCATTTAAATAAAACCTTATTCCCAGTTTTGTCACATAATTGTATACAGCAGTATTCTCATTCCTTGATGCATACAAAAGGAACCTGCGTTTTTTAACTGGTTAGGATTTGTTTCAGTGCTTTGTGTACTGTAGGAGATTTACATTTTACAGTGAACATTCTTCTTTTAGGGTTTTATATAGCCTAAGGAGATGTCTGATTGCTTCTGATCCTGTACAGCATTTGTCTTTTGAAGTATATAAACATTGCAGTCACTGCTAAAAGCCTCTAATGTTTCAAAGTTTAGTGAACAAAAGAAAATACAAAATAAAAGCAGATACTTCCTTCGAAAGAAGCTGAAATTTATTAACTTCAAAATTAATGAGAGTATTTTAATGGCATGTCTATAACATTAATTAAAAACAACAATAACAAATGAACTGTTTTTCTTACATGGAGATAGTACTCCATATTTTGGTTAAATTATTATTTTACAGCAAAGGAAATCAAGCACTGCTGACAAACCAAAGGGAAACAAAACCCATTTATAAAGTCTTGAAATGTTTTCAGCTTTCAACTTGATAAGCTTTTCTGATTGGAAACAATAACAGGGATAATTATATTGTAGTTAAATTGCTTTAATAGCATGCTAGTTGTAAAAAATAAAACTACTGATTTTTGACATGAAGTGTTTTGTTGGTTTTGAGTGCTGATAGTCTAAAGCAGGAAGAATATATAATATAGTTCTGTTAGTAAATCCAACAGCTCTGTCATAGCTGTATTAGCTGATACAAGTACAGCTCATTTTACCTTTCCTTTCAAAACCTTTTCCCCTAAGGGAGCAATTGTGTAGCACTGCCCTGGCACATTTTTCACAGGGGATTTCAAACTCATCTCAAAAACCTCCATTGATTCAGACTCCACCATATCCCTGGGGAGATTGTTCCACTGAATCACTGTTCTTACTGAAGAAAAAAAAAAAAACTAAGAAATTAAAACCTCTTTCAGTCCAGCTGGTGTCTATCAGCCTTGGTCCTCTTCCTGTGGTTCTTTGTGAGGAAAGAGCTTCTGTCCTCTTTGTGCAGCCCTTGAAGTTCTGCAATACTGAGGGTCCTTCTGGGGCAGAGGGACCTCCTAGAACAAGACCCCCCCAGACTTTGCATGACAACCTCCTCTGTTAGGAGAAGAAGGGTGGTCCCCATCGGAGACTCTCTCCCTTCCAAGGGGAGCAGAGGGCCCCATGTGCAGACCTGCCCAACTCAGGGGAGGTCTGCTGTCCCCCAGGGGCTCAGGTAAGGGACATCACTGGAAAATTCCAGTCTAGAAAGACCCTCTGATTACTATCTGTTATTGATTGTTCAGACTGGCAGCAAGAAAACAACAAAGAGAAGTCCAAGGCCAATCAAAAGAGACTTCAAGGCCCTGGGAGAGTTGGTGGGGGGATCAGGAGCACAGGGAGGGATTTCCTTGTTCCTTCCAGAAGCAAGGAATAGCACTGATAGGAACAGGCAGCTCCACTGATGCGTGACTCCAAGGTTGGTGTCAATGGAAAAAATGTGGGTTTTTTGACCATGGGATGATCTATCAACACGTGGCCTGCTGACACCTGATGGGATGAGCCTTTCTGAGATGGGAAAAGGAGTTCCAGCACAGGAGCAATGGGGCTTGGTGACAGAGCTTTGAACTAGCTTTGAAGGGGGAAAGGGAGAAAACCAGGCTCCCCAGTGATAAGCAATGGGATTTTGTGCCAAACCTTGAGGATCCTGATGGGATCCCTCCATCTGCTTCACCAGGTGTTGGCCACAAGGTACCACACCTGAAATGTTTCTACCCTGATGCCCACAGCATGAGGAACAAACACCAGCTGGAAGCTTTGGCCCAGTCCCAGAGGTTTGACATCACTGGCATAAGTGGATCATGGTGGGATGAATCCTGGGCTGGAGAGCCCTGTTGGGTGGTTGTGCTTTCAGAGCAGCCATTCCTCAGTGTGGTGATAGAATGTGGAGATTCAGGACTGCTGTGCTACTGCAGGTGCCTCTGTTGCTGTAGTAAACCACGATGGTTAACTCTGTACCTGTGCAGGCTGTTCTGGAGGCTGCAGAATGCACAAGAAATCATGGACAATAATAAACAATTAAATATAAAATGCAGGGAACATCTCATACCACAGTGAATTTGAATGTTTTGTTTTAATCAACAGTTTTGCTTTTCAGGTTTCACAGTAATATAACCCATTAACATCTGTGAATGTATGTGTTTAATTTCCACTAGCATTAATTTGAGTTAAACATTTACATTAAGTACATCTCCCTTGAGCTCTCTAATATTGCCTGCAAAATGTAATCAGAAAGTAAATGATTGTGAATGTACAATTAGAGTACAGATTGCTTCAACTGTGTATTAAAGTCTTAGTATTGATTATCCAGGTTTTTTACTGGACATTTCCTAATATCCTAGTAAAAACTGTTAGCAATGTATGTTAAAATCATTGGGTAAACTAGTAAGAACTAATCTATGTATGCTCTAATTTAGCTTATAATCATGATTTATTTAACAAATGTAATTAAGCCACCTTTTGTTTACTTGGACTGCAGATCCTCAGCTTGCAGGGAGAATCTTGCCACATTCAAAATCTGAATTCAGGTGCATGTGGTTCATTGTGAGAAATTTGGAATGTAAACAGAAGCTTGAGGGCTGAAAAGGTTATTAAATGCTGATATAAAATAATCTTTTTGCATTGAACAATTACTCAGAATTTGCATCTCTGCTGCTGTCCTCCATAATCTCCCACAGGACCATAGAATTACAGAATGGTTTGGTTTGGAAGGGACCTTAAAGATCATCCAGTTCCAACCTCCCCTGCCATGGGACATCTTCCACTAGTCCAGCCTTATATGCTTAAATTATAAAACTCAAAAAATATTAAAACTAGCAGAGTGAAGTATCTTTAAAGTTGACCTCTCTTGTGCTAAGATATAAACTGCAAGTACATCTTTTTACCTGGCCCACTTTACTTCACCGTCTCTTTATTTACTCCATATAATCAGCTATGCCTGTATGAGGACTTGTGATTTCCTTCTTCCTGTTGTGCTCATTTCTTACCTGGTTGATTCTTCTCCAGGTCTCCAATATCAAGGCCATGTGTACTCTACATAACTCCAAGTATAGAAACCTTTAAGTGTTGAACATGAAGGATGTGTTGAAGTAGTTTTGAACTGAAGCCTTTGTTAATTTTGCCAGTGAAGCACTTTAGGGCACTGTTGTTGTGTTAATGAATGTTTCCAGTCCCTTCACCCATTGCTTTGCCTGGGATTTACAGCTGGTTTCACACAATGCTGTTGAGTAGGACTTGGGCTGTGGAGATTACAGAGAGATATTAAGCAGTGTGACAGCTCAGCTGCTGCTGTTTATTTATAACCCTGTGATTAGGTAATTCCTGCCTTAATTCTGTGATTATTCCTTGCAGACTTCCAGTGGGTCCAGGGAGATGTGTGTGAAGTCCAGTTGATGGTGTACAACCCTATGCCTTTTGAGCTCCGAGTAGAAAACATGGTATGCATCTTTCTAAAAATTCTCTTTCTGTTATTTTTCTGAAGAAGAATCTAATTTAGACTTTCAAATATGTTTTTGTATAAATATTCTTTAAAGATGGTTTAAGCCAGCATAACCTCAGTTTAACGATGTGGTGTTATCAATTGTCTCATATTTTTGGTGATGAGGTATTGAAAAGAAAAATCTCTGCAACTCAGAGTGTTTAAATGCTTTACTGGCACTGACCCATAAATCAGTTCTGTATATTGAGTAAAACTCCTGCTACATGATTTACATAGACTCGTTTTCAAGTAATAATTATACCCAAAACCTAATAATTATTGTACGCTTGCTACTGTTGTTTAAAAGTTCACATTCATCCTTGCTTTTCAAATTCCCATTTTGACCACAGTTTAAAAACCTGATGAACTAAAATAGTTTGATCTGAGCAGCTTTGGGTTTTAATAAAAACTTCAGCTCATGGATTTGTTGTTCCCAGTGATTTTTGTTATTTGAAAACACTCAGATGATCAGAAGGGAGTGAAAAAAGTGGCCAAACCACTGGAGAAATATGTGAGGTTGGAGGGTCAAGCCCAAGCTCTCTGCTACTTCAGCTGGCTGCTTTCCTGAAAAAAAGGAAATAATGGTTTTTTTTTTCTTTCTTTATTCCAACTAACAGGATTTTAAAAAATTGTTATCCATTTAAAGGTTAAAAGTTCTGTAACTACCAGACCAACTTAATATCCCCTCAGTCCTAATCCAATGTTTTCCTTTATGTTAAATATTTTTACCTTTAGTATTGCTTTAAATATAAATCACATCTCTTAGAGCCCTTTGTTCTGTCAAGGTAATTGAACTGGTGTACATTTATTTGCTCATGATTTTTGTTTGGGTTTTGTTTTTATTGATATGTCTACTGCAGTGTCTAGTCAAACAAGTTGACCTAAATTACTGATAATAAACTACATATAATAAAGTGTTTTTCCATGGGAAGTGAACATGCCCAAAGATTTTGTTTTTATAGCACAATAAAATTAATTATTGGAAGCTAACATGCTGCTTTCTCCAGCAGCATTTTCACTCACCTTCACAGAAGTATTATAATATTTTAGGGATTAATAGAAAAAGTAGTTGTAAATCTGCACATCAGAAGAGTCTCTGTGGGAATTGATTAAGAACATTTTGAGTTACAGTCTAATTTGTATTATGTAAGTAATGATGTTATATATTTAAAAACTTGGAAAATTTCTTAATGAGGAAATTCCAAGTGCTTACATGCACTCAAGAATTCAGAATGCAGTTATTTGTGTAGATCGTCACAAAATCCATTCCCTGAGCAAATTAATTGTAGTAGCACCAGTGCTTCTCTTTACCATTCTCGTGATAAAGTTCTGTCTTGGGATTAATACTGAATTCCAGTTCCAGTGGAAAGCACAAGAGGAATTAATTTGCCAACCAGATGCAAATCATTGATTAATGTAACTCTAGTCAGTGCTTTGAGAAATTCTGCTCCTCACTGATGTGTTCACTTGGAGAAATTGGTTGATTTTGGTAGATTTGTATCTTTATCAAGACTGTAGCAAATTGAGGAAAGTGCTTGTTCCCCTTGATTTGGAATTTTAGAGACAATTTATTTTGGAGCCGAGGCCAGTTTGGAGGTCCCCAAATGACAAAACCACTGACATCTGTTCAGCCTGTAGAGGAGAAGAACATTGGGGTAATTCCTACTGCACTGCTCAATCCCAAAATGGGAAAGTGCAGCAAAATCAGAGCTGGGCTCATCCCAGAGGTTCCCAGCTGAGGATGAGAGTCAGGGAATGAGCTGCAGCCATGGGAAACCTCCCTCCCTAATGAAAACTCCCTTTTGCCAAGCACGAGGGGATCATACACTGGGGCTTCTTGTGCAGAGAGAACCTGACACCTCCATCTTTAGAAATCTTTAGAACTTGAGTGAACAGCATGTGAAAAACTTAAACTATCACCAAAATTATCCGTTTTGAGCACTGGGCTAAATAAGACGACCTCTACAATTTCTTTCCAAGCTAAGTTGTTGATTTTCCAGTCTCATCTGTGAACTTTATGGAATGTGGAAATAGGCATTATTTTATCATAAGAATAAACTCTTCTGTTTACATTTTAATAATTCAGAATGCTGGTTAATATTTTAAAGTGGTGTGTTTTATTATTAACATGTACTCATGCCTGCAGTCCCCATACCCTTTTCTTGTCTGATTTCTCATCATGTATCACATTCCTTCAGATTATTTGCTCTCACAGACTCAGTTTCATAGCAAGTGTATCCTTTCCTGTCATTTAGTGGCACTTTCAACTTGTTTTTCCCACAATTTTTTTCTTCCTGCCTGACAGCACCTCACCTTTTCAGGATCATTCAGAATGGTTTCCAATCATCTTTGAGCTCTCCATTGCTTGGTTTAGTTTTTCTTTGTCCTTTCCATGCTCCACCATTCACCAATATATAACTGTACTGAAATCTACAGTCTTATTTATTTTTTAAAATTTTCCCTTGTCCCTCAATTTAGATTTGTTGTTCTGATAAGTTACTCATTTCATGAGTTAAATGAAATCAGAGATTTTGCCATGGTACTTTTCCTGCTGTGTCTTTCTGTTTGTTGAATTTCTCTTGTGATGGTAAACAAGTTCGTATTGAGCACAGGTTTTTAAGGAGAATGATCCTCCATGGAAAGGCTTCCAGAGCTTTTTCATTAATTGAAGTATTAATGCTGAGTCCATGTAGGTTAATTGAGGTGTGCTTAAGTAAAAGGCATTGAATTTCTAGGCTTGATGTGAGACTGTGGACACAAGACTTTGATTAGTGTTGTTCTGATGATAAACCCTGAACATTGATTTTCTTTGTTATTTTATTTTATTGTTCTCAAGGATCTTGGCCCATTTTTGTTGTTTTTACTGTTAATTTCCTGCCATGAATATTCCTATTTTGGGACTCTAATTAGGTACCTATTCTTCATTCCTGCCCCATTTCTGTGTTCATTTTCTGTCTTTTTCCATTTCATGTTTCTATTTTGTCCATATAGTTAGAAGGCTGCTCCAATAGAAAGTGCAGTAGTGTTTGTAAAATGACAAATAATTCAATCATGGAGCATGGAATTGATTAGCTCCCACAATTGTGTGAGTCAATAAAGTGAAGTAGGAGAGATCTTAGGGTTGATCAGAACAAATGCTTTAATAAAACTCAGCAAGTGCTTCAAATCAGCAGAATGAGAGACAAAAATGAGCCCAGCCACAACTGGCTGTGATGGGTTGTACAGAATATTCTTGCCATGCTGGTGCTGGGCTGCATCCACCTGGAGATGGGATGTTCAGCTCTACATTTGTGCCACCACTTCTCCTTTTCTGTCCGGAGTGTTGATTTCTGTACAGCCTTGTTCAGGTCTCTGAGTGATGTCCTCCAGCCCTTCTGCAGTTTGTTCTGCAGTTACTGCCATTACTGCACTTTTCTGTGCAGGAAAATAGGTTCTTCAGGTTTCAGGCCTTCAAAAAAATCCAAAAAAATTCTGGGAAATCTCCAGTGGATTTGTTTTGTATCTTGAGACAAATGCAAAAAGCAGCTAACAGTAAAATCTGGGGAGATCTACTGCTAAAATACATATGAAGATGCAGTGCAAAATGTTGAGTTCACTATGATTTTAACTACTTTTTCATCTTTTTTTTTATCAAGTTTCCTATTAAAAACAAAAAAAAAATAAAGCTGAGGCATTTTGAGGTAATGTTATGTATTGAGGGAAAGCATTTTCTCTGCTCTTGCTGTGGGAAATACAGCTGAGGTTCCAATAAAGCAACAAGATTTACAAACAGTGTAAAATGTATTTAATAAATAATTATCAAGAAACAAAAAAAACCTTACCCCTTAACCCATGGGAATATTATAATTTATAATACTTAATTATTATTCAAGAATTAAGTATTTGTTCTGTGGTTCTCCTTCTGTTTGGGACCTGTATTTATTTGAACACAATCAGGTGTGGTATTTTGATTAATGATCCTTTAAATTGTGCTATTGGTCAAAAGCTCTATGTTGATGTTTAAAAAGAGCATCTAAAATTTTGGTAAATCTGAATGTATAATCAGCCCCACAACTTTGCTTGTGATGGTTTGAGTTGTTTCCATGAACTGCTCTTTCCTCAGTTCACATCTTTTGCTGTTTCTGCTGTCTTGAGAGAATACTGAATTACTGCTACACTACATTTAGTGGAGACTGTATTAGTCAAGAATGTACACAGAAAGGTGAAGAGGGAAAAAGAATAAAAATGGCTGTGTTTGGTGTTTTTCTAGGTCTGCCTCAAATAACCATATAAGAAATAGTAGGGAAAATTTTCTTTAAAATAAATATTTGACAGTTTTTGTGTAAAGGATTGACAACATGGTATACAAGTATGTTCAGCATGGAAACTAACTTTGAAGGTCATGTTACTTTAAAAAAAGAATGATTGCATTTTGAGATTGGTAAGTAAAGCCTAAAAAAAGCAGTTACATACTTATGTTATTTTAACAGCATCCCCAAATGCTGCCATTTGCATGCAAGTGGTTTTGTTCCTCTAAAACTAAAATGAGATTTGAAGTGATTGAAAGACATGCTGTGATAAAAACATGCATACATTCACTCTAAGACAATTTAAATTGTTTTATAATAATACAAAGAAATGTAAACTTTTTTCTGTGTGTGCATGACTCATACATTCCCTTAGAGGAAACCTTGGATTTAGATGATCTTTTCCTATAGGGTCAGAAAGAGAAGTGATTACCAAGTGGAGACTAAATGATTAGTAAATATTACTACTTGAAATAATGTAATAATAACTCTCAGGAAAAGAAATCTGACACATTTCCCTACTTTTGGTGGTGTGGCTGAAATTTTTTAGTTAATGGATGTGAGAGTACTTCAACCTTTATTAGGTTTTCACTGTTAAACTGCAAAACTTCAGGCACCAGAGGGCAATGTTGGGCAAATATTGCAGAATTGTGCAATTCAGCAAATTGTGCTCTTGAAATCGTCTTTCAGACAGTCTAAGATATGTCACTGTCTTTTAAAACTCACTTGTGTGGCTTAAGTATTAAGGGTAAATATCTTGATTTCAATTTATATTTGGAAATCTGAAGTCTAGATGATTTTTATACTGATTCTCCCCCTGATTTCGATGAATTTTAATGCTTTCTTAATGTCTTTACTTCTCAAAACTTTGAAGTTTTACTGAACAGTAGAACTCTGAAAGTGGGGGAACAGACTGCTGCTTTCATGTTTTTGTATTTGTGCACTTGAAGCTCTTCAATTTCTAGTCCAGGCATAGTGTGTGCTTAGTGCAGGTGTTTTGGCATTTGCATTCTGTTTGTTCTCTAAAAAATCCCTTTGTTTTCAAGGTTGCACTACATGTTAGAGAATATTTAGGGGTCCCTGTCAATTTTTTTATACTTTTTTTATACATTTGCTACAACTGATAGTAAACAAGACACTGGAGGGTTTGTGGGGTTTTTTTATCACTGATTTTGCAGGACTTGAAGTCTTTGGATGAAAGTTTTTAGTTGAGGTGAATCCTGAATAATTGAAATGTATTTGAATATTAGGCTGAGTGATAGATCAGTGGTTTTGAGACTAAAATAAAGTTTAAAAGCCTTCTGTACCAATTTTAAAAGTGAGTTCTGGAGAGTGTTGGGGTCAGCTTTTGTTTGTGTTCTAAGGTTTACTTCAGCCAAAGCAAAAGCAGCAGAATTGTTGTGAAAATTGAGGCTACATCAGTGTTAAAGAGAGAATGTTCATCCCATTTCTGTGGGGTGAATCCCACTGGAAGGTTTAATGTGGGAAACAAAGAGGCTCAATGCTCTGATACACTGGGTAGTGAATATTTAGAAAGACAAAGTTAGGTTTTACCTGTGTTTTTGTGGATGGTTTCTGACAGCTGAAGTTTGTATGTGAAATGGGAGGAAAATAAAAATTCAGTAGAAATGAGGGTGTGACAGAGTATTTACTTACAACTCAAGTACAATGGTGAGATGGAATTTTGTGCAGTCTCAAGGACAGAGTTCTCTAATGCAGCTTTCAACAAAGCCAGAGTAGCTTTGGCTGTATTAGGTGCTGTCTCAAGAGTGTCAAGTCTATGAAGAAGTAATTGCTAGAACAAAGATTTTACAGATTTTTGGGAATGTTATGTGGTTTTTTGTGGCTCAAACCATCACTTTTTTATCTCTCTTCACAAAAGTATGTTCCTCTTTAACAGTGTTCTCAGTTCTCATTAAGCATCCACACAGAGTTGAGATTTAATGCAGCTGTGCTTACTGCTTTTATTGATGGAGGTCTTTGTGGCATCTTTATTCAAGAATAAAAATAAATATGTGTATAGAAAAACAATGGGTAACTTTGATTTATATGGTTTCCAAAATCGAGTTTACTTTTAACAGCACATTCTATGCTCAAGCATCTTCAATTCATTAGCCAAGCTTAAAGAAAACCCCCAGTCTACTAAGAACAGTAATGCTGTGTTCATAAATTTCTTCAGTGATTTTTTTTCTGCTTCATTTCTCATTTTGTCCCATGTTTTAAATTTAGAATGCTAAAAGATTTCTGTGACACTAAGGGAGTAACTGCAGGCATTTAGGCTTGAGAGGATCAGTTCAGCAAAATGAATGCTTTATTCCAACTCACTGAAATATTTAGGTTGGATGGTTAAGCTAGACTTGTCCTGTTATCTGTAAATACATTTTTTTTCCTCTTAGAAAACATGTTTTGAGCATGTAATTAAAGCTAAGCAAGAACTGTGATTGATGTTTGATTTCCACTATCTATCAAATATTCAAGTTAATGTCACAGGTGCAATTAAATGTAGGTACAAAACAGCACCATGCAGATGATATCTGTGACTTTTTTTTACTGTGCTTGGGTGTCAATTTTTATTAGTTTTTCATACGTCATTCCTAGCTCAGTTCCTGGAACACGTTTCCATGCTGAATACAAATCCTGCTGTAATTCTGGATGCACGCTGCAGTCACTGCAACTCAGACCCCAGAATAACTGCTATGAGGAAATGGGAATAAATCATAAAAGTTTGGCTGATGTAATGCATGGGATTAAAATATAAGAATGTAGCATAAAAATGTAAGTGTGTATCATAAATGGATTTATCTGTGTAATGTGTTTTTTCAGGGTCTCTTGACAACTGGAGTAGAATTTGAATCTCTCCCTGCTGCCCTTTCCCTGCCTGCAGAATCTGGGCTCTATCCCGTGACTCTGGTTGGTGTTCCCCAAACCACAGGGCAGATCAGTGTCAATGGTAAGGGATTGCCTCTCACTGCCTGAGTTTTACAGCCCTGTGGGTTGCATGGCTTTGTTTGTGTGTTCACCACTCTGAATTCTCCTCAGTAAGTAAAAGAAAAAAGGAACACAGGGAATCTGTTCCCTGTACCAGGCTTCATTAAAAACAGCCTGATGAATCACTTGGCTGCAGCAGCAGTAACAAGCACATTCTTGGAGTATCTCATGTGTGAGAGGAAGAGGATAATGAACTCCAGCTCCCCTTTATTAATGCTTTCATTTGGAAAGCTTCTGAGGAGGATTACTTGAACTTTTTTCTTAAGAATGCAGAAGATAATCTTGCAGGTTTTTTTTTTCCCCTTAATTAATCGTGTTTGTGTAAGATTACAGAAATTTTTGCAGATTGCTTCTGTGGAAACAATTTAGCCAGGGTGTATGGCCTGCTGCAGTCAAGATATCATTTCATTCATATGCCTAAATAAAACTGTGTTTGTAGGAAGGAAAAAAATTAAAGAGCTTTTACAAAAGGCTAGCAGACCTAGAGAAGGAGGCATATGTGGAGAGGATGGATTGTACATGTAGTAGGAGTGAATCATCTTAGCAAATCAGATTTTTAAATATGTCTTCCTGGAATGCAAAGTTAGGATACAGGATAAGAACCATTTTAGTAAAGCTGAGCACTAAAAGAAGATGGCTTTGAACTTGAAGACACTCTGTTCTCACTGAGTTTTTCTTAAATGCTTTTGTGTCTGCTCATAAAACAATTTTTCATGTGATTTTTTTTCTCAGAAACTATTTTGGTAAATGCAGAATAGCATCAAAGCATTCAGAACATTTGTACTGTATTTGTCTCCTTTTGAGTTCCACATACTAAAAATGCATTGCAGTACAGGAGTTGATTTCTGTACTTGGCAGCTTTTTGTATGCCAATGTATCAAATTTTCCTTCAGATATAACTCACAAATATTGCCTGGTAAGGAATCAATGGAGAGATATTTTTCCACTAAATTGAACTTGCAGAAGTTGTGGTCTTTCATGGCAGGTGTTTGTGTTTATGCATACATATTTTTTCCATTCATAATTTCCTTTAGGATTCTTTTATCCTTCTGGATGTAGTTGAGATTCTTTCCCGTAAACATTTTTCTGAGGAAATAGGGAATGTATGTTGAAGGTTGACATGTCTTCTGTGCCCCAGGGAATTTGGTGACAGGTCCAAAATGGTGTCCATGCTGTGACTTGTGATGTTGATCTTGTAAAGAATTCTGCAGAAGTTATCTATGCAGACTAATGCATTGTAGAAATCAGAGGCTCTTTGCAATTTCTTTTATTTTACATGCCACAGATGCAGAGGGGACCATGTGTTTGTACATTGTCAGGTAGTTATTCATGTTGTTATTTCAGGGGTTTGAAAATCCTGAAATATTATACATATTATGTGTCCTGAGAAGATTTTCCTGTGGAGAAGGTGGTGATTTGGGTAGCAGATACATTGACAAGATCTGGCCAGGAGACTTAGTACTTTTAGACCTGCCAGAAAACAGAACACTTCACAACATAACTGGTGTCTTCTTCTAAAACTCAGGTTATCATACTTCAGTTTTTGGAGTCTTCAGTGATTGCCTTCTGGACAATCTGCCAGGAGTGAAGACCAATGGCTGCACTGTTGAAGTCATTCCAGCTTTGCCAAGGCTGCAGATCAGCACCTCCCTTCCAAGGTGAAAAATTAAATTAAATGATGATTTTATTTTGTCATATTTAAGTGTTAAGTCACATGCTGAATTAAGGCTCTTCCACCTGAGTGTATAATCAATGCTTCAGTAAAACAGGACATAATCTAAATCTGAATTATTTGCTTTAGAATACAAATCTGAAGTTTTTGTTTTTACTACTTGAAACCATGGAAGCTCACAGAAATATGCAGAAATATTTTTGCAATATTTTTCGTGCTCAAAACTTTGGTTTTAGGCAAAGAGGGATGTATCAAGCCAAGAATTTACTGTTTATATCTTAACAATCCAGTCCAGGCATGACTGTTAATTCAGATCAATTATCACAGAAGAAAGGAAAAAGTAAGAGAGAAAAATATACAGAAGAAGAATCACTATTAAGTACATGTACATTTATACAGTAACTGAAAACATAATTTTTTTTGCTTTTGAGTATGCAATTCCATGATACTTTTGTCTCAATATGAGGGGGAAAAAAGAAATTCTCTTTCACTCCACATGGTCAAATTTTAGAGCCCTGAAATGCTAACAGCACATGACAGTACATTCTGAATGGTCAAAAAACACTTGGTTGAAGTCCTCGTCACAGATCCTTTCTGAAAAGCTGAAATCTGCTCCTGTTTGTGGAGGCTGCTTGTCTTGTGGTAAGGAAGGACAGGATGAAAGGGAAGGATGGCAGGAATACCTGCAAAAAAAAAAAAAAAGTGGAATTATTGGTCATTAATCTCAGTAACTTCTGTCCTTGTATCCTTGATTCCTTCTGACCACTCTGCATTAGCACAGGAAGAACAGTCAGGAATGGAACCTCTGCCCATCTGTCTTGTCCTGCAACCTCCTTCCCTCATCCATGCTCCAGAGAGTTCATCTCCAGTCCCTGTTTCACCTTTCTCACTGGGCATTTTTCCCAGGACCCTCTGCTGTGAGGTTTATCCCTGCCCTGCCCACTAAACCTGCTCATTGTAGTGACCTGCTCTTGGTTTTTGTTTTCCTTTCCTCTTCCTTACAGTTTTTGCAGGTAGTTTAGCATATGTGTTCCATATTGCTTGAAATCTGACTTGTCTTATGCATAAATTATTAATTTTTGTTCTCCATTGTTCTAAAAATGGGAATGGAAAATGTTATTTAGTGTCTTCAGCAGTAGTTTCTGAGTCTTCCAAGAATAGTGAATGAAGTAACCAGGACAGGCTTTTAACATTTTCATCATCATTATTTGTTTGTCACATTTTGTAGGTCTGCTCATACACTTCAGCCTTCTTCAGGAGATGAAATCTCCACTAATGTGTCTGTCCAGCTGTACAATGGAGAGACCCAGCAGCTCATCATTAAATTAGAAAATATTGGAACAGAACCTTTGGAGAAACTGGAGGTGACAGCAAAAACAGTCAATACTAAGGGTGTGTATTGTATGCTGATGGAAATAATCATGCTGACTTCTTTGTTAAAAATGAGATTATTTGTGTTATACTTCTTTTAGGTCAGTTTAGAATAAATATCTTAGTCTCCATTACACAGCCGAAATAATTCAGTTTGATTTTATTGTACAAATATAGAAATGAAGGAGAATGTAAGAAAATGTAGAAAGATGAAGGAAATTGTGGAACCATCTCTGTGTTAAAGGGTCACCTGCTTTTTAAAAATCTAGATTTAATTGCAGTGTTACTTGGGGAAAAATCCTGAGGCAATTACTGGTAAAGAGGAAGAATCTTGGGTCTAAATTATTTTCTCTTTATGTCTAAATATGCTGATTAGTTCATTAAATAAATTACTATTAGCAGTAATGTTGTCCTACTTCAGGGAGTGGAAGTAAATAAGCCTGTTTCTATCTTACTCAGTGAGCAGTAAGAAAAAAATGGAGACAAGACTTTAAAAGACAAGGCAATAAATAAAATAAGCTATTGTGAGTTCAAAGAATAATTGAAGCTCTGGATGAAATACAGCACATCCCCTGTGTACACTTAATTCTCTTGAAATGCTCTGTCCATGTTAGTATTAAAAAGTGGTCTGATAGGTGAATCCAGTTTTTGTTTTGTGATGTTTTATTTTTTTTTGGTTTGTCCTCTGAGGGATTGTTATGGAAATGATCTTAACAGAAGTACTGCAGGTGACAGGCAGCATAATCTTTACTGACAGTAGAAATACCTTATTTTATTGCAGGTTTTATTCTGTCAGTGCCAGAGCATTTAAATTCAGTGTGATACCTTGTGATTTCTGTTCATTTCAGTATTCACACTCATGCTTTTTTTATAACAGAGTATCCCCTTCTTCACAACCTCAGAGAATAGGAGTTGCCAATCATCTCAAAATACAGTTTTGGTCTGAGACTTGTTACCAGGAATAATTTTAGGAGTTGAAACCTATGATGACTTACTGTTCTTATTCCAGAAATTCCAGCATGCTCCTCCTGGGCCAGGGGCTGCATGTATGGAACGGAGAGGCCAAATACAGGTGAAATGGAGAAATACTCATGTGCAAATTGAGAAATACTCAGGTGAAATGGAGAAATTTATATATTAAATAGTGGAATATATGGGCCTGTAAATCACATGTTAATCAGAATTTTTGTACATAACATTACACAGTTAATGGGGTCACAATGCTGAAAAAGAGACTCATGCCAACTTTAAAACAACATCTCTCCATGACAACTTTTGTTAAAAACAGTGGGGAAAAAGGAGAATAGTTGATATACTCACCTCTAAGTTCAGCAAAACATTTAATTGTACTTCATCCTATATTTTCTTTCTCTGTTGAAGATGTTTGCAATGAAGCCCCTTTGTGTATCTGACAGTGTCTTTAACATTATTAGGCATGATAATTATCAGAAAAAAGAAAATTTCTGATGATTAAGCTATAAGCATGCATACTCAACACAACTTAAATCCCTATCTCAGAAAAACAGAAATGAGTTTTGAGAATGATATTTGTTCTGACAGTGTGAGAACTGTCCCACCAGAATCATTAAATCAGAAATGTGTTTGGGGGCAGGGACCTCTGGAAATCATCTTAACCTTCTTTTGAAAGCAGAACTTAAGGTGTTCCAGGGTCTTGTCAAGTAGAATGTTCAGTTTCTTGCATTGTCTCACAGAAGTGAAATGCACCCCTGTATTTGGAGCTGTGTGCTGGAGATGAACTGTGTTACTGGAGGACAAAAAGAAACTGAAGTGTGGCTTTTTAAATGACTGTGCTATGGAAACGGTGTAAAGCACTGGGAAAGGCTAATTAGAAGAACTAATAGTCCACATTAAGCATACAATAATTATGTTATTTCAAATGTGATTGCATGGAGGCAGAGTGTCACAGAATCAGTCACTGAATGGTTTGAGTGGGAAGGGACCTTAAAGACTTTGGACTTCCAGTTTTCCTGCCACAGGGACACCTTCCACTATTCCAGATTGCTCAAAACCCCATCCAACCTGGCCTTGAGCACTTCCAGGTATGGGGCAGTCACAGGTTCTATTGGAAATGTGCCAGGGCCTCACCACCCTCACAGTAAAGAATTTCTTCTAATTCTTAAGTTAAACTTGTCCTCTGTCAGTTTGAAGCCATTCTCCCTTGTTCTATCTCTACATGACCTATCCAAAGTCTCTCTCCAGCTCTCTTGGAGCTCCTTTAGGCACTGGACAGGGCTTTAAGAACTACCCAGAGCCTTCTCTTGCCAGGATGAACAACCCAAACTCTCTCAGTCTTCATAGCAGAGGTGCTGTGATCACCGTAGTGGCCCCCTCAGGACTTTTTCCAACAGGTCTTTCTTGTGTTGGGGATGACCTTTGCCTTTTTTCATGGGCTCTCTTCCATTGTAGTTATGACCCTAAATTGATACAAATGCATGAGGCTGGGCTGACAGTCCAGTGAGATGAGATTCTGGTGGCCAACAGGGAACCAGAGATTTGTAATGTCAGCAGCTCCTTTTGGTCAGTGGATACACGCATGGAACTCGTGGGGACAGGGCATGAAACCATCTCTAACAGCCACACAAACTCTTGGTGTTACACATCAACTTGAGAGCATGTGCACGTGTCCATAGTGTGTTCAGAAGTTGTCTCTTGGTTGTTCTGTGCTATTCCTCACTGAAATGTGCCTGTTCAAACTGCTCAGGGTCTCCTTGAGAGCTGGTGGTCACCTTCATTTGCCTGAGCACAGCTTGCCAGGCAGCTCAGGAGCCCATGAGAAGCTTTGGCCAATTCCAGCCAAACACAAAGAGCTTTCAGGCATCTTTTGTTACACCCGATTTCCTTTGCTTCTTTTTGCCTTGGCAGTTGCTCATGAATTTCTTGCAGCTGCTGCCTGCCTGACCCATTTCCCTACTTTCTGTTTCTGGAGCCACAGCTTTTAGCACAAAGATGAGTGCTGTAAATGGCAAACATTCTCTTTTTTACTGCTGCTGGATTTATAGCCAGTCACTGTCCTTGAGGAAGCCAACTTCTCTGGCATTGTTGTGAGTGGTGTCACGTTAATGAGAAGCTCAGGAGGTAAGACTTTCACACTTACCTTCCCTTACTTCACTTCTGTCACCATCAGGGGCAGCTCTTTGGGTTTTCTGCTCTGGCCCTCAGATAAATAAGAACTTGCAGCTCCCCCTGTGCAGTTCATGAAGGACATCACAGGGTTTTGAGTCCTTCAGCAGCCGTGTGTTGTGGAACAGATCCCGAGGCAGATCAGCAAGAGGGACTTGTCATGCTGCCACAACAGACATGTCTGTCATGGCTTTTAGTGTCTCCCTGCACCCCTGAGCCAGGCTGGGCCATCTGTAGGTTGGACATCACATGTCCATGCTGTCAGGGTCAGCTCTGTCACCTTACACTGTCCCTCACCGGGTCAGACAGTTTAATCCTTTTTTTGGAAAGATGACCTGTGCAGAGCTGGATGCTTTCCCTTTGGCTCCAGTCAGCTTTTGTTAGAGGCTTGTTGTGTCACAGACAAGGGAGTGCAGTCCAAAGGCTGTGATAAACCAACTACTGGATCCACTGAGGGGCAAATATAACCCTGGTGTTTTCTAACTTGAGAAGAGCCCTCATGGCAATCTTAGCAAAAGTGGTGAGCCCAGCTACACACATGGAATGAACCTGGATGAAGCAAAATCTTTGCTCATCTTTCCTAGAAGTGACAGACTTCAGGAATTTAAATGTAGAGAAAGAGGTCAACCTGTCCAGCTGCATTCTTCCCATGGCCTTTGAACACATCTGCCAGAACACAAATGAAAAATCTGCTTTGGGGTTCAGGAAGTTCTATGAATATCCAGGACTATTTACCTTTATTTTATTTACCTTTTTTTGCTAAAGGAAAATTTGTAAATTCTTTCAAATGAATTGGTTATTGGGGTGGGTTGACCCTGGCTGGATGCTAGACAACATCAAAGCTGTTCTGTCACTCCCCTCCACAAATGGCCAGGGAGAAGAAAATATAGTGGAAGTCTCCTGAGTTAAGGACCAGGAGAGATCACTCATTGATCACTGTCACAGGCAAAACAGATTCACCTGTTTTGTTAATTGAATTTTATTGCTAACAAAATTGGACAGGATAATAAGAAGTAAACATCTTGAAAACACCTCCCCCCACCACTCCCTCTTTCCCAGGTTTTCCATCCTCTCTCCCAGTGGCACAGGGAGGGGGGAAGGGGGTTGCACTCAGTTCATCACACGCTGGTCCTGCTGCTGTTCAGGGTTTTCCCCTGGCTCCCCTGGGATGCAGGGGAATCTCAGCTCTGGCACCTGGAGCATCTCCTGCCCCTCACCACCACAGACCTTTGGTGTCTGCAGAGTTGCTCCTCTCACATATTCTCACTCTCCTCTGAGCACAATTACTCCTGTGCAGTAACTTCTTTCCTTCCTAAATGTGTTATCTCATTGGAAAGAGCATAACAAGTCCTGCAGGTTCATTTCTGTCCACCAGGTCAAGGAGAAGTTAAAATGTGTGAATGCCAATGCCTGTGCATTTAGAACTGATTGTTATTTTGAGTTCTTAAAATGAACTATAGCAAAAAGCCAGATTTACCAGGGGATTTAAGACTGAAAATAATGGATGTTCTTGTGTTCTCAGAAGACTTTTCTATCAAGTTTCTCTATGCAAAATGTCAGTGTGGACTTTTTCTTTGCTAGACTTTAAAATCTGTTGAAACTTAGAGTGGTCTAGGGTGACCCAAAGTTAGTTTCTGGGTAAGCTTTTACGTGATATTTGTTAGTATTTTAGTGATTTAGTACCCAGTGAAATGAATCAGGTTGCTATTTACAACTCCTGATAACAGTTGCTTGTAACTTAAGATGTTTGCTAAACACAGATTTTGGGCTTGAGAAAGAGCTGAATTCAGGCTTGCCCCAGTTCAGCCTTCCACTGAACTGAGAGGTCTGAAGCCAGAGAATAATTCACTGTAATACTGATTACTGAACAAGGTCAACATTGTTAAACTATAACCAAGTGTCAGATAAATATAAATTAGCTGTTTCTCCACATCTACAGCTTAGCTTTTAGCTCAAGCATTTAGATCTTGTGTTGTAATTACTGGTGTTAATTAGAAAGTATCTGCAAGGGCTGTTCTCACTTTAATAATCTTTTCACTTGTCTTCAAATAGATCTCTTACTTAATGAAAACATGTTTTGGAAAGAGTTTGATGCTCCACTGCTTGGGATATGTCATTCTTTGTTTACACTGAGTGGAAACACTCCTTGAGCATACTGGATTTTTACTTAACAGGAAAAGGGGATAGAGATTGCCACAGTTATTAACTTACTTTTTTTCTTGAAAGTAGAAGAAAATACTCAGAATGGTGATATAGTTCCAGCTATATCATTAGGTGAGGTGGAGGTAAGTTTAAAGAAGTAATTTTTGGGAGGATTTTTTATTTTTACCTTGTCTTTGTTTTTATAAAGAAATCTATACTATTGATTTGGTGGGGAAAGACACAAGACAACATCTGGTAGTCTGTGAGAAAAATATCTTTCAGGCAAAGCTTTTATTGTTTAGGTAGAAGTAAATGGAAAAAATATTCTCTTTGTTTTCTCCTTTTCCTAGAAAGGGAAACCAAAGGTTCCTGTGCAAATCAAGATGATTTGGACATAATCTGGAATTCTGATTGCTGCTTTTGATAGATCCTGTATTCCAGGTTGCAGTAGTTGAGGCAGTCTGCTCACCCTGTTCCTTCACAGGTGGATCTTAGATGGTGGTTTTGGAAAGGTTCTGAAATCACAGCAGATTTTAATTACCTTGTTCTTACCAGGTGGCCTGGGAGGATGTGGAGATGAACTTTGTGACTTTCAGTGGTCCCTGTTATGCAAAGCTGTGCTCAAAATGTGTTTAAATGAGTTTTTAGAAGAATTCTCCAATATACTTTGGAGATAACATCCATTGCTATAATAAATGAATAAACATATCTTTAGGACTCTCCCAATCAAACCATCAGGTGTATTTATTGTACCAATAGACTTTTATGTAGTATTTAGCATTGTCTGGTCTTGCATATGGGAATGAAGTTATGGATGGGGTGGGTTGACCCTGGCCAGAACTGAAGACTCAGTAAATTCTGAACAGTAATTTCTGTTTTTTTTTTCCCCTTGTATAATTTTCTGGCATGTCAGGCTTATGAGGGAGGACTTAATAATTACAGATCCCATATATCAAGTGGACCAATGACAAAAAATTTATTAAACAAATTTTCTTTTGTCACTGACTAATCCTGTCTGGCATCCTTAATGATTTGGTCTTATAAAAAGCTGCTTCTCAGCTTTAAGAAATGACTTTATAAAAAGATGAAAGCCAGTAGTCTTCTTACCCTTCTATATTGCTCAGTAAATAACTGAAGAATGATGTTACAGCTGTTTCAGAATTTCAGCTGATTAAGTTTGGGTTATTTTGATGAAAAGTACTCTGCATTCATGTGACACCTCCTGAGCTGAACTGTGTAGGATTCAAAACTACATGAACATTTAGAACCCCTGCAGGCTATATTTAAAGTTTATATTTAATGCTGCCTATTGTGTAGGGTTTGGTTTTGGTTTTTTTTTTTTTTTCTGGTAGTGATCTTCTTCACTAAAAGTCATATTTTGAGCTTTGTGATCTGTGTGATTCCAGGTCAGTGTCAGTACCCTATAACTTCTCTATCTTTCTGTTGCTACATTAATTTTAATACATTAATTCAGAATATTTTAGATTTTAAACAGGATATGACAGATTGATTAGTACTCTCTACAGCAGTTCAAAACTGCAACTTCCTTAATGCAGGGCTTATGCTTATGAAATATTTACTTTTTTGATACAGAGAAGCTGTATGGAGATTTCTTGAGTTGGAATCTAGAAGACACCCTCTGCCAGTTTCCTCTAAAACCTGGAAAGATTGCAACATTGGTTGTAAACATTAAAGTGAAGCTGGACTTTTCTTGCCAAGAAAACCTTCTGCAGGATCTCAGTGATGGTGAGTTTTTCCTTTCTCCTTGTTAAGGAGGGTTGTATGTGCTGCTGGAAACACTTTTGTAATTGCTGTGCCTTTTGTGTTAAACTGATTTTGATGTGGCTGTGTGTTTGAGTATTTGTGTCTTGTAAAGCAAAGACAACCCTTGGCTGAGCTCTGCAGACTGAAGGGTGAATTTTTGATACAGTTGTGGGCACGAGAGTCTGGCCCAGCTTCCCCATCATGAGACCTTGCCCTTGTGTTTTAGAGTATTTTTTACAGTGGTTTTGAGGTATCTTTTTATATCCTTACCTTATGAGGGTAAAGAAAAATAATTCACAAACCTTAGTGGGGTTTAAAGAAAAATAGCATTGAGTTGATAATTTAATTATCCGGGATTGCAGAATTCTGAATGATTGCTCTGTGCAGTTTTACCTAAAGTGACAGACTGAAATTTAAGGCAAAATTTCCCTAACATTGCTACTACAGAGAAAGAGCCATGTGTTTAAACTTATTTTGAAGAAAAGGAAGCTGCAGTGTTTGTTTCTATTAGAATTATTTGGAATTACAAGTACCAGATACTTGTAATAATGATTTCATTTTTATAATAAACACACAGTCTTTCTGGAGTAATTACTCTACTCTGTATTTTTTCATTTGTCTGATAAGTTTACACTGATTAAATTACCTTGACAAAACAAGATACTCCTGTATTAAAAATCCTCTGTTATTTGGATTTTTTCCCAGGATCCACTTGCAGGTATGCATTACCTTTATAAGTAATCTTTCAGTACAGAAAAATACAACAAAATTACATGCAGAGCTTATTCAGGTTGAATAGGAATGATTTTCTGTGAATTACCTTGCAAATGCATTTAGACAAAAGTTATAGTAGTTAGTAATGACTGAAAGATTTTGGTTTTGAAACTTCCTAATGTAAAATATAAAGATACTTTAAAAATATTTTAGGACGTTACAGCACAAACCCTGCACTGTTGCTACACTGCAGTTAGTTCAGAGCTTGTTGAAAATGCTGAAGTGAAGGAAGAGCACACCCGGACATTGTGAAGATGGGTGCCAGGGAATTGGACTCTGAGAAATGCCCCTTGATAGCAAGTGAGATTTCACAGTAGATATGTATATATAGATATATATGCACACACATATATATGGACTTTCCTTCATTTGCCCAGTGTCCAAAATGTTCTGAAGCTTGTCTAGGAGCTTTTCTGATGAAATAACATAAACCCCAAGTATTCTGTAGGAGGTGAAGATAACTTGTGGGATTTGGATTTTGGCCTCTGTTTACCTGCATCCAGCTCTTATAGGACCACAGATGAACAAAATCTTTGAACACCATTTTTACCCTACCCCTGCTCCTCTGAAAGGTTATGTAGCTGAAGCCATTCAACCTTCCCTCATTTAGTGATGATAAAGGAGTAGGATCCATTACTGCATTGTTGGAACTTTGGTATCTGTGTGTGCTGTGTATTCCCTGTCCTCTGAAAATGTTATTAGGGATGCTAAGTATATTGAAAATTTAGTTGCTACTTCATTTTTTATGTATTGCTTTTAACTTTACAAATGCTGGAGTTTCCAAAGAGGAGGTAAGAGCCTGATGGGAAGAGCAGTAAAGAGCTGGAAAAATCAATGGCAACTATGACATGACTTTTAATCATAGGGTACTGTGGTACCTTTTTCTTTTGAAGACCAACCACATTTAAAATGATGATCAAAATTCTTTTCTCTCTTAAAAGCAATGTCTTTAGTAGGGCAATTTTTACATCCATGTCTTTTCATTTTTCCTTTTGCAGTGTTTGTAATCAGGACATAGTTAAGAAGGGATAAATTACTGATGTTTTTGATGATACACATTTATCCAATTGGAAAGTAAACCAGGTTATCAACCTGAATTGCTGAGGTGTGTTGATGGTGTGCTGCCTCACAGAGAAAAATGTTGGGTGTTTTTCCAAATTGAAGGAAGCAAAACCACAAGTGGCTGCACAGGATCAGATCAGGAACCATCCAGCCAATATCCTGACTGTGAGCAGATTCCAGTGGGACCAAACAGGAAAAATTGTGCACATCTGCTTTCCTCTAGGCCTCTAACTGTTAGCTTAGAAGCTTCCAGGGCTGAATATACTTTCTCTGGTTCTAGGCACTTTTACTCATCCTTAGTCGGTTTCTCCTTCCTAAAATTCTTCATTCTTCCTGTCAGCACTTCACAACATGATGTGGCAAGAGGAGTCACAGCTAAATTACTTTTTAGCAGCTTTGCACTTACTGGTGGCCTTGTGTTCCAGGTTTTTTAATTGCATGAGAGAGGCAACAGGACATCTTCTAAACATGGTTCCTGCAGTGATCTGATGCATTTTCCCAGGGTATTGTCACAGCAGACTGGGGATTTCTAGCTGTTGAGGGCTCAGTTGTCCCTGTTATGGGAACTGTTCCACATGACAGCCTTGTTCCTTTTGAACTCTCAGTTTTCTCTGTTTGAGGGAGGCTGTACACACTGTTTGAAAGCTGATCTGTGTGTTCATGTAACGACCTAATGGTGCTCTTTATTTTGTTTTATATTCCTTTCCTTACAATCGTGGGATAATGCACAATTTATCATCTGCTTTTTTGACTGTTGCTGAACATTGATTTGGGATATTCACAACTCCATGATCTTGCTTCTCAACATAAATTATATGCTGAGATCCTCTTGCTGCACATAGAAGTTTAGGATTGCTTCCCCCCATTTATTTATGCTAAATTTTGACATCATATTTGGTGTTGGTCTTTTCTCCCAGGTAACAAAAGACAAGATAAGAGGAAATGGGCTGAAGTTGCGCCAGGGGATGTTTAGATTCGATGGTAGGAAACATTTATTCACTGAAATAGTTGGGAAACCTTGGAACAGGTTGCCCTGTTCACCAGCCCTGGAATCACCAGCACTGAAAATGTTCCAAAAAATGTGTGGATGTGGCACTTGGGGGACATGGTTTAGTGGTGAACATGATGGTGGTGCTGGGCTGAGAGTTGAACAATGATGATCTTCGAGGTCTTTTCCAACCTTAACAATTTTGTGATTCCATGTCTTAAAGCCAGTTGACCAAGATTTGGGAGATCCATGCAGGGAGATCCATGTTTACAACAAATCTTAGTGAAATTTTGGATCTCTTGTCCCTCAGCTGGATGGTTCAGGGTTCCTCCTCTGGCTGAGAAGGTCAGCATGGGCATTTAATTTGATTCTGAGGTCGTTACACTGGGTGAGGCAGGGAAAGCCCTTGGTCTGCTCAGTACAGCCAGTTGCAAGCAGCTGAAGCAGTGAGATCTCTGTCACCTGTTAAGGTGACTAAAAAGGTCAACAGGATATTCACATTATGAGCATAATGAATTCCCCTTTCCAGCTATTATACTGCAGTTTCTGAAATTCAGCATTTCCCTGACACTGAATGGGGTGAGAACAATAGCTGCTCTTTCTGGATTGTATTGTACGTGTGACTTGTTGGAGGCTTTTAAAAAAGCTCCTGGTACGTGGGGACAGTGTTTTGCAAAGTTAATGAATCAATTTGCAATGAGTACTTCATTATGTAGAATGTTAATTTTCATTTATTCCCTGTATAAGGAACCTAAAGACAAATGTGAGACTATTTAAATTCATAAACTCATCAAAGGAGCTAATTAATTACACACTGAGAGAGAAGCAAATCTGTACCTTAAATCTCTCTTTCCCTTCTCTTGGTGCCTGGAGAGGCTCCTAGACCAGAGGCTAGGCAGTGTTAGAGGAATAAAGCAGGTGTTTATTAAAAAGGCCTTCAAAGGACACACCTTGGTCAGTACAAGAGCATGGCCATGCCTCTGCCCAAGATGACCCTGAGTCAGGAGTTTTCACACTTTTATAAGTTTTGGTCCATTTACATTTTGGGGTTAATTGTCCAATTACAGCTTCAGGTTATGAAGTCCCACCCTCCCAGTCTGCTCTTCTCAATTCGCTGCTGTTTGCACTTTTTGGGCCCAAAGCTGCAATGGTGTCCTTGGTTCTCAGGCTGGAAAAGGATTGTTTTGTCTGACTAAACTGTGAGGAGAACTTGTTAACACATTATATGAATTTCAGAGTTGCACACTAATGCAGTACAGAAGCTGGGAAACATGAAAGCTAAAACTTAAGGCATCACTCTAGGGGGAAAAAGGTTGCAGAGCAATAATAGCATACTTCTAGGAGCACTAATCTTGAATATTTTTTAACATTGGGATGCAAGACCAGTGTATTTTTCATAGTCACTTTGTTGTTTTTCTGCTTTAATAGTTAGTTTTTATCTACTTCAAAATGTCCCTGCAAGTATACAGACAAAGCTGCTTTTTTTTTGCTTTTTTTTTTTTTTTTTTTTTTTGTTGGAATGATACCTGGTTTGGAATTTAAATGTTCTCTTGGCAGTTATTCCAAGAAACTAAGTAGCCTGGAGGCCTCTATTAGGATAATGGTATCATTGATGATGATGATGATGATAGGGTCCTCAGAGATGTTCCAGTATTATAATTTCCATGTTACTCTGCTGGGTAGCCTGTATAACATTTAATTGTTCTGAGTATTCTTTTGAAGTTACTTCATTTCTAAGAAGCTTTTTATTTTGTCTCTGCAGTTTGAAGCTGTGTTTGTTTGTACTGTTAAAATGAATAAATAAGAGTTTTTTCTTTTTTGTTCTATATTTTTTAAATACAGATGCTGCTGTATCCTCCATAAATTCATCACTGTGTAACTTTAAAAAATATTCTTAATTTTTTTGAGAACTACAGAATTCTTCTTGAATAACAGCTTTAGTACTTATGGAAGATAAGGTGCCCTTTTCTCTTCCAACTGCACTTTAAACCAGATAAATCATCTTGTCTCATGATTTGACTAATATAGGGTGGGATTTTTAACACTATGTAAGTGCCATAGTACTTCAGGCTATTCCAGTTTTACCAGCCACTACACAACCACACAGAGCTGGCGTTTCAGACCCCAAATCTTTACAATGTAAATAACTAAGACAGACATGAAGCAAATAACAATAAATTGATTATTGGCACATACAGGCTAATAAACCTGCCATCCTGTTATGCTGTTCCTTTGTTGAGGCACTTTATTTTAGCATCTAATGTAATCTGCATACATAATCTCTAGTGTTTATTATGAACTTCTTTACACTTCATTTGTTCTCTTTCATTGTGTTCACCCTGATTTTAAATTTATCTTCCAATTTTAATTTAGTTCAACAACCTCAGGACATAAATCCTTGCTTACAGTGCATTTGTTATTGTTAATTATTGTCTTCCAAGGTAATGGGGTTTCTAAGAAGAACTCAAAGTCTGGTAGATGTTGGCTGTGCCCTGCTCCTGGGAGCCAGAGAGCTGCTGCATTCCCAGGAACTTTTCCTGGAGTGCTGCTGCCTGGGGTCCCTCCTGTGATGGTCCTGAGCACATTTTTGAGAGAGGGAAGGAGCTGCATCTCAGTGCCCACTTGAAGTGTGGAGGGGGGATTATATTGACTCAAAACCTCTGGGTGTTCTCCTGTTATTCTGCTCTTTGTTGCTGCACACAGCAAGTTTCTAGAATTCTGCACACATCATGAGAATACAGTTCTCTTTTCGTAGGGGAAAAAAAGAAAAGGCATTCAAGTTCAGCAAGCAGAGTCTGTCTCCTGTTCAAGTTTTTTTCTATTTTTCTGCATGTTTAAAGTACTTCAAAGCTGTTACAGTATTCTTATGAGATGTTACCTAGCAGGAGGTTTTTGTTTTGAAATTTCAATCAGGTAAGAATTGACAAAATAAACAAATAGTTTGAGGTGGCATTTATTTTTCATATGTTATTATGATCAAGCTGTGTACTTTCCAAAAACTCTGTGATTCTGTGACACAGCATCATAGTATTGTTTGGATTGGAAGGGACCTTAAAGATCATTTCACTCCACCCCCCTGCCATGGGCAGGGACACCTTCCACTATCCCAGTTTGCTCCAAGCCCTGTCCAACCTGGTTTGAACATTTCCAGGAATGGGGCATCCACACTTTCTCTGGGCAACCTGTGCCAGGCAGGGCCTCATCATGCTCTGAATAAAGAATTTCCCCTTGTCACTTTGATGCCACCTCCCCTTGTCTTGTCACTGCATGGCCTTGCAAAAAGTCCCTCTACAGCTCTCTTGGATCCCTTTTAGGCCCTGAAAGGGGCTCTGAGTTTTCCCTGGAGCCTTCTCTTCTCCAGGTGCACAGCTCCAGCTCTCCCAGCTGGTCTCCAGAGCAGAGGCATCCCAACCCTTTGAGCATCCTTTGGAATTGGTCCAGCAGCTCCACATCCTGGGGGCAGAATCCCCCCAGAAACATCCCTGGGCTGCAGGAGGGGATCCAGCTCCAGGCCAGTTGGATTGATGTGGTGATGGCTGGTCATAGGGTGGACTCTGTGATCCCTGAGGCCTTTCCAACCTGAATGATTCTGGGATTCCTCCTTCTCCTGCCTCTCTCAGGGTCCCTGTGCTGCTGTTCAGGAAGCTGCAGGAAGCAGCTCTGCACTGCTGTTGGATTGTATGAAATTCTCCTGGAAAGAAGAAGCACTTTAACCTAAAATGTTCCACTGTTTCCATTTCGTGTGACATCGAATTGCCTGCACAGAATCCCAACCTCTGAATCCCAACCTCTGTGGTGTCAGTGGAACAGTTTTTAAGTGTTTCCTTGCTCTTTGGGATAGCAGGGAATTTGGAATTTTGAGTTTGGGACCTCCATAGCTGTGATGTACCTGTTGATTTGTCCCCTGGGTCAGGCCAGTGATCCTTGCACAGCACAGTGTGACACAGCACAGGAGCTGTCCCATGCCACCTCTTCCTTCTGTGCTTGGTTACTGCATTGTAAATCTACAGGTTTAACTCCCTGAATGCACTTTCCCTCATTCAAGTAAGAAATTTTGTGGGATTCTTCTGTGCAGTGTGCTGGGAAAGTGGCTAATGAAGTTAAATTGACAATTTACTTAACATTTGATAGGAAAGAGGAAATGCTGGTAAGAGATTTTGCTCTGTTATGACAGCAGTGACTGGGATGTTGGAAAGGCAAGCTGTGTTTTTGCAGTTACCATGGAAAAAGTGTTGGTCATATGCTGTTACCATGGAAATATTCAGTGTGGATTGTTGAAATTAGGAAAATTTCTGGACAAAGTAGCAAGATAATTATACTTTTTATAGTGCAAGGCTGCTCAGGATGTTTGACAGTAGGAATTGACAAAAGAAAACTGGAGGATTTAGCATCTTCATCTCTCTAAACTTCATGAGAGAAAATGAAATGTATGAAATCTCAAAAAATGTAAGTATCAATAATGTAAAACTTCTGGAGAACTGCTTCATTGCTGCTCACTGTTTTCTCCTGCCATCATTAAGTTCTGTAGCCTACCAGGGTTTTTAACAGGATTTCTCACATTCTGACTATTTAATGTACTGCAAGGGAATTGGTCAAGGTCTTTTCCCCCGTTGCTGCCTGATCAAAGAACAGAAGAGACAAAATAATTAAAAAATAGTTGTTTGTGGTAGAAAATTAATTTTTTTGTCCTCTGGCAGAGAAATTGCCTTGAGCAGTCCAGGCTGTGAAGGGCTGAGTCATTTGCAGCATAACAAAGGGCCTGGAACTGGCTCTGCGAGTGCCACAAACTTAAGACAGAAAGTTCAACCACTAACAAGTTACCTTGGACTTCCCTTTCATCCTGATGTCTCCTTTGCTAGAAAACCTCCTTTTCCAGATACAAATTAGAGAGTTGAAAATGTCTTCTTTCCAGAGAAAATGTTTAAACTATTGTCTTTTCTTCCCACAACTCTAGAAAGTAAAAATAAAGTGGGATTTTAAAGAATAAAATAATTAAGAAAGGCATTAGTTGTATCTCTGTGATGTTGTTTTAGCTATTATCTATTCTTCTCTCAAAGAAATAAAGCTCATGCCATATAAAAAGTGAAAAATCTGACCAATGCCATGCAGGTTTTCATACTTGGTTCTTTTCGTGTTTTAATATGCAATTTTATGCACCAGTCAGTTTTTGTTCTAAATATAGAACTAGTGAAAATCATTCATCAGTTGGAGAAGAATATTTTTCCTCAATTAAAACTTCTAATTTTCATTTTGAAAGAGCAGCTTTCAAAGCCTGTGATCAGATGTAGTTATATATTTATAGCTGTATTTTGTCTTGTTCATGGTCCTGCTGCATTTCACGGGCAGGGTGCTCTCACCTCCTGTCCTGCTCTCCCCCAGGAACTGGAGAACAGGATATTTATTCAGTGCTAAGGTGCATTTTAGAATTACTTAGTGAAGGAAATTGTAAGTAAGGGAATATGGGAATATTCTCTTTATTTTCTCATTTGGATACCTGTGAAGTTTAATGAAGCAAAACACCTTTCATGTTCCATCTTTTTCTTATGGTTTCTTATTTTGAGGAATGTATCCTCAACATGTCCGGATTTCATAGGAGCAATTTAGGAAATATGTTTGGATTTTGTGTAGCAATTTGGTTTTTCCTGTGTGTTCAGCTGTGTGTCTCTGCTGCTGTACATGAGATTTTGCTTGTATTTAGTTGGTGTTTGTGGATTACAGTTGCTCTGCACAGCATCAAGGAACAAAATCTTTCTCTTCTTTGCATGTAAATCTAAATAATAACAAACAGTGAATATAGTTTTACTGTTTGTTAAGGCTTCCTTATTTTAATTCTCTTGTTCTTCTAATTCTTTTGGTTCAGCAGTAATTTTTCAAACATTTAAAGGTTGTGCTTAGAGTGTAGCCCTGGTTGGGTGGAGAACCCCAGATGTGCTGCAGTGCATTTATTTACCTTCAAGTTACACCTTGCTGGCAGTAACAGAGGCTGCTCAGTTGTTGTGTTGTATCTTTGTCATCCTGTGTGTGCCAGTACCCAGAGTAAGCACCAGAATTGAGACATTCCTCTCAGGGTATTTTTATGCTTTCTTCTTGACTCTTACAATTGAAACCTTAGGTTTCCATTCTGCCTCCTTTATAAATGAGAACTATTTTATCTGTTTTTGCATTAGTAGATGTGCAAAACATGACATCTCTATTTTCTGTCATTTTCCACAATATATACTTTAAAAAGAAATCATTGTACTAGAAATTAATTTAAGGATCCTAAGGAGCTGATAGGACCACACTGTCATAGAAAACCACAAACTTTGATTTTTATTTTAATACTGTAAATGTTAAAACTAATTTTATATTATTAACTCTGACATCTCTGTTGTGATATTTCAAATGCAGTTTTCATCCTTCCCTGTGATATTTACCAAGTTTTTGGTGCATTCAAGCTTGATTATTTTTGATGTCCTGGCAGAAACAGCCAAATAATTTTTGTCGTTTGTTCTGTCTTTTTGTGTAAAAGGTTAATATCACTTTTTGTGTCTTTTCTCTCCCTTTGATAATACAGATATAAATTAATTGGAACAAAACATAGCATTAGACAAGCAAAAGTAATTCTCTTTATTCTTTTTCTAGATGGAATCAGTGTCAGTGGTCTCCCACTCTCCAGTCCTTTCCGGCAGGTTGTCAAACCAAGAGTGGAGACCAAACCTCTTAATCCCCAAGAAAGCAGCAAAGTTGGTGATTTCAGTCACGTCAAGGTAGGGGAATGACATAAAAATAAGTAAAACCTGTGGTTTTTTGTTGTACTGTGCTATGGTTTGTTGTGTGATTAAAAAACAAAGGTTTCCTAGTCTCATAAATATTTCCCTTTGGTTTCCTTTAGCACAGCTTGATGTTCGGAGTTTGGATTGTTACATTAGAGCCAACAAACAAAAAAGGTGAAGAAAGATCAGGCTAAGAGTGGAAATTGCAGAGTTGCCTGTCCCTGTGGTGTGCTGGGGGAGCTGTCAGCTCACCTCATGGTGCTTTCTCATGCTAGTTACTCTGTGAATTCTTGGCTTTCTTGCAGGGAGGTTTTTTTAGTGGTGTTCATATAAGTAATAAAACAGAATAGTTGAGAGAGTCAAAGAAAAAGTAAATAAAAGTAGCAGGGTGGAAGAACAGTAGTGTAGGTGGAAGCTGCACTGTGCTTACCAAGAGTCTGCCCCAGCCTAAGCTGCTCTTTGCTTTTCTGTGGCAGATCATACCTGGTGAAGGTGTAAAGTTGTTGTTTAGAGCATGAAATAAATTTAACTTCATAATGGCCAGATTTGAAGAAGATACAATTTGAGCCGAAAATAAGAAAGATTGTAAATTGCAGCACTTCATTGGTCTCTTCCCAGCTTTTGGTGAATGTTGTGTTGTGTGCAGTATTTGATACATCCCCTGCACAGATCCGTGTTCTGCATCAGCTCCTCCTGTCAGGAATTAGAATGAGTGTTTTACATGGCAAAATTTGGCTTCACATGTGCTTGAGAAGCAAACACAGGCTCTGCTTTTCTCAGTGACTTGCTTTGCCTGTGAATTTGCTTCCTTCACAGTGAAAATATTCACAATTCTATCTGAGCAATAAATAGGTGAAGCTGTTAATTTGTAAGTCTGTTTCTTTTGGACCATTAGCACTGCTAATCCATCATCAATGGATTCTGCAGCACAGAAAACATGACTGCAGCACAGGAAAGGTCTTAGCAAAATTACTAAAGCCTTAGTGTTTTGTGGCATAGTAAGGTGTTTCATAATTGTTTATAAATATAAATAAGCGTGACTGAGGAAAAAATTGCTATTTAAGTGAACAAAATGTCCAGCATTCATTTTTAAATTCAGAGCTTTGTGTAGAATGTCTGACCTATAGGCACTTCTTAGTCACTGTGGCAATGGGAGTGTTACTTCAAGATTGGACTAAAAAATCTAGAAATGCAGAACTTTGCACCAAATACATGAAGAAAAAAAAAGCATTTTGGTGCACTTTTTGCTTGTCAATCAGTTGTCCTGGCAACCAAGAAGTTGCAGGTTCCCAGTGCTCTGTGTGATAGTATTTGAAGGATGTTGGAGGGCTGTAAAGGAGAAACTTGGTTTTTAACATGTGTAACAAAACAGTGGGGTGGAAAGGCACATGCTGAATCCTGTTGCCAGGCTCATGGAATGAATTTTGATTTAACTGGTATTTTGTGATGGAATAAGCATTCAGATTATCACAACTATGTTGAGTATGGAATACACATTCCAACAGCATCAAAGGATTCTTTGCTGAGTAAATGTCTCTGTGTCCTGAGCCTGGTGTGCATCACTGCTGTACAGCACCTGTAGTGTGCCTGGAGTTTGTCCCAGTTAAACTACTATAAACCCATAATTGGATCTGCTTGGATCAAAAATGCCTGTGGAGCTCAAAACTATTTAGAACTATGCTAAAAATGGTTTTTGATTCACTGGGCTATGCACAAAATTAAGTCTCCATGTACAGGGACAGACATAATGGGTAGTGGGTAAATGACCAGAAGAAAATACCTGTTATAACAGAGATGTATTTGCCTCTTTAGGCAGTCATTCTGTGATAATGTGGATTTCTGCTTGTGACTTCTGTTTTAACACTGCTCTTTAGTAGGAAGCAGCAAGGGAACAACCAATAGCTTAAAATGAAAGCCAGATAAATTCCAAACCATAGATACAGGGAGTTACTGTAAACAATCCAGTCAGTTAAGAATTTATAAATATAATTAGAATGTGCTGTGGTACAATTTTCTTGGCTGAATTTTGAGGAATTTGCTGTGATTTTGGATTTGAGTCTCTCTGGTTTAGACTGGGTGTCTTTGACTACATGAATTATGTTCATTGTCAAATGCTTTTGCTCAGGCATTGCTGTCTGAAATGAAACAAGCTGGGATCTGCACATGAGAGATGATCCAAGGTTCCCTTTGATGCTTAGTCTCAAAATGTTTGATATTTATGAACCTTTTTGAGTTCCCTAGAACCTTCTTCAAAGATCCTTGAGTTTCTCCCTGTGGCAGCAGAACAAATCTGGATTTGTGGGCTGTTTGTCCCTCACGGTGCAGTTTGGGATGAGCTCTGGATTACACTTGGTTTATTGTTGTGCCAATTAGAGTGGTTTGACAAAGACTGATGTAAGAAGCTAGTGGGAATTTTTAAGTTAAGAACCAAGATGGATCTTAAACAATTTGTATGTGTGGTGAAAACACTCTCCTGTCACTTATTCATGATTTAACAATAGGTGTCTGTTGTGAGTATTCAGAGGTAGTGGTTATTTTTCAATCCTGCATGCTGTGCATAAGCTCATCTTCAAAGAAAATGAATTTCTGCAAATGAAAGTGAGTGTAAATTAATGCTTCTCGTGTTGCTGATTCTGAAATGTCCTTGTTCAGATATTTATAAGCCTCATACTTAGAACCTTCCCTCCCTACTTGTTTGCCTTACAGATTTTGTGCTTCAGTCTTGGATATTGCAGTCGAGTTTCTCTGCAATCTCTGTTTCCAATTTTGCTGTAGGCTGTCTCCTAATAAACCAGTCACTGGCTTCTGGAAATGACTGTTACAATGAGCTCATAAATTCAGTGTAAAAATTGCTTTATGACCTCATCATAAAGCTTGCTTATACTCTCAAACTGAATAGAATCGCAGGCTGTAATATTATGTTCAAATACGCTTTTCTGCTGTTCAGTGCTGGGTTTTTGTGCTGAGCCTTGTCTAAACTGCTTGGTTGTTCCAGGGTGCATCTGCATGAAAGGATGAGTTACCCTGCTTAGGGTAACTCATCCTTTCACCATTGCTGTGGTGTGTGACTGTCAGGTTTGAGGCTAAATCTGTTACTTTTTGAGTAACACTGCAGTGTGTTCAGATATTCAAGTATTCGATGTCTTCCTGCAAAAGCTGCAGTGAGAAATTTAACCAGATGCCATAATCTCTCAGCAAACACAGTGTCAGTTTTAACCTGGGGAATTCTGCTCTCTTTTCATACTTGGAAGCTGAGATTATGTGGTGTAGTCTAGTTCTTGTCAGATGGAAGAAACAACCTGGCACTTCAGTCCTTATTCCATATGGATTTGAGCTTTAGAGATCAGTCCAACCCAGATGAAGAGTTGAAATGGAGAACTCTTTTAGCTGGGTGATGAAAACTTTGAAAGAATATTGAGAGATTTTAAAACCTTGGTTTAAGCTGTTAAACATTCCCAGTGCTTACTGGCCAGTTGTTTGGCAGACAGGGCTGGTTTATAATTTATAAGGGATTTGGCTGACTTCTTTATTTGTTTTGAGATTTGTTTGTTCAGGAGAATTTCCCTCTGCATCCTCAATGTGAGCTGTAATGCAGGAGATTCAGCTGCAGAAGCTGGAGGGGTTTAAGTACTCTCATAAAACTGCTCTGTTCCTGCACTCTCAGTAAATGGTAGGAAGTGTTAAAATACAGTATGTAGAGCTAATTTAATTTAACACACTCTCTTTAATGTATCTTTTCTGATTTACTCAGCAGTGTATTAAGATGAGATAGAGGCCTTAATTGGATTTTTTTCCTATTCAGTTCTCAGGCTTTACTCTTCTAAGAGAAAGTGTGCTGCTAATAGGGATAAACTTTCTATTGTTGATACTTTAAGTTCTAATTCCTTTTATTCATAAGCCTTATATCTATTCTAAGTTTAAGCCCTTAAACAGAATAAGTGGGATCTTTTTTTATTTTAAAATAATTTTGGGTGCTGCTGAAGTTAGAGTAGATATTGAGTCTGTAGAACACAACTGAAATTTAGATTCCTTTTCACTGAAGAAATGTAAATATGGGAATGAGATCTTAGGCACAAATATATAGTCCAGTTTAAATGTTGTACTTCCACACTGTCCTATTTTGGAATTCATTACTATGCTAGTAAATTTTGTGGCCCTGAGTTCTCCCTCAGTATTAAACATGTCAAGTCTTACGTTTCTATCTCTTTTTTCCCTAATAACTTTCAAGATGGTAGAAGATAAAAAATAAACAAAGCTCTTTCACTTCCAAATCTGATTTTTAATCAAAATAATACATTTTTTATTTTTTATAATTGACAATATCTGATGTGAGTGCCAGAAGGCCACTAACATTTCCTGAAACCTGCTCAGATTGGAGCTGTGAGCCACATCAACCTTTGCCAGGTCAGCAAGGTGGTTTTTCTTGCCTTCCTGGCCAAGAATTACATTTTTCATTGAGACAAAGTGGATTATAAAAATAGAGTTACTCTGCAAAAAACAAGGGAGAGATGGCTTTTTGGCAGTTGGTACCTGTCTGGCAAAATGTGATTATGATCTGGATCTGGATGAAAGCTGGCAATTTTTGAGCAGTCTGGGTCTAAATGCTTTCCACTTTCCTTCCCTGCCCACATCAGCAGTGCTTACCTTCCCTGGAGTTCTGTAAATAGTTGAGTATTCCACACAATTTCTGCTCTCCACTCCTCTTCCTCTCTTCTTCTGTGAATTGGTCTCTCAAGAAAGGAACGGTCTGTTGTGCCCTAGAGAGGACTGTAATTCAGAACACTAAAAAAACACTTGACTAAATCTACTCCCTAGAGCCAGGAGTGGGAAAAAACCCCTACTACCCCTTGGATTTGGATAAATTCAATTCATTCAGCTTGTCTTGTATTTTACATTCAATATTATCACAGTAGCATCTACAATTTCAATACAATATGTTTTAGAACTTATTATTATTCCCATTTTATTTGACATGAATGGAGGATTAAAATTGTGTGAAATACTAACAGAAAAAGATTGGATGGATTCACTGTCTGCCTGTCAAAAGCAGGTTTTTTTTGGGGCATGGTCACTCAGAAAACAAGTGATGATACCCTGTTTGTACCCAAAAAAATCTCTCAATAGGAGTAGCTGCAGGTGCAATCTCCTGTATAAACCACACTTCATCTCCTTCTTGTCTAAAGATGAACAAAGAAAAATGAAAGTTGACACCAACACAATAAACAGAGCTCATGGGAACAGCTGGAGGTGGTCACATCCATAATGACATTGTGATAAGTCAGGAAAAAAATCTTAATACTGAGGTTGGCTTTTGTAGGAGGGTGTTGGCTGAACAGAAAGTGAGGGGAGAATAGGAGGGGAAGTTGACTGGGTTAGAATAATGGAGAAATAATAAAGTTGGGCTCATGTGAAGACCTGCTGAGCTGGAAACTTGAAGTAGAGGGAGGGACGTTTGGAACAAACATCAGGAACAGGAGGGTGGAAGTCCAGTCCGGTCTGTGAGAAATTTTAATACTGAGAAACTCAGATGTCTGTGTGAATGCTCTGCTTGCATTGCATGATAAAGTTCCTCAGAATGTTTTCCAGAGGTCAGAAAGCCTCTGCAGCCTGGAGCTCTCAGAATGGGACCTGCTGTGTGCTCCATGGTCAGGTGTCACAAATTCAGAATCCCTTCAGGGGTTAATTAATTTCGCACATTAATTTACACATTAATTTTGCACTTGCAAGTTCTTGCATGATTAGTTTTCCTCTTTTAAGGAGAACAGATGAGGGAGGTCAGACAGAGTTTGGGTCAAAGACCACTCTTTATTTCAGGTGCTTTATTTACTTGGTTCTTATTTACTGGATCTTGTTGTAGATCCAGACATTTGCTGCTGAAGTTGGTTTCAGCCTCGTGCTGCATTTTGACTTAAATATTGCTCATCCTGCATATGATAATGTTGTCTTTCCAAATGTTTGATGGAACTTTTTTGAAATTCCATACATTTTATTGATTTAATAATTTTCTGTGGTCTTTTACCCACAAAACTCAGTGCATTGACAACTAATTGAGCATAGCTGTACTGCAGGCTGTGATAAACACTGTGCTATAGTTTTTTTTCCCTCTCCATTTGAGAATAAATAAATTAATCTGCAGGCAAGTTCAATTTTAATAATTCAAATAATTTTTTTTTTTGTTGAAATATTTTCAATTCCTCAATCATAGAGGCAGATCATAGTAAGGCTTGGAGTTTTGTTTTGATTTTTGGGCATCTTGATAAAAGAAAAGTAGAATCTTTAGACTGTGAATGTGAAGTGGCATTTTTAATAGCTGCCTTCCCCAGGAGTATGAGAAGAGAATGAAGTTTAGTAGTTTATTACTGTGGGGACTCCAGAAGGGCAGGTCAGGTGTTGTAGTTTTGCTCAGAAGAAGTGGGAAGTGCAGACTGTGGTGGCTGTAATTGATACCAAAGAATTTTTGAAGGGGCACCTCAGAATCTGCTTTACCAACTTTGTTTCACTGAGGGAGGTGACTGGAGAATCACCCCAGCAAGCTCCACATTTAAGTTTATGGGTAAACCAGGTTTTAAATGTCCTAGATTGCAAGTTTTTATTAAGATGGTCTGGAAGAGGAATTGCTTAAGAGAATTTCGATTTATTTACAAGTGTGTTTAAAGCTTTTTAATTTAGTACTAATAATGATGATGTGCTAAATTTATCATTGATCAGTCAGAGGCTGACTCTTTCTTAGGGGGAGTAGGACAACATTGACTTCAAAATACTGAAATTTCTAAGCAATGAAAATTATCTAAAATTGTCAAAAGTAGAGGAGAGGAAATTCTTTGTAAGACAAAGAGGAAAAAACCTGAGACTGAAATAAGTGCAGCTTTTAATATTGTGTTAGATAAAAAAGATCCAGTTCATATTTTGTTGGTCATTTTATGAAATTGGCTTTTCTGTGTTGTCATTAAATTGCTGATTTTGCTGTGTATTTCAGTGACTGATGATGTGAGAGAGGGAAAACAAGGTGATGAAAAAAATGTTATGTGAAGAGGGAAAAGTGTAAGAATTTGAGGTTGTTGATCAAATAGAATGTCATTTATTAGATGGTTCTCTATGATTCATTTAGACCTGATTTTCTGTATGTGTAATCTTAGAGTAAATTAAATTCCTAATGTTCTTGTGTTTAAATGGAATAAAAAGCACATTCTCTGGTAGTAGAAGATCAAAAGTACTATGAATATTACATTGGGAAATTGATCCTTTCCACTGGTGCATGTTGTTTTTGTGTGGAGCATTTGCTGCACCACTTAGAGGTGTGTATTTTGATGATAAATTAGTATAAATATTACTGTTAAGTGACTTGGATGTGCTTCAGCTGTCTGTAGTTATTAAATACAGTGAGCATAATACATCACACTTTGCAGATTGGTGAGAGCAGAGAACTCAGAATGAGTTGCTAATTTTAAACCTGGGGCTCTTAAAACATTATTGGTTTAGCTGAAATAGGTCTGAGAAGAGAAAAAGACAAATGACAAGGAGCAATTAAAACACATATTTTGTAATGAAGTGAATCTCTGGAGCAAGGAGGCTTCTAGATTGCTTCATGGCAGTAACAAATGTGTCTAAATTTTATCAAGTTTACTTTCAGCTAGGTTATATCTTTGTGTCAAATGCCCAGCAAGGTGAGCAGTCCATTTCAGCAACTTTCTTGTGTAATTAGGTGAAATTCTACTAATTTTTGGTTAGACACTGCAAATGCAAATAATATTTTTACTACTGTATAATGCAAGTCATAAACAATCATTACTGTTACTGCCATTTAATACAGCAGCTGACAGTCCAGAACAAGGAATAAATGACTTGCCCAAGATCACACAAGATGCACAATTGGGAATATTGTCAAAATAAGCACCAAATGCTCCATCCCATGAAGAGGGTGAGAAACAGGTGATGTAATCTTGTTTCTTAAGAATATGAAAAATCATCTGAAATTCTGCATTCTTCACTGCTGGAGAAATTCAACATGAGGTTTTCTTTGCCTAGAACCTTCATCTTTTACCAAAAGCCATTTCTGGATCTTGCCCCTTGCATGGTGCTTGTTCCCTATGGGCAGCTGTCTGTCTTTTTGTTTTAATTCTTCCATGTTATTCTTCATTTGTTTTTCTACCTCTTGTTGGTCAGTGCACTGCTGTTGGCAATCCAAATCCTCTCCCTGAGTTTATCTGCCTGCTTGGTAATCTCCTGTAGACTATAGGTGCTCCAGGCTAGAATAACGAGGGGAAAGCTGCAAATGAAGAGCAAATTATCTAAATTATAAAAAAGATGGAATGTTATCCAGATGCTAGGAATCCATTCTTGTAGCCTTGGTGGAAAACGTTCTGCTGATCATCCATCTAATCTGATCCTGATAAATTTACCTATGAGGTTTCAGCACCAAGCCAAGAAGTCTGAGCTGAAGCAGGCATTTTTGGAAGTTAGCCAGTTTTATGGAAATATTGCAGTGGCAGAAAACTTTCTCCATCCTTACAGCAGTTCCTGTAATGGTGAAATAGCCTTTTAAAAGTGCATTTTACCATTAGCTCTAATTTGTCTTACCTTCAATTTCCACCACTGGATTTTAAAACAAATAAAAGGCCTTCTGCCCTAGGTATCTTTTTTCTCTACTTATTGTAAATGAGATAATATGGGACCAATTATTTTTAGAATTTTTTCGGAACTTTTGTGTATGACAGAAATGTCAAATTCCAAAGGATGGAGGACACTGCTTTTCCTTCACTATTATACAGCTCAGTGATGATTACCCTCAAAGTGCTGGTTTTACTCTTGAAGCTGTATTTCTGTAAGGTTTTAAAGTTTTATGAATTATAATGAACATTTTTTTAATGTTTCAGTTTTGAAACTGGCCTTTCGGGTTTCCTTTGTGGTAGTATTGTCATGCAACTATAATGCATAGCTTCACCATGACAAATCTTCTACTACAAAAAAAGTAAAATAGTTTGAATTGTTACTGTTCTTTGTACTTGGTATCCAAGTGTGGGTTATGATCTCCAAGTTTGGATGGAATGGAGTTGAAATTGTGGGTAATCCTTAGATTTTAAACTGAAAAATAAATAAAAAGTAGAAATAATTTTATTATCATGTTCTACACCACTTACTTCAGTGAATATTCCTGGGAGTGATGTTCAAATTAGGAGAGGTGAGTTGAGGAAAAGCAAAAGCTGTCCCCAGATCTGAGCAATTATAACTCTGTATTCTACTAATAACTTTGAATAGTAACTTTGAGTATGATTTCTGTGGAGTAAAAATGCTCAACTCCCCCCAAAACCCAAACAATCCAGTCCTCAGATGTTTGTGTAGTGGCAGCTCTGCTCACCTCTCCTCCTTTGTGAAAGCCACTTGCTTTGAAAAGTCCCTGATGGAAAAGGTAACACAGTGACCCTGTATACAGGGGACCTTGTTTCCCCTGAAAATCAGAATTTGTGACATAACTGTGTACAAAACAAGATGTTTTCTGCACTCTGCAGTCCCTGGCTAAGTGTTCATCACACCAGGCTCTCCTAGATCTGTGTGTTATCTTCTGAGGAACAGGAAGGCATAAATAGAGGCCTTTATATTCCAGGAACAAATATTTGGGGAATACTGGCTGGGAGAGAAAGGGAGGAGGAATTCAGGTTAACTTAATCAACTTAATAATTTTGCTTTGAGAAAAATATGCATTCTGCATTTTAGACAAAACTCATAGATGTTTCTCTAATGTCCATTCTCATAATATCCAGCTCATTCCAGTGAGGAATGTATGGAAAATAATACCAGAAGGAGCCTGAGAGCAGGAATCTCAAATAGCTCTGCTTGCCCATAACTTCTGATTGCTGCTGTCCAGAGACAGGAGAAAGGGCCCAGATCAGTTCTGATATCTGCAAAACGTCTCCCATGCACAAAGAACATCAGAAGAGCAAAGTCCCTGTCACTGATTTTCCTCCTCTGGAACACTGACATGTTTCTACCTTTGTCTAGAAAAGGTCTTTTGTTCATGTGATACAATGAGCTCTCTGAAGCTTTTCTGCCTTTTTTATTTTTGTTTTTGTTTTTGTCTCTTCTCATCTCTGATAGTATTTTCTACTCACTGTTGCTTTGCCATGTACAAAATCCTGGCTTGCTTTTCAGGAATCTTGCCATCTGTTGAGTACCTTGTACCAGCCTAACGTGTGAAAGTCTGTAAGGCTCAGCTCATGCTCTCTTTGCCTCATTTGTTCAGCTCACAGGCTTGCATCTTATTCAGGAAAAAAAAATCAAACTATGACCATCAGACTTTTTAAGGGTATGTAGAACATCACATGGGGATAGAAGTCTGTCTGTGATTCTTACTCTGGTACATTTTTGTTTTGCATCTTAATTTTTACCTTCCTTCCTCAGAGCAACAAAATCTCCCTATTTCAAAACACTCACGGTGTGTATTAGGAAAAAATTTATTCACTGAAAGAGTTGTTAAGCACTGGAAGGGGCTGCCCAGGGAGCTGAGGGAGTCACATCCCTGGAAGTGTTCAAAAAATGACTGGATGTGGCATTTTGTGGTGCTGTTTAGTGGACATGGTGATATTTGGTCCAAGGTTGGACTTGATGATTTTGGATTGATAGTTCTGTGATTCTTATCTGGCTCCTGTCCCTGCTAAAAAGAACTAAAAAGTAAAAGCTTTGTGCAGTTGTCTCAGTGACTGAAGGTTTAATTGCCTTCAGAAGAGTTAGAATGTCTTTGTGTATCTCAGGAAAGAGAGGAAACTGCTTGGCCACTGCTCCCCGTGCTTTCCCAGCAGAGTCTGAATTTTCTAGAAGTGGAACTTGCTTTTTGACACCAAAACCTGCAGGTTCCAGGATTAGGAAAACAATGGAAAACATCCTTTGTAAACTTGGTCTCTAAGACAATAAAAGCTTTTTTTTTTTTGAAGGAGTTGAAAATTCCAGAATACAGCAAAGTGAGGAGCTGTTCATCCCTTGTGCTCAAATGGTTAAAATCTCCAGAACAGTGAAACTCTTCATTAAAATTTTGTCAGGCAGGCTGAAAAGCTGACCAGAAATAGGCAGGACTGGCTCTGGGGCAGCGTGGAGTTGTGCAGCACAGCACAGTTGCTCAGCTTCACTGACATCTTTTCTTTCCCCTTCTTTTTTTTTCCCCTAGCTTGCTGCATTCCTTTGAAGGAAGGTACAGATTATTTTGAGCATTTAGTTCCTGTGTTTTAAAGATGTATCCCTTTATATTTCTTGGTTACCTGTTTGGAGTTGGGGTGGGCGTTTTATTTTTCTGACCCTTAAAAATAAGCCTTGAATTTTAGCTCATCACCCAGGATAAACTGAATTTTTCCATACTTCTCTCTCTGCATCACCAGCTCTCTGGTTTACATTTTCCTGCTGTTTTATGAATTGGGAAAAATCTTAAAGAATAGCAGCTGGTTTGAAACAGTGTTTTCCACGTTATGCTCTGTGTAGTGCAATGCATTTCCTTGCAGGTTTGTCTGTGGGTTTTGTTCAGGCTCTGTTTGATTTGAAAGCAATTAAATGAAAAAGAGACACTACAGGTTTAGAGTTTTTGTGCAGCATTTAATACTCGGGGAGCAGGTTCAGATCTAGTGTGGCTGCTCTGAAATGATGGAGCAGATCAAATGTGGAGTTTCAATATTTCAATTTTTTAACCTAAACACCAGGTTCTGAGCTTCTTCTAGGGAATTCTAAATTGAAAGGAATATGGATTGAGTAAATCCTACTGTTATATGAATTTTAATGTGACGGGATTATGGATATCTGTATGTCTGTTTTTCTATAATACATTGTTTATATCTAAATACTTTTTATTAAGAGACAGAGTGACCAATTTTGCTGAGACAGGGAGACTAGGAAAGGCTTTTTTGGTTATTGTCATACAAATTTGGCAATAGCTGAGGTTTTTCTCCGTATTTGACTCCAGGGCATACACAGTTTCTAATTCAAATAATGCTTTATCTGTGATGAGGCAAAGATACACCTTTTTTGAGAACTAACAGTATCAGGATGATGCTTTTAATCTCCTCTTTGTATTCAGTTCAGGTCTTGTTTTCCTCTGTGCCTATCCCTGCTTTAGCTCAGTAGCAATCAGTGGGAATAACTAAGGCTGCAAGGAAAATAACAGGAAAACCTCTGAAATCTGAGTATTCCTTGCCTTTTCCTTTACATTCTGTGATAATGTCCAAGTTCTTTGAAATATTTGTCAATGCTGCTGGTGTTTTGTTTTTTTTTTTTCCCTCCTGTCTCAGGAATTTCCCTAATTGCTTGCCATTGCCACTTCTTCAGGTCTTTCTATCGGCTTATGATCATATAATTTATTACAAATTGCTACACTGCATCTTTAATGAATATTCAGAGCACAGATTGAAAACAAATCTATGACCTCCTAGAAGGAATTAAGATTCTTTTCTACAGCTAGAGGTTTTAAGCAGTAATATAAACAAAATAATTTAGCTGCAAATAAGCAGAAGGGAATTGTCAACGTTCCCCCTTTGAATTGCATCGCTTCTCTTGCTTCCTCCTGAGAAGGTTTTCACTTTTCCTTTACTTTTCCATGTGGGGCATTAGAAGAAGGAGTTAAGGCTCTGAAACTTGTGGGGTTCTGCATGGTTGCAGTGATTGCAATGTGAAAATGTCAGCAGTGTCCCCATCCTGGGGGACTCTGCCTGTCCCTTTCACGGGACCTCTCCAAGCTGGATCTTGCTGGAATCGTTCTTGGAAATGTAGGGATGCACCTGTTCTGAAATTAATTCAAGAGGACATTTCAGTGTTGTGGCAGTCTTGGCAAGTGTTAAATGTGTTAATCCTTATGTCCTACCCAAACTTGTGTGCTATTTGGATAAAATTCAGCTTAAATTATCACAGCATCCCAGCAACTTCTGGTGGTTTCTTTTTTGCCTTTTCCTTCTTCTTTTTTCTTTTTCCTTACTGAAATTTGAACTTTCTTTTAAAGAAATCTAATTGAAAGTTAAGCCTTTTATTTTATATGCCACCTAAATGAAATTTTCCCACATTTCCTCACAGAGAGTTTAATTTGAAATCGATTTTTATTTTCCATTAATATATAGTTTAAGATAAAGCTGAGTTAAGTAATTAGTGACTGCGAGAGAATGCATGTGTAAATTATCTCATCTTTTTGCTTGCAAGTTATCCATGACTGAGAGTTCATGATATTTAAAAAAACTAAATTCCATGTGATTTATAACCTGAAGTTTGCCTGTTCTACCACCAACTCGTGATAGATTTTGAAGAGAGTCTAGAAAACTGACTGTTGGGAATTGAAAAGATTTGTTGCCTACATGGAACTGAACATTATTTAAATTAAGAAACTGAAGTGTAATTTAAGCAGGAATTCCTGATGTGAATTTAATATTTCAAGAATGAAATTTAGACATGATGCAAATACAATTCCCTCCTATTAATTAAATATTACAAGGTGGATTGTATTGTGAATGGTAAACTTATGTCATAAACACATGCAAATGTTTAATTTGTGGATTGATATTATGTGGAAAGTAGTTTATTTTCCCACATACTGGAGTGTGTATTTTAAATAAAATGGATTTTGTGTGTCTGAGTGTGTGTTGGAGGTTTTTACCACGAAATGGTGGGGAAAACTCCAGAAATAACAGAGAAGAGAGATCTTTTTCAGCAGGCACATTTATGTTTCTATTGAAAGTACTTGATCTGTTGTATCTTGAATACCATTGATGCAAAAGACTGAAATTACCTGTTTTAAGGCCTTTATGAATTTCTACATTTCTGATATTTAAAAACTGGAATAATATAATGCACTAAACCAGTTTGGGAATATTCAGACTGCATAGTATTAAAAAGTGTGCAGAAAGATCATTTTTCTAAGATTCCATTACATAAAATAATTGAAATATCCCCATTTAGTTAGTAACCAGGCTAAGCCTGTAGTCTACACATAGTGATACCCCTTAGTTACTCAAATGTTTGAAGATCTGTGATATAAACATGCAATAACAGAGTTTGCAGGAAGAAAACCCCAGAGCAAGCAAGGCTTTGTGAGCATACAGGAAAGAGATTTGATGAATACAGATGTTTAGGTTTGCAGCAGAGGGATATGAGCTGCTAATTTTTGAGGAATATTACTGAAGGCTACCTAGTTACTAAGGTGGGTGCTTGATGTAGCCTTCAGATTCTCCTGTTGTGTCCTTTCTTTTTCTTCCATATAATTCCATCCTGTATTCCCTGGAAAATTGTATACTTTCATAAAATATATTGCTGCTTTTAGTATTCTAATCTGTGGCTCAGGTTTTAAGCCGCATAAACTACAAGTAACTTGGAAACTGCAAGATGAAATTAATTCATTCAGCATTATGAAACAAAAATTTAAACTGATTAATGCCAGTTAAGATAGTATATAAACATGGAGATTTAAAAAACAGAGAACTGTAACTTCAGCAGTATAAAAAAAAAATTAAAACTGAATAATGATAGTTAAAATTGTGTACAAGTAGGTAGATTTAAAAAAAGAAAAATAGAACTTGTTTTTATAAATGAAACTGAAGATATTTCAGTCTTACTTGATTTATATTTAGAAAAAAAAATACCGTGACTGTTCTACTGCTTTCAGCTGTCATTTTTGTCAGTTCTTAATTTACTTCTTTCCAAACAAGTTTACAAATTTGTTCATTTAAAATGGAAAGTTGACTGCTGCTGTTTCTGTTTAACACATGCTAGAAAATGTGCTACTTTTGAAGATGCTTCTTTAGGTGAAAGCTGAAGTCAAGCATTTGAGCCTGTTTACTTTCAGAAATCTGTTTCTGTTGAAACCTTGACTGCATCTTCCAGAGTTCCAGAGTTTGATTTTAACTTAATAATGGAATTAAAACAGCCACCGTTATTTATTTAATATGAATGTGGGGCTGTTTTATTTCCACTGAGTAAGAGATTGCATGGATGTCTATACATGTAGTTGTAGAAAGATTCTTCTCCCCTTTCTCCTGTGAAGTTCTGAAAACCTCAATGAAACCTCGCCCTGTTGGAGTTCTATGAACTGAATTTTTACCCCGAGGTTCTGTGGTGAATGTTTTAATCATGAAAGGGGATGTGATAGGCAGTGGTTTGGATGTCACAGTTGGAATTAAATTTTGACTTCCTTTTGTCAAGAGGAGATTTCTTGTTACAACAAGCTGTTAATGCCAGGCAGATGAATAGGCTGGTGATAGGGCAGGCACTTACCTGGTTCAGCTTGAATCAACCAGGAAAGGCATTTTGAATAGATTTTTCACTTATTATAAAAGTGCATTTTAAGGGCTGACTTTTGTTGACTGTTCTTTCTTGACATAAATATTTCTAGGAACTGCAGAAGACCCAGAATCTTAACACAGTAATTTTGGATTAAAAGTCTCCTTTTCAAGACCTTAGCCCAGTTCAGGACAGTGCACTCTCTCTGGAGACTACTTTTCCATTTGATTGTGGGTTGCTCTGTGCCATTTTTCATCCAAGAATTTCAGGGTTCAAGTTCTGAATAAAAAAAAAAAAAAGGAAAGACGTTTTTCTGCATCAAACTGTGTTCTTTTAGCTGTGTTACCATCTTTCTGTCTTTCTTCAATGAACTGCAGCATTCCTGTGGCATTTTTTACCAGTACACAAAAAAGTCTTGAGAATATGTGGTGCAAGGTATATTGAACATCAGTCATTACTGTTAGGGTGAAAAACATAAGTAAAAGGACAAAATTATTTGAAGTTTTAGGTTCTAATCCATTAAGGAGAATTAATAGTTGCATTACAGAGTTGTGTTCACTGGCTAGGAGCTGTACAGCAAAAATCAGAACAGTATCTCTCCCAAAAATAGCAGAGCTGTAAGTCTAAGGTCAGATAGAAGAACACAGCACAGAGAGTTCAAGAAACATTCCAATCTCATCTGCTTATTAATCCAGCTATTTATTGATAAGGCATCATTCACAGAATCAGACTCTCAGAATGGCTGAGGTTGGGAAGCCCCTCTGGAAGTCACCCAATGGCACCCTTTATTGTTTTACAGCCAATGGCTAAGCCAGCTCAGTATTAGCACAGTATTTAGTATTAAAATTGTAACCTTTTAGTCCTTCTCAGTCCAGACTGAATCATTACAGGAAGAACAGTAATGCACTTGGAATTATTACACACCAAATTCTGGGTAGAAGAAGAGGGGCAGGAGCTATGGCCACCCTCCCAGTGCTGTGAGGTTGGTCTCTTCCTGGGTCCTTCACTGGGTGGAACATGACACAGGTGGTTTCTTTTCCAGGATACACTTTCTAATGTGTTTTTACGCCTTACTTTTTCTTCATTGGTCTGTGGCTCCTTGTTACATCCCAAATCAGCATATGTTAGATGTTATTTGTTCTTGTTAGCCCTGAGCAGGGTTTTGTCCAGCTGTGTACCTGCATTTCTTTATCTGATTCTTGGTGAGTGATTTACAGCCTGTGGGGTTTTGCTTGTACAGCTGTGCTGCAACCACCTCTCAAAGTGTCTGTCATCAGACAGGGCCTTTATCTATTTACACCACTTGATTATCTTGTTCCTAAATATTTCATTCTCCGTAGAGTAACTGCCTCTTGCAACTCTGTGTGTAAAGCTGTGGCTGGCTCACACAACTAAAACAAATAAGACACAGTATCCTGGTCAGGTGGACAAATTGTTGTGGCATCTAAAACTCATAAAATAAATTTGCAGACAGGTCAATCAGAGCAAACTGAACAAATCTCAATCCTGAAGCCTTGTGAGCTCAGTACAATGTACCAGAAATACAAATTCAGGCCCTTTCCTGGCTAGGACACTGCAGTGTTACAAGACTGCCCGGCCTGGATGAGAGTTTGTTTGAAATTATGAGCACATGAGGGAGGTGGACACGAGTTCCAGTCAGTTCTGAAATGAATATTCATTCAAGTAAATAGAAAATGATTCTGTGGCACTCTGGAATATTAATGAAAGAGAATAGATGAGTTTAATTACAATTACTTGGTAAAGATTGGGTCTTTTTTCCCCCTCCAATTTATCAAATAGTTGTGTTTGCTCATTGTTGTCAGGAGTAGGTTGTATTACCCTTGAAAACCAAAACTGTTTCCTTTTGGGGAGTGAAGTGCTTTTTAGAAAACGGTGAATAATGGAAAAATTATTAATAGCATGGTTTATGGAAAGAAAACTTAATCAGAAATTGTTGACCTGCATAACATGTTCAGAACAGTTCTGCTTTGCTGAGTATGGAATCAGATTCGTTTCTTCCACTGAAACTATCAGAAGCAGCAGATTTGGGGTTTTGAACAACAGCCTTTCCTATTATATGCAGTGAATAGCAGGCCTGCTGAAAGTTCTTCCCTAAATGGAATGTGACACTGTCTTCCACAGAAAAATAGAAAATAATTATTCTCTGTGAACATCCTAACTCTTTAATTATGGGATGATTGAAACATTTTGTTACTACTGGTACTGATAGCAGCTGAAGTAATATTTAATGTTTTATACACTTGATTCCATGTGAATGTGCTTAATAACAAAATAGATATTGGACTGGAAATTGAGGCAGTATCAGTGAGCATAAGAAACAACATTAATTAATTTTCTAACTCATCAGGTATGCACATTTATTTTATATGAAGTTGGTTATGCCTGTTGAAAGCCTGAAATAAGTGTAATATTACATAGATTCCTTTTATTCCAGAAAAGGAGAGACAGCAGCCTATTTAAAAATTGTATTCAACAGCTGCCTCTTTCTTACTGTAACAGTTTCTGGCTGCATAGAACCATAGACTGGTTTGGGTTGGAAGGGACCTTAAAGATCTTCTGGTTCCAGCCTCCCTGCCATGGGGGTTTTGGGGAATTGTCTATACTGCCTTAAGTTCTAATCAGGTATTTTTCATACAGCATTTTTTTATTAAGGAAAAACAGTGCCAGGTATAATATATGTTCCTCTTTTATAGATATGCAATATATGACAATCATGTCACTTATTTTGTTGTGGCAAGGGTTGAAGGGTGAATAATGATGGGAATATTTGTTGTGAGTTTGGGGAAGGGGTAAAAATAAAGGTTAACACCAACATAAATCTTTCTCCCATGTTGCTGCTTTCATCAAAGTGTCAGAGCTGGCTCATAACTGCTGTAAATTGTTTAAAGAGGTGAAATGGGTAACAAGCCTGGGAAGTCTATTTGAATTTTTCATATGTGGACACAGTAAGCTGATCAATACTGATTTATCCTCACTAAATGTATGTATCTACCACCACTTTTTCAATTAAAGCCATGGTAACTTTAGCAGCATGACTTGAAAGCCAGTTTGTGCTCTTTGTCCTTGCACAGCTGGCTTTTAAAGGCCAGTTTCCAGGTAAAAGGAAACAAAAAGCAAACCCTTCCATTCATCTCTTTCTTGAGACCATGCTCTTCATTTCCAGCAATAGAAATTTTATTCTTTTATAGCAATATTAATATACATTAGTGCTTAAAGTCCACTCTGTTCCTAACGAACTTCTAAGTTCACAAGAAGAACATGCAAAATGGAAATCTGGAATAATTCCATTTCCTAGAGAACTGTTCCTGTCCTCACTTTCAGATCACACTTAGGAGGAGGTTAATGGATGACATGAGGTGGTTGGATGAGCCTAAAAGATACCATCTATTTAAAATGTATAAGGGTATAAATAGTCACCAGATGGCACTGTGACTGAGATAAAACACAGCACCCATAAATATAGTCAGCTACAGCTCAGAATAAATGTTAGTTTGCTCTGAAGTTGTTATATCAAAGAGTGGTAGGGTTTTTTTTAAATTAATTTATTTCTATTTTTTCTGTCTCTGTTGAACTTCAGTAGTTCTGTTGGCTTCAGTAGCTTGTGCTTTATCCAATCAAGACCATTTGTGTCAATGGAGCCAGCCAATTGATACTTGCTAATGATTAATTTTAGACTATCTGATAAAATTATAATAAATTCAGGCAACTATGGTAGTCTATTATTTCTAAGGGAATAGATGCAACAAATTACTTGAGGAGAAAAAATAATTTTGATGAGAGTCTCACTTCAGTGCCTGGTAAAGTTACGGAGGAGATTATTTTGGGAGGTACTGAAAACCACCTGGAAAACAATGCAGTCACTGGTCACAGCCAGCTCGGCTTCAGGAGAGCAAAGTCCTGCTTATCAAACCTGGCTGCCTTTCGTGAGCAGGTCACCCACCCAGCTGGGCAGGGGAGGCCAGCTGATGTCATCTTTGTGATCTTGTTGGATTGCAGCAGAGCTTTCCATACTGCCTCTCATGGTGTCCCTCTGGACAAAATGTCCAGCCCCCAGCTGGGTAAGCACATTATGGGATGGGCGAGCAACTGGCTCCGGGGTCGGGCACAAAGGGTGACAGTGACAGCGGTGGCATCAGACTGGTGACCTGTCACTGGTGGCCTTCTGCAGGGCTCCATCCTCGGCCCTGCACTCTTCACATCTCATAAATGTCTCGGACACACGACTGGAGGAGACACGGAGCAAGTTCACAGATGGTACAAAACTGAGGGGATCTCTTGATGCCATTGAAGGCAGGGAGGCCTCACAGAGAGACCTGAACAAATGGTCTGGCAGCAGCCAGAGGAAGCTCAACAAGGGCAAGTGCCAGATTCTGCACCTGGGATGGGCAGCCCTGGATGTGCAGACATGTCTTGGTTTGGAAAAACAGGTGTCTGCTAAGGAAGACAGGAGCCTCCCCTGAAATGGAAAAAAAATGTAGACCCCTCCCTTTAAATTGTTATAAATTTGAAATTATGGAGGTTCTCAGGCAAAAATATGGGAGCAGGAATAACAGTTCTGTATTAGGGAAGAAAATAAAAAGATAAAATAAACAATGCAGTGAACAAAAACAACACTGACAGAGTCAGAATACAACCTGACACACTGTTAGGGTGTTGGCAGCAGTCCAGTTGGGAATTATGGCTGCAGTCCTCCTGAAATGGCAGGTTTGGTTCTGCTGGAGCAGTGATCCTGTAGAAAAGGGTACAATGTTCCTGCAGTGGAAGAGGCAGCTGTGCCTCTGGGAAATCCAGTGCAGGGAAAGCCATGCTGGTGTTCCAGAAACTCAAGATTATATCCAGGTAGAAATGCTTGGCTCCTCCCTCTGGGCAGAGCATCTCACACTGGCATGCTGCAACTTTTATCAGTCATGCAATGACATTCAGTAGCTCATTAACAGCAGATGTCTCCCCAGGGGGAAGGATTGGTTTGTGGAAGAGATAAATAAAACTGCCCAATTAAGAGAAGATAACTGCCACACCTCTAACAGATGGCAATTGAATACATCTTGCCTTGCAATCTAGGACAAGACAGACTGGGGAATGAGGCTGGAAAGCACCTGTGGGGTGGCACCTGGGGATGCTGGTCAGTGGAAAATTGAATGTGAGTCAGCAGTGCTGTCACAGCCAGAAGGATCAGCCCTGTCCTGGAGCCATCAGGCACAACATCATCAAGGGAGGGGCAAGGGAGGGGATTGTTCTGCTCTGCTCTGCTCTGCTCTGCTCTGCTCTGGGGTGGCCTCACCTTGAATATTGTGTGTGGGTTTGGGTACCACAATATAAGAAAGATGTAAAGCTGTTTGAGAGTATCCAAAGGAGGGTAAACAAGATGGTGAAGGTTCTAGAGGTGAAGCCACATGAGGAGTGGCTGTGGACACTTGTTCTGTTCAGCCTGGAGGGGACTGAGGGGAGACCTCATTGCAGTTATAATTTCTTTTGAGGGGAAGAGGAAGGGCAGGCACTGATCTTTGCTCTGTGGTGGCCAGTGAGTGACAGGACCCAAGGGAATGGCCTGAGGTTGTGTCCAGGGAAGGTTTAGGTTGGATATTAGGAAAAGGTTTTTTCCCCAGGGGGTGGTTGGGCGCTAGAACAGACTCCCCAGGGCAGTGCCCACAGCACCAAGCCTGACAGAGCTCAGGGAGTGTTTGGACAGCACTCTCAAGGCACATGATGGGCATGTGGAGAATGATGCTGTGCAGGGCCAGGAGTTGGACTCGATGATTCTTGTGGGTCTCTTCCACTCATTCTGTGATCCTCTGAAATGCTATTTGACCAAATATTTATACCAGGACAGAGTCATAAAGTAATGTCAGATATTATTTTCTTTTACATTTGTGGTATAGGTTTAATTGGAGATCTTAGCAAAGCTTTTACATGCTTGGAATAACAGCACTTTTGTAGCCGACATTGAAGTTAAGTGGAACAAAAATTAATTTACTTTGCACAGAGGTTTAACCTAATTTTTGTTTTATTTGTAAAGTCAGTTATCTAGATGATATTTTAAAGGAATGGTATCAGTCAAGTTACTGCTCATTCTAAAGGCTTGTTCTCTCATTAATTTTTCTCTGTGATGAAGTATCTTACCAGATCTGACATGATTTTTCTTTAGCCCTCAGCATCACACTTTGGTTGAGTGAAGTCTTCATGGTGGTAATATCACTTGGCAGATACACAGAAATCCTAGAGAGATGTGGAGTAGTACTGCCAGTAGATTTTCAGAAGTTCGCAGTTGTAATGTGTGCTCTATGTTCTAATTCCCTTGTGATAAATCTAGAAAAAAGATTGGAAGTGTTTAAAATTTAAAGAAAGTGTAGTTGATAATGGGCAAATTTGAGTAGAAGTGTTAATTCTTTTTGCCTTGCAGCCTGAGTTCACTGCCACGGTCAAGTTGATCCATATGCCTTATGAAAACAGCAATTCTAATTATCCGAAGAGCTTAATTTTCTCCCCTGAATATTCAAGTCTCATACTACGATGGAGTTGACTTTCATTATCTAAGTTTTAAATGTCAGATTACATTCCCTTACCAAAACTCAGCTTTAAGAAGGATACAACACATGGAACTTGTTCTATTTAAGTTGTATTTCATCTTTAAGTAATCATCACGAAAGATGGAAGGTGTAATTCAAACCTATTTTAGAAGCTGTATTTAGTTTTGGCTGGGAGATATTTTTTTATTTTCCTAGGGTCTTGTTTTCATTTGCATTTGGAAGTATATATCAAAGGTCTTACTTTTACTGCTGAAGAACACAAATTCAGTGCATTTTAAGCTGTGTTTAATTTTTTATTTTTAATGTAGATAATACCCTTCAAAACCACTGTTAATGAAACTTTATATACATACACACACACATATATATATATACTTATAAAATAAAAGAAAATTGGATACTTCTCTTGCCCTAGGCAATGGCATAGGCTGGATGCTGACTGGATAGAAAGTCATGGCAGAAAAAACTGGATGGATGGATGGATGAAGGAACAGTCAGCAGTGTCTGTGTGCCTTTCCAGTGAAGGCCATCTCAACTGGCCAGCTGTGTGGTCAGCAGGCTCAAGGATTCTTCATTTCTGGTCAGCACTTGGGTTTCTGGTCAGTTTGGGTTCTCAGTGTAAGATGGGCAAGGAGATGCTGGAGTGAGGGCACAATGATGTGGTGGCATTTGAGGTTCCTGCAGCTCCAGCTGGAGGTGGCTGAGGGCGTTCCCTGGTGGCAGACAGTAGAGTGAAGGGAGCTGGGCTCATCTGGGAAATTCGCAGTGAAAAAACAATAGCAGAATTGCAGAATGGCTGAGACTGGAAGGCAGATCTGGACAGTGTCTTTGTTCCACCCTGCTCAGGCCGTCAGGCACCCAGGATTGTGTCCAGTTGACTTTTGGGTATATTTAAGGTGGCAGATTCTACAGCCTCCGGGGAAACCTGTTCCAGTGCTCCACCCTGTGCTGGTTTTGGCTGCAGTGGAGTTAACTTTCTTCATTGTGCCTGGTGTGGGACTGTGGTTTGGGTTTGTGCTGGAAACAGGTTGATCACTGAGGTTTCCTAATCAGAAGGAACCTCCTGTGTTTCATTCTGTGCCCACTGTCTGTCACTGGGCACTGCCCAAATTACAAGCAGTAGGAACAAGCTGGAACATAAGAAACTGCAGTCACATATTAGGGAGTTTCTTGTTCACTCAGACACAAAATGGCTGCTCAGAGATGTTGCAGAATCTCCATCTTCATGATTTGGCTCAGTGAAGCAACCTGCTGTAATTTAGCCCTGCACTGAGTGGGGCTGATCGGAGAACCTCCAGGGATTTCTTCTCAGTTAAAATACTTTGTGCTATTTGACATGATGTACTCTGTGAGCACATCTTATTCTTTGTAGAGACTTTCATCATTCATACCTTTTTTTTTGATGAGTCACATTTTCCAGTGTACAGATGATTATTAGGCAATTAGCAATTGTATTTGATAATTTAAAGAAATGCAAGCATTACCTTGAGTAATAAAGGACACTGGTTTGTTTTTCATCAGCTGGCTGAACTGGTCATAGTGGTATTACTGCACTGGTATCAACTGGGATTAAAAAGATGAGGAAAATATTAAAAGTGGCAAACAAAAGGTATTTATTGAGAATGTATGTCTGAATTAATGAAATTGTATCCATTTAGAAACATGTTTTGAGACAATTTTTCTTTCTTCATATTGAGTGATGGCTCATACAGCTGCTAGTAATAACTGTGTAGCCATCATTTCCCTGTTCCAGTTCTATGGATGTGTGTTAGAATGAAGCTGAACTCCAGCAGCTCACACAGATTATTTGTGTGGTCTTGATTGCCATGTGTTTTTTTTCCCCTCCTTGAAAAAATGAGTTTTGATTCTGCTCCTGCTTCATGTACTTTGAATTCTAGGCATCACTTCATATTTTATAGCAGCCTTTTCAAGATTGTTGCTGTTGTGCTTTTATTTGTAGTGTTCTAGGAGGGAGGGAGGTCAAAAAATGTCACACCGTCTGTCTCCTGTGTGCCACAGAAGTTCATTTTCAGCTTCATGCAGGAAAAAAAAATATTGAAATTCGCTCTGTGGATGTGACAAAGTGTTTCTGAGGACAAGTGTTCAAATGCAATATTGTCAAGCTATTTTTAGCCAACTGCTGTCCCTATAGTGCTGTTTAAAGATTCAGCTCAGGCTGCTAATAGATATATTTATAACCATTCTGTCAACTGCCACAGCATGAGTGCTGTTACAGATGATAATTCTATTCTTGGAAGCAGTGCCATGGTTACCAGTCCCTGAGCTGCTCAAATAGAAGCTATACATCTGTACACACTTAGTAACATTTTAATATCCCAACACGTTTTTACACTGCAAGAAAGAATAAAGCTAGACATGATAATCAAAGAAATGACACATGCAGAAAAGCACATGAAAATTAAAATTGGGAAAAAAAAGCAATAACTTCTTGAGTATTACATATTCTGAAGTCTGGGTGTGAAACAAACTGTAAGACTGTTTCTTACTGCATTTTGTTGGTGTTTATTGTTAAGCTGTTTGATTTCAGTGGGGTTTATTTCACGTTGGATTAGTAATGGATTGACATCAACTACAGCATGAGCGTGTGTGGGCATGCACTCAGTACTGCAGAAAGTCATTATGCTGATGAGGTTAGTGTTGGGCCTTTGGAGAAATAACAGAATTGTACCAAATTAGTGATTCGTCTGTGTTCTGGTGAGGTTTGATGTGGGAGGTTTCCCATGGCTGGACATTTGTGTGTTGTGGTGCAGGTGTGGGTTTGTGAGACACTTTTTGCTGCGGAGCCTCAGCCGTGGCTGCCTGGCACCACAGCTTGGCTGAGGCTGGGGACCCTGTGGAAGCCTTGGATACGCCTTCATTTGGGGCTAAACCCCACATGGCCCAAGGTCCTCTGCAGCTTTCTCAGTCCCACTCCTTGTCTCTGCGAGAGTTCCATGACTGTCACTCTTTGGGGCAGGTATTTGCTAAGCATTAGTGCAGAGCCCAGGACTCAGCTGCTTTGTTTGCTCTGTCTGAGCACAGAGGAGGCTGAAGATGTGACTGGAGTGAGGCCATCAGGTCCCACCTTTGAACAGACTCTGTTTTCAGTGGTTTTTAGTGGTTTATGGGTTCCCTGTAAGGAACCTGCAGCTGCAGCACTGTGGCATAACTGAAAAAGTCACTAGAGAAGAGAGTGTAGACCTGTGTGGTAATGGAACTTTCAGGACTTTGGAGACCTTTGATTTATTTTTGTTCTGCTTGTGCTATCAGGTTTGCAGGGAATTGCACTGTGGGGCCATGAGTAGCAGTAACAGGCTCTGAAAAATGGTTGAACAGGGCTTGGATGATTTGTTATCCACCATGCTGGAAAAGAGGACCCAGTCTGGTTTTACTGCTGTGGAGTTGGGGAACGGGCTTCTGTGATTCGTGGACATCAGTGGTAGATTTTAATTTGCCCTTAAATTTGTTTGTTTGATTACAGATTTTTAAAAAAGCTAGATTGGTTTTTATACAATGACTGTAATCATAAAAATATCAGTATGCTTTTTTAGTGCATCATCATTGTCATTGAATGTATCAATTTTCTGCTATATGTTGGACATGGAATACATATCACACCTGCCTGAAAAATGGAAACTAAAATTAATTTTGTTTTTATAGGAAGATTTGTAGTAAGATTAATATTCAGAAGAAGACAGTGCCAGCATTAATAGATTCAGCTGTGGTGAAATTTTAATCTAATCAAAAGGAAGTTTATTTTCACAATGTGCATCATGCAAATTGTAAAATTCATTGTTGCTAAATGTTAGGAAGGCCATGACAAAAGACAGGTTCAACATGGAACAAAGAGAAATAGGAAACTGGATTTGCTAGATAGCCTGCTGTCCAGATAGTCCAAAGGCAGTGTCTGTGCTAAAAACTTATTTGATACTGACTATAGATGAGAGTGATGATTGATTCATGCCTTACTTGTCATATTTCTCCTCAGACAGGTACTGCTGTCCATTGTAGGATGCAGAACTATGGGAATGTCTGGTTTGTTCCAGAAACAGAAGCTCTGTATTAAGACCCAGAGCTACATTATTCAAAAATCAAGTTTGTTTGGTTTAACTGCTCAGAGGAATTATTTTTTTAGTATTTTTCATGCTTCTTGCTGTTCTGTTGAGCAGGTTTTATCAAATCTCATGAATTTGCTGAGCAGTATTAAAAAAATATAATGCAGTGGCTTGTTCCTTAATAATTTTGCTTATGCCTAATTTTCAACAAAACCCTCAAAAATGTTTAAGTAATGCAGGTGTTTTTATGTAGCTGATAGCAATTACAGGTTTAACTGGTGTTCTTGGCAGTAACTTTTTGTTGTAATCGGTGAAGGAATGTGGTCTGTTTTCTAATAGTGAAGATGGTAAGGAGTGAACACAAATCCAGATTCTTTTAATGGGTTTGCTTAAATTTTTCACCAGATATGTGAATCATGCTGCAGTTTATCTTTCTTGTTTAATACTAGAGTTGTGATGTGCCTGATTGTGTCTAGAAATGAGGTAGGTACCCAGCTTCTTGTGGGAGAATCTGGTGTTTAGTCCTGGGAATGTATAGAAAGAGAAAGAAAAAAATATCTGAAGTTACAGTAAAACCCCAAAGATTTGTAAAGATTATGCTGGAGGGCATGAAGAAGTGTCTTGGTAGAGAAGAGAATTCTGAAGGAAAGCACTAGTTTATTGTTGAGTAGCATTCCACAGATGGCACCCATGTGTGATTTTTGAAGTGATGGAATCAATTTTTTCTTGAAGTCTGGTGAAGGACAGTTTTTTTTTTAATCACATTAAAGGGACAAAAGGTTTGAGATTGGTAACTCAGGAAGGCTCCTGATGACTGAAAAAAGTATTTTATCTAAATGAAAGATAAGGAGGCAGATTTGGGGTTGCATGAGTTGCTCAGCCTAGTTGAGTTTCTGATAAGATGATGGAGCTTTTCCAAACATATGAAAGAGAAGAACATGGTTGAGCACAACCAGTGTGGAGTTACCAACCTCAGCTCAAGCTTGACTGACCTCTTTGTCTTCTTGGCAGAAATGGCTGATTCTTTGATGATGCTGAGGCTGATACCATCCAATATATGAAAAATCCAGATGGTGAAACAGAATGTGTCCTCAGCAAATTCCTGGATGAGGCTTGAGTGTTGAGTAAACATTTTAAGTGGTAGAGATTGAGTGTAAAAGTATCTTGGGAAATCTGGGGCTGGCACCAATAGGAATTTCAGAAGTTCTGCAAGGAGAAACGCAAAGTTCTGATGGAATGGTCTTTGTAGTCACAGTGGATGCCAAGTTTAATATGAGCCAGGAGAGCATTCTCATTGGTAATAAAGGACAGCTGTTCCTGCTTTATATTATGGAGTATTATGGAGTCCTTTGTGAAGGTAAAAAAGTTTGATAATTTTCAAGTTCTCAAGTACATTTCATATACTTCCTCCAAAAATGCTGGGTTTGAAACCACACTGGGCTTATTGCTTAGTAGTATTATATTGCCAAAAGGGGATGTGAAGCACAAGTGCTGTGTTTGGTTTTACTGGCCATGAGAGATGGTTGCCAGGTCTCCATGTTATCTTAATGTTTGGCAGTTCCATGCTTTAATTACTCCCTTTTTTATTCTCTTCCAGACAACTGAGTTATTTGAAGCAGTTGTTTCTTCTCTTCCAGAAGCTTTCTCATGGAATTTTTTAGATTCCTGCCAACTGTGCTTTTTATGTGAGACTGCAAAGAAGGTTGTGACAGATTGGTTTGCAGTTTCATCAATATGATGCTAATACTCATTTTTACGTCTCTCTTTCATGAAACACAGATGGTCAGGTTTTTTAGATGATTAGTGTGTCACTGAAATTGGGTTTTGGCTAAGAGTGTTGGCTGAAACTCATCCTAACTGAAGCAGATTACACCAGTTGACTAAGGGGAAAAGATGAAAAGGTAGGAATTTGTTTTTCAGGAAGATGTGGAACTGTATAGTTGTTAAGACATAGGATGCTTGGCTTAGGTCACATTGCTTTTCCTTTTCAGATATGAAGAAGAAGAGGTATCTAGTCATATTAATGTTAATTTTAAATGCAACTTTCTCCTTTTATTTTACTTATGAGATACTGGTTTTAGGTAGTGGCATCAAATGTCATTTCTGTAGTTTTGCCTTTCGGTGTATTCAATTCCAGTTACTGATAATATCTGTGATGCAGCACGTACCTTCCTCTGGTGTTCTGCAAAGAACACATTATATACAGCCTTTTGCAAAGAGCATCACCTCTCAGAATGGATTTTATTTCTGCTTGGAGTCCTAAAACAAACTTTGTTTGCATTTGTGTATCTCAGTTTCCTGTTCTCTTGACTGAGAACAGATAGAATTCTGAAGATATGGTTTGTAGATTGAGTTGCTGTCATTCATCTTCTGCTTGGCATATTTGTTGCTTTCCATTTAAGAAATAATAATTTCCATCACACACTTATCAAGTGTGCATGGCCAACAACAATTCATATCCCCTTCTACTGAGATGTTCTGCATGACATGTTTTTGGTAGCAAAATAGATGCTTAAAAGTCTCAAGCAAATAGCCTGTATTTGAACTGAGATTTAAAAGAGATATGAAGTTATATCAAAAACTCAGTAAGCCTAAAAATGTTACATAATCTTTGAAAATGTTACTGACTTTATAAAGGGGTAACCAATTCTGTGTATTGAAGCCATGCATCGAGAGTTCCACCCATATGTGCATAGAAATCATTCATTTTTAGGCAACTGTAGCTGAAATTTTAATGTACTTACACAAAGTGGAAATTTATTTTGCAAAACATTCCTTGACAGGCTATGTCTGGTTTTTGTGGTGATTTTTTTTTAAATCTCCTTAAAAACTGGTATAGAACATTGACAATTATGAGGAGATCCAAGGGATCTAGTCTTGTAATTCCTGAATGCTGTGGTACAAGTTAAAACTCCTGAAACTTGGTCTTTGGAAAAGAGGAGGAATGTTATTCTCACCATGCAGACATGGGCCATGTTTTTGGATGTTCTGCCTAACATCGCAAAGACCTTTCTCTTCATCCTGGTCTTCTAAAGAAGACTGATGGACTTGGTCAGATTTCTTTGAGGTCATAAGTTAATTATATGGGGTTCTCAAAACTTTTTTTCTGAATGTCCTCTGATAGTGACATGTAAAATTTGGCATCCACATCCACTCTTCCAGGAACCTTGAGTTCTCTGCTACATTTTTTTTCTAGCAGAGCTTGGCACTGTTACATTGTAAGAGAAATCCTGCAAATGATTGGTTGTCCAGCTGCCCCATTCCTCTTAGTTTCAAAATCCATCATTAGCAAGTTCTTGTTTGTCTGAAAATTTGTGGCCAGCTCAGCATTTATCTCGTCTGTCTGTATTTAAGAGAAGATTATTGCTGCCAGACTCCTTGTAAGGACTCATGTTTTTTTTTAGGCTGTTGGTTTTAGGATTGTTAGTGGAAGCACTGCTGATGAAAGCTGAATGCTCCATTATGAGAAAAAGGAGCAAGCTGCTTCAGAAAACTCTGACTCATAAGTACAAGGAACTAATTTTTATAGCCTTAACAAAAGGGCATCCATTTCTCTTTTTGATAAAAGAGCAGACAAGAATATAACCTGGTTACTTTAAAGTGCTGGGTAAGCAGATCAGTACAAAAAGCATGTGTTTTACCAAGGTAAAAGTAACTTGACATATAGCAACAGTGCTTCTTTAGGCAGATGGAAGTTTCCAAAAGATTAAAGTAAGCAGGCCTGTCCAAGATCTGTGACAAAAAATTATCCTTTCCACAATCCAGAAGTGTCATGGATTTCTTGTGTCCTGCAATGTTACCTTCCTAGTGGATGCTGAAAGTTTTTTGTTCTTTATTAGAAGGAGGTGGGAGGTGACTTTGATTTGTTTAAATGAGACTTTGTCCACTTCAGGGTGAGCCAGTCTGTGTTACAATGTCACTGAATTATGGAATGCATCAAGTTAGAAGGGAACACAGTGGGTTGTCTGGTCCAACCTTCCTGCTTAAGCAGGGTCATCATAGAGCATATGGCACAGGATTGTGTCCCAACAGTGCTGGAATATCACCAGTGACGGAGACTCCACACCCTTTTTGGATAAACTGTTCAGTGCTGGGCCATTGCAAAGTAAAAAAATTATTCATCATATTGAGGTGGAACTTCATTGCATCAGTTTCTGCCTGTTGCCTCTTGTGCTTTTATTAGGCACTGCTGTGAAGGTCCATCCTCTGACACCGTCCTAAGAGACAGTGATAAAAGCCCCCTCTCAGGTGGGGGTTCTTGAGGCTGAATAAACACAACTCTCAGAGCTTATCTTTGTCAGAGATGCTCCAGTCCCTTACTCATATTTTTTGTTCTCCAGTAGACACACTGCAGGAGCTCCAAGTCTCTCTTGTTCTGAGAAGCCCAAAACTGGAGACAGCACTCCAGATGCCCCTCTATAGGGTTGAGTAGAGAGACAGGATCACTTGATCAAGCAGGGCAATGCTCTTCTGAAGGCACGCCAGGATCCCACTGGCAAAAGTCTTGCCCACAACAGCACTGCTGGCCCGGCAGGAAAGGCCCTGGGGGTGCTGGCCAACAGTGGCCAAATACCAGTTGGTGTGTAGCCAGGAAGGTAGTGAGACCAGTGGCAATACTGTGGTC